>JAKSZP010014471.1:0-323975 GCA_022478985.1 Massospora cicadina
CCTCCATGACCTACCATTCTATAAGCATCCAAAATAATTGCAGGTCTAGCGGAAGGTTTTTAGGAAAACTCAGCGTCAAGTCACCAATCCATATACATTTCCCTATAGTGCACGAAGGTATCCCATCGCAGCCCATCCAGACTTTGATAACCTGTGGTGGCTCATCGTGATATTTGCCCACAATCAGCTTTTTCTTACATATGTTCACCAAATCTGTTTTAATGGGATTATCAGTAATTGGGAAAGATTTTCCGTGTTCTGGTGTTTTATCTGGTCAGTGCACAATCTCAAAGTTATACGCTTGAAGCTTCAAGGCCCATTGTGTGAGCCATCATTCCAGTTCATGGAGATTCTACACACAATGCAAGGATGCATGATCTATTACCATTTTTAATTTCACCACGTGAAAGTATACTCAAAATATATATATGCGTATATTACTACTAAGCACTCCCACTCAGTCGCAGTGTAATTTCGTTCAGGACCTGTTAAGCTTCAGCTACAATTGTCACAGATTTGGCTAAGAAGAACTAGACTGGGCTCCCAGTTGGGGTGCACGAGTTTCCAGTGGAGGGCCCAGAATGCCAAAGGCATAGCTGTCCAAGCGACTAATAAATGTGGGGTTCTATGGGAGCCATGAGAAAAGTAAAAGTTCAATAACATACCAAAGGCCTCCAAGGCAAACCAGATGGTTGCTTAGGCAACTGCGAGTCTTGTGTGGCAACCCCAAGGGTGGGAGAGGCAGGGAGGATGACGACTCCTCCAGGATTCGCGGTTGCTGGCCCTCAGATTCAGATAGGGGGGCTTGTGCGCCAGTGAGGGATGGCACAGAGGCCAACACTTGGTTAGAAGTGTGAGCAGAGGTATAGTAAGACCCATGATAGGGGTTGGGACCGAGCTTCCCCTGGAGGGGGCGCTCTAGTTCCCACTGGCAGGCCGAGCCAGTGGTGGCTGAGGCGGCTATGGAAGCCAAGTCCATGAGCGGTGTGGCAGAGGCACTCAGGTGCTGCTCTAGCTGGGGAGCAGTTTTGGAGGACTCAACAACCAACCAGCTGGAAGGGTTTTCATTAAACAGACACATGAGAAATGAACGAAACAGGTTCATCAAGGGGGTGAGGAAGATTATCGCGTTCATGATCCACCGCCATGTGGTGGGATTGAGTGACTGGATAACCCATTCAGCGAATATTGGCAGGAGGACTTGGGTGCTGGTGCATTTCATCGGATCAATCAGCAGAATTTTTGTAAAATTTTTAAGGTATATGGAGGCCACAGCAAGCTAGATGGGAAATTCAAATTTTATTAAATGAAAAGAAAGAGAAAAACTGACAACTACTCCAGCCAGGGCAGTTGCCTTAAAAATTAAAACTGAATGCATGGGGGAGGTATTGGGTATTGGCCATTTGAGGGAAGGCGATGGGATTTGATTGGCTGGATCAGTGGGGGGTAGGATGATGCTCCAGATTTTGGCAAAAGTCAAGAAAACTTTTACAATTTTTCCTGGATGCTGGGGCCAAGCCAAGTCAATGCTACTGATCAAGGTCCTGGTCATCTGAGTTGGCCTGTTCACCTGGCTTGGGTGTTCCGGATTTGTCCCAGGAGGCAGGGGTCCTTGGATCAGATTATTTGCAACTCGAACTGATCCCTTGATTAGGATACTCATGCGATCTGAACTCCCTGGGTCCATTTCAGAGCATTGGGCCAGCTGTTCTGAGTCATTTGGGGCCTGATTAAAGATTTAAACCATATTAAATCTGATTTCTGGTGCAGGCCAGTCTGGACTGGCTCACCCAGTCCGGAATTTGCATTCCTGGCTCTGATGATGATAATTGCTGTTTTCTTAAAATTCTGATATAGTTTGTTTGGGAAGTGGGTGGTCCCAGGGGCCTGTCCATGCCCCCTAGTGTGCGCTATATCCCTGCAGACTCCTTATAACAAACTTACCAGGGTTGAGGAGGGAGGAAGATGTGGGAGTGGAATATCTTTGGGGGAAAAGCAGCCACCCAGAGCTTATCTATCACATGGGATAGGTCGCCCAGCTGTGAAAGAGGGTCTACTGGAGCCTTGGGGCCCCTTTTTATCTGAAAGGGGTTTTGGTCCCTATCCAGTTGCAAGGGCTGGTCCCCAGGATTACACTACCATTTCCTTTTTTTACCAGGGAGGATTTCACCCCCGGGGGCATGGACCAAAGCATAATTTCTTGTGGCGCTCCAGTAGCTTTATGGCCATGATGGCTGCAATCTTCTGGGGAGGGCGGGGGGCTGTTGGGTGGGAGGCGTGGAATTCCTCTATCAGGTCCTTGCAGTTTGTACAATTGCGCGCGTTCACCCAGCTGTTCTCATAAGAGGGATTTTCTTTCCAGGTGACCAAGTACTGATTGGATCGGTGGGACCTTTGGGAAGCTAAAATGGCCTCCACCTCCACTTCCTTTGATTCCCTGATGACAATTGGCTCTGAGGATGTTGGCATTTCCCCCTTGAAGAAGGTTAGGAGGGAGATGTAAGACATTGTGCTGCTTCCAGTGCATGGACAGTCTCAGGTGGTAGGCACTGTTGCCTAAATCCTTGACCTCAAAGGGTCCTGAGCATTTGGCTGCAAGCTTGCGGGTGGGGGCTTTCAGGTGAAGGTTGTGGGTATCTAACATGACAAGGGAACCAGCCTTGATCTCGTGACCTGGAAGGCTCTTCTGATCAGCGAACTTCTTGTAGTCCTTGATGGACTTTGTCAAGTGTTCACAAACCAGGTTGTGCATCTCATGGAAAGAGTTTACATGGTTCATGGCAGCAGGAACTGCTGAGGAGAGTTGGGGGCCAATCTGGAAAGAGGGTGTCAGGCAAACAGCAAGTTAGAATTAGACCAACCTGCCAGCCTAGGTGCAGGAGCACTTGAACAGCAAACCAGAATTCCAAAGGCACTGCTGATGGAGAGATGGATATGAAACCAGAGAGGAGTTCCGCCATTACTTGCTGATAATCCATATTCTCATACAGGCACATAATGAAATACCATATGAATATGGCCAATAACCCTGAGGGCTGTTGGAGTGCAGCGGAAAGGGCGGTTTATTTTTCAACATAAAAAACTAAAGTTGGGGAAAGGATTTTTGAATGGAAAATAAAGGAAGAAAATTGATCAACAATCTTCTCAGTGCAATGCAACTGATTAAATAGTGGTTGATTGATGCGGAAACAAGCAGAGATCTGGTCCCTCAAGTTTGGCCTAACCAGCCAATTATTTGGGGATAGGTGCAGATAAGCTCAATAGAAACTGACATCAAAGGATTTGGCGGCAGGCCAAGTTGCTGTCAGTTTGACCTCAAATGCTTGAAATGAGACTCGACTGCATTTCCAGCAGTTGGCGCAATGGCATCTAGCCCAACAAGCAACGGAAATCCCCCAGGGCCACCCCACGTAGGGGTGGTTCCACTTGGTTGGGAATGGGTTTGGGATACCCAACCCACCCATGCTCAGTCACTGGACTGTTCATTTGGTCAAAAGTGCTGCGTCGGCCATAACTCCCAACTTGCTAGATGGGAGCTGCACATCAGGGATCATTCCTGAAAATTTGAGAGGGGGTTAATTTTGATGATCCCGCAGCTGGATGAATTGAAACTGTCAGCAATTCTAGCCGATAATTCAATCTTCATCCCTTTTTAGCTATGCGGATTTTTGCGTCCAGTTTGATTTTCATCAGTTTTGGACTGATTGATTTTAATTTGGCGATCTTGGCACATATTTCCTTAATCTGGCTAACAAGTTCGGCTGAGGTGAGCGAAGGTACTGGGGGAGGTGTCTGAAGAGGGAAGGTCATTACCCAGCGCTTGTCTACCACGTGGGTGAGGTCTCCCTGGGTGACGAGGGGTATGGCCGCCCTCTTCGGCCCCTTTTTTCTCAGAAACAGGAAGAGTGACCGATCTACGCACAGGGGACGTTACCCTGGACTTACAGATGGGTTATATCTCAGAGTGGCCTCAAAGAGAGAATTTGGTTGATGAATGGAGGGAGTTGTTGTATGCAAACTATGCTAGAGGTAGATCCTTGGCCCAGGTGTCTTGTGAGGCTGTCGCATAGCAGCGCAGGTACTGCTCCAGTACCTGGTTCACCTGCTCAGTCTGCCCATTGGACTGGGGGTGGTAGGCAGTGGATCTACAAGGCTTGATGTGAAGGAAAATCAGCAATTCTTCCCAGAACTGGGCTGTGAATTGGGGTCCCCTGTCACTCACTTTCTCCTTGAGGAGACCAAATATGGCAAAGACATGGTTGACAAATAAATTTGCGGTCTCCACCGCAGTAATAGAAGAGAGGCAGTGGATGAAGAGTGCAATTTTGGTAAATTGGTCCATGACTACCATGATCACATCTGAGCCACAGGAGGATGAGAGCTCCACGATGAAGTCCACTGAGAATGAGGTCCATGGCCCCTCAGCCTGCTGCAAAGGGTGTAACAGTCCCTTCTTTCCAGAACGATCCGATTTTGCCTGGGCACAGGTGACACAATGAGAGATCCAAGTGGGAATGTCCTTTGAGGACCCAGTCCATTGTAAGTTCTCATTATTATATCTGCACGCTTTTTGATACCAGGGTGGATGATGGTCTGGGGGACATGATGTTCCTCAATGACATGGCTGTGCAGGGGAGGGAGGAACCCAAACCTGATCATGGAACCAGATTGTTCCATCCTGCAAGGTATATGGAGTTTTCTTGTGGCGAATGGACTCTAAGTCAGCAAGAAGCTTGATTACTTCAGGGCAGCAGGTTTAGGAAGCGAGGACATGGGGGAGGAGCGGAGCATCAGGGTCCAACTCAGCGAAGGATACAGTAGGGGGCCAACGAGAGGATTTGGGAGGGGGGCACTACCATCATAAGGTCTAATGGATCTTCCCCCCATTGGGAGACAGAGAGGGGTATTGGCTGAGCATGTACAGCAAAACGTTCAGGGGACCTTTAATGAATTTGTACTCAAAATGGAACCCACATAGGTCTTGATACATGTGAGTTTGCAGATGCCCTAGCTTCTGAGATTTGCAGTAGTAGAGCAGAGCCTTATTGTCTTTCAATGGTAATTTCGTGCTGGGCGTCCTGAAAGAGGTATTGCCAGTGGGTGAGTGACCACGCCACCACCGCTAGCTCCTTGTTATATATTAGCCACACTTGCTCTGTTGTGGTGAACTTTTGGGAATAATAGGCCACTGGTTGCTCAGCTCACTCATGCTCCTGTAGCAGCATGGCACCCACTGCCACTGACGAGGCATCGCAGGCTATTATGAAGAGGCGGGAGGTATCAGCATGCCACAGGACGGGGGCTGTGAGAAAACCTGCTTGATAGCCTCAAAGGCCTGCTGGCACTTGGCGGACCATTTAAAGGGGGCGTTTTTCCTGGTGAGGGGGTTCAGGGTGCTGCCAGTTGGGCAAGAGCAGGGGAAAATTTCATCAAAAAGGTGACGGTTCCAAGAAAGCTGCAAAGCTGTTTTTGAGTGGTTGGGGTAGGCCAAGACTGAATAGCCTCCAGCTTTCAGGGGTGATGGCACAACTATCCTTCAGGACAAGATTCCCTAGGAAGGTAACCTCGTCCTTGAAGAATTTGCACTTGGAGGGTTTACCAATTAGCCCTGCCTTGTGGAGGGCTGCCACCACTGCTTTGAGGTCCCTGGTGTGTTGTTCAGGGGTGGGGGAATGGACCAAAATATCGTCAATATAGGCCACCACACATGAGAAGCGCAAGTACTCTAAAACATCGTCAATGAGACTCTGGAAGGTGGCTGGCACATTCTTTAAGCCAAACGGCATCACTCTGAACTGGAAAAGCCCCTGACGAGTGTGGATGGCTGTGAGCCACTTCTGTCCTCTCTCCACCCTCACCTGGTTAAAGGCGTTCACCAAGTTTAACTTTGAGAAGATGCAAGACTTGGCAATAGCCTGGGTGATGCTCTGCTCTTGTAAGTCTCGGGGAGTGTCCTTTGGCTCTCAATCGAGCTATCTTTCCATTCCCAAATAAGAAAACACCAAAGAGGATGGCGGTACCCCTCATCACCCAGGGTGACCTCTCCCAAGTAGTTGATGAGTGATGGGTGATAGCCCGTCCACTTCAGATCCCACCCCCAATTCCCTCACTCACCTCAGCAGAACTGTTGTGGGGAATTAGTGAAATCTGTGCCAAGATTATTGAACTGAAGTTGGTTGGATCTAATTTGGGTGGCAATCAGGCTGATGGCCAAAATTTGAATGGTTGTAAAAGTATGAAGAATGAGATATCAGCCAGATCGCCCGACGGTTCCAATTTGACCCCAAAATCATTAAAACAAATATTGGGTGACATCGATGAGAGTTCAAAGCCCTCTGATAGTAATTTTGGCATTGCGCCCGATGAGCTACTATTGACCAAACAAATGGTTAAACAACTGAGCATGGGTGGGTTGGCCGTCCCAAACCTGTTCCCAACCAAAAGGTCCCATCCCTATATGGGATGGCCTTGGGGGATTCCCGTCGCTCATTGGGCCAAATGCTGTCATGCTAACCATCAGAAACATAATTGATCCCTTGTTCAGATGTTTGAGCTCAAACTGACAGAGTCTCAGCCTGCCGCCAAATTTTGCGATGTCAGTTCCCAAAGAATAAACCCCCCACTACCATCTAATTCGCCAGTTAGGCCATATTTGTGGATCCTGTCCATATCATTGTCACTACCCAAATGACCACTATTTAATCAGTTGCATGGCACTGAGAAAATTGTTGGTCAATTTTCTCACTTTATTTCCCAAATAAAATTTTATTAAAATCCCACATTTTTATCTCCTTCCTTTCGACCACCTTCCATATGACATTCACCTGGTGGTCCGCCGCTCCGCACTCTGGGTGGGCCTTACCAATTCTCTTGGTTACCATGATTCCCTCTATCGCCTATTGGGCTCAACAAGTATGAAATTTTTGGTTCTACAACCCGGTTCTCATGACCTTCTGGCAGCAATATACAGGGATTTTATGGCCCTATGTTCGCTAACTACAAGAGAAAATTCGCCTCTCTTCTACCCCCAACGAAATGGTTTTAAAAACCAAGAATATCGCAGAAACTATCCCAGTAGTTTCCACCCCTGTTACCAAAACCCCTGGGTCTGAAGTCTATTCAGTGTGGTTTGCCGTTGTAATTCCTAACCCTGACATTCCGCCACCATTTCGTGGTATCCTATTTCCCAGCTCCATATCAAGTTGTACGGTCAGCAATGCCTCTGGCATTCTGGCTTGCTTTCTGGATGCTTACGCATCCTGACTGGCGGGTTGGTCTAAACTTCTTCTGCCGTTTCCATGACAGCTCTAAGGTAAAGGGTATGGGCCAGGAATGGTAATGTTGTTAAGGTGGCCATAGTTGACGCATGGGCGCAGGGACCCATCTGCTTTCCTAGCGAAAACTATGGGGGAGGCGACTGGGGAAAACTCCTTGATGAGCCACTCCTTCTCTAGCATCTCGTCCAGCCAACTGCCCAAAGCCCTATCCTCTTCCACTGTATAGGGTTAGAGAGGGCAGTTGATCTTAACTAGATTGACTGTCATCTGGAATGTCAAGTCATATTTGGAGTGTGAGGGGAGCTTAATGCCAGTGACATGTCAAAGATGGTCTTATATTGGGCTAGAAAGAAGTGAAAGTCTGGAGGGAGGTCAACTAGGATGGGGTCCAGTGGGGAGATGGAACTGAGAGATTTGCCCTGGGGAAGGGTCTTTAGCAAGGGAAAAACACCAATCAACTTGAGGTTTGTGAACAACAAGGAGTCCTTGCAAGATTGATGTGAACTTGTTGGAAGCGCCACCAGACCACCTCTAAGATTACAGGGTAGAGCAAGTCCCATACCGCTGAGAAGTGGTCAGTGAATCCAAAGTCATGAACTTAGAAGTGCAATGGGCTTCAGATGCGGTAGGACATCATGGACTCTGACAAGGCGCCCAGGATGGATGAAGCTTCCTCCATCGTTAGGTCCAAGGACTGTGCCAGCCAAGGTCAATAAAGTTATCCGCCGCTCTGGTATTGAGGAGGGCCTGCACTGTGATTTCCCCTGACTTAAAGGGAAGGGAAATGGGGAACAGTAAGTACGCTTGGTCCTCTTTACTAGGGTGAGCCAGAGAAAGGGCAGCTGAGGAGGGGGAATGACCCAACATCAAGAGAGACTGGCCTGGAGGCACAAGGGTGGGGTGCAACTAATGTGGGGTCTCTACTACTTGCTTGTCCCTAATGGGTAGTTGAGGGTTAATGTGTACGCCCGCTCCACTCTCTTTAGGGGGAAGAGGGGTCAGCCAGTGGGATGATTTTACCATGCCAAGAAGACTCCAAACACTGGAGACCCAATGACCCAGCTCTTGATATGGACTGAGGGCAGGCGGTGCTATAGGCAGTGGCTCCCCTGGGGGGAGGTGCCTGAGGCAGCCACCTAGGGGGAGCAAAGGGCATCAAGTCCAGGGGCGCTTCCTTTGGCTGCGACCATTGCAGGGGGAGGTGTGGTATGGGGCACCTCAGGGGCGGTGATGGGACATGTGGGGGTGTGAGAGGGCCTGGCGCCAATTGCACAGGCAACAGAGAGTGCAACCTCTAAGGATCCATGGAGAGGGTCCCAAGCCGTGTGGGCCGCTGTGGTGGTGTCAAAGGCAGCATGGAATGTAAAGATGGTGATTCTAACAGAGATAGGTACCGTTGGAGCCAGGACTGCAAAGGCCTTGATCAGGGGGGGTAGGTCCATAGCTGTCTGTCCCAAGGTAAACAGTCAGAGGAGGCGCACCAGTCCAACTCAGGGGCCTGGACCACCAAGGTGAGCAACGCTAACAAGGGGGTGGGGTTGCCTGACTTGGCAGCAGAGCGGAGCACTCCCCTGACCCAACAATGGGCATCCCCATCCAGGGCATCGAGGAGAACCAGCTCTTCTGTGCATTAGAGGGAAGCAGGTATTTCCACCATCGGCAGTGAGGAGCACCTGAAGCTCCACCAGGACGCCCTGGATTTGATTGGCCACCTCATCAGAAGGGACAAGTGAACCCCCAATCCTATTATGTTAACTGATGGAGTGGCGCTCGCCATTGGAGCTCGTTGGGGTGGGGACCAATTTAGCAGAGCCTGGTGGCAGGCCCAGATTAACGAGGCCAACAGCCACCAAGTGAAGGCCAGGTCACAGAGGGAGAGCACGTTCAGAGTGATGGCGTAGGCCAGCGCTTCACCTGTGCCAGCGAGGAGGGTAGAGAAGGCCAAGATTAGTGTTTGGTTCATTATGTCACAAATTCAGCTAAGAAGAACTAGACTGGGCTCCCAGTCAAGGTGCCAAGCACCCAGTGGAGGGCCCAGAATGCCAAAGGCATAGCAGTCCGAGTGACTAATAAAAGTGGGGTTCTATAGGAGACATGAGGAAAGTAAAAGTTCACTAATGTACTTAAGGCCCACAAGGCAAACCATATGGTTGCATTGGGGGCAACTGCAAGTCTTACGGGGCAACCCCCAAGGGTGGGAGAAGCAGGGAAGATGACAACTCCTCCAGGGTTTGTGGTTGCTGGCCCTCAGATTCAGATAGGGGGCTTGTGCGCCAGCGAGGGATGGCACAGAGGCCGCCACATGGTCAGAAGTATGAGCGGAGGTATAGTAAGACCTATGAGAGGGGTTGGGATTGAGCTTCCCCTGGAGGGGGCGCTCTATGTCCCACTGGCAGGCTGAGCCAGCAGCTGCTGAGGCAGCTATGGAAGCCAAGTCCACGAGCGGTGGGGTGGAAGCTCTTGGGTGCTGCTTTAGCCTGGGAGAAGTTTCAGAGGACTCATTGACTGAACAGATGGAATGGTCTCCATTAAACAGACGCGCAAAATATGAACAAAGCAGCAGGTTCATCATCAGAGGCGAGGCATATTATTGTGTTCACAATCCGCTGCCACATGGCAGTATTGAGCAACCGGATAACCCAATTGGTGGACATCAGAAGGAGGACTTAAGCGACGGCATCTTTTATCTGATTGATTGGTGGAATTTTTGTATACTTAGTAAGGTAGATGGAGGCCACGGCAAGCTAGATGAGGAATTCAAATTTAATTAAATGAAAAGAAAGAGAATGCACTGACAACTATCCCCAGACAAGGCTATTGCCTTAAAAAACTGGGCTGAATGCATGAGAGAGGTATCAGGGGATTGGCCATTTGGTGGTTGGCGATGGGATTTGGTTGGCTGGCTTGGAGGGGGTAGGATGACGCTCCAGATTTTTGGAAAAAGTAAAAAAAAACTTTTGCAAATTTTCCTAGATTCCTGGGTCATGCCAAGTCAATGCTACCAATCCAGGTCCTGGTCATCCGAGTCAGCCTGTTTTCATGGTTTGGGTGTTCCAGATTCATCCCAGGAGGCAGTGGTCCTTTGATTGGATTATTTGCAACTTGAACCGATCCCTTAATTAGGCTACTCATGTGATCCAAACTCCCTGGGTCCATTTTGAAACAATGGGCCAACTTAACTGAGTCATTTGGGGCCTGATTAAAGATTTAAACCATATCCAAATCTGATTTCTGGTGCAGGCCAGTCTGGACTGGCTCACCCAGTCCGGAATTTGCAGTCCTGGCTCTGATGATAATTGCTGTTTTCTTAAAATTCTGATATAGTTTTTTTGGGAAGTGGGTGGTCCCAGGGGCCTGTCCATGCCCCCTAGTGTGCGCTATATCCCTGCAGACTCCTTATAACAAACTTACTGGGGTTGAGGAAGGGGGAAGAGGTGGGATTGGGAAATCTTTGGGGGAAAAAGCAGCCACTCAGCGCTTATCTATCACATGGGATAGGTCGCCCAGCTGTGACAGAGGGTCCACTGGAGCCTTGGGGCCCCTTTTCATCCGGAAGTGGTGTTAGTCCCTATCCAGTTGCAAGGGCTGGTCCTAGGACTTACAACAATATGCCCTGGAATGCTCCACGCCATAATCATCCATTTGGGATAACACAGCCCCTATGGCGGAAAGGGAAGCATACATTTGTATAATAATTTACTTCTCGAAATTATGGTATTGCAAAATGGCCATCCTAGCCAACGAAATTCATAGAACTCAAAAGCATTTTGACATCGTTCTGTCTAGTCAAAGGTGGCATTCTTCTTTAATAGCAAAGAGCGGAGCCCCAATACAGCTGAAGTTGGTAATGAACTACCAGTAGTCTTTGACCATCTCTAAAAACACTGAATATCATGCTTATTACCCAGCTGAGTCATCTTACATATAGCTTCCACCTTTTCCAGCTGAGGACTAAGCCCTTTGGAGTCTATCCCAAACCTGAGGTATTCCATTGCTCCTTGAAAAATTGGCACTTTTGGGGGCTTAATTTTGATGTTAGCTTCAGCAAGTCAGCGGAACACTTGCTCCAAGTGATTTTATTTGGAAACTTCCACAAGAACACACTCATGTTGCCAAGTTAGATTATAACGCAAGACAGCTTTAGATCTCCCAAAATAGTGTCCATAGCCCTCTGGAACGTATCTAGGGCGTTGCACAAACCCTGTGACATCGGTGTAGGCTGGAACAACCCTTTTGTGGTGATTATAGCGCACTTCTCTTGTTCCACTGCTGGCAACTCAATTTTCCAGTACCCTGATATCAAGTCCATAGCAGAGAAATATTTAGCACCGCCCAGCCAATCCAAAACATCATTGATTCACAGAAGCAGGTATGAGTCTTTTTTCATAGTGATTCTCAGCTTCTGGTAGTCAATTACTACTCAATTGGAGACATATTTCTTTTTGACAATTAACACTGTGGACGCCCAGGGACTTTTTGACAGCTCTAAAATTCCCTGTTCATTGACTTATAAATCTCAGTGGACATAACTTCTTCTGCCATCTTGGAGCGATGGCATAGGCCTTGACAAAATAGGAGGGTGGTTCCCATGTCAAATAATGCACAATTCTGCATGCACATCCCAAGTTGTGGTCATCAGATGCAAATATGTTTTGGTATTTCTCAAACAGATCCATCACCCTATCCTTCTAATCCTCCGACAGGCCAGTTAGAGCCTCACGTGGAACCACAGTTATTATGCTGGATGATGCTTTTAATGTTAGCCCGAGATTGGCCCACAAATAAAAGTCATGTATCTGATGGACCTCATAAATAGAAATCAGATGCAATTAAACCACCACTTGATGCCTTTGCACCTTCATAGATTCTTTCCGCAGGTTGGAATAACAGCTTCAATTCCCCCTGCCCTGGTAACAAGAGCCCAAGAGCCACATGGGGCTTAAGTCACAATTGTTGATATGGTCCCATGATCTCACTGTATGACCTTCCAGGATATCTATTTCGAGCTCCATCCCTATTATGACCTGATGACCATAAGGTATGCTTAAAGCACTCGCCACTCACAATGGAATACCATTGTACTCGTGCATCTTATTAAAAAGCACTTGGGTCCTCCGCTTCATCCGCTGATATTGAACAGGAATCACCCTGTCACTGTATTCAAGGTTCATTTTGCTTGAGAGGATGGAGTCCTTTGGTATTCTGCTGGAGGTGAAGTAAATTGGGATCTGTTGGCCTAGAATGCCAATGGTTTCTTCCGCCATATTGACCACAGCCCCAAATTTCTGCAAGAATGCGGTTCCAATCATCATGTCATAGTTGTTATTAGGTGTAATCACATCAGGAGCAGATGTCCCAACTGACTGAACCTCAAAGGCAGTACACTTTAAGCGCCCTCTGACATAGTGCTCTGTATCCCTGATGTCCCATACACTACCCAGTGTTCCACATCAGGCTTCAGTGGAAGCTTATCTATGAGATTGGTGGAAATTATACTGACATGAGCGCCAATATTGATAATCACCCTAATTTCTGTATTTTGTACAAAAATTTCACAGTATGTACACTCTGAATAAAAAGAACTTTTGGTGCTTATTACATAAACATCCAAGAGATTTTGGTAATAAGAAAAGTGAGAATATCAGCACAAACATGGGTATACTCCTGGGCAATCTACTCTACTGGAATCATCACCTTCTTTCCTTCTAAAGTGTGACATGTGTTAAAGGTTCGCCGTTAACTGTACCATTCCACTCAAGGATTTGCCATATGTATGGCTTTTCCCCCTCTTGGCAGAACTCCGTGTCTGCGTTATTGGGATCTCTCCATCAGCTTGAGGCCAATATATCATAAGGTATATTTTAATACAATAAATCGTCAGATTGAGTTCCAAACCTGACCTCAAGTGACTCATGGGAATCCTCAGGGGACAATTAGTTTTGAGTTAATAGAAGTAGAGCTTCCTATCTCTACTCCACTTGCCGTTTTCCCTGTTCATTTGGGGCAACTGGTACCACATGGACATCCAGTTTGCCTTGGCAGCTAGATTCATAATGGCCTCTTTAGAAGCATGTTAAACAAGCATTAGTAAACGGCACACGTCTTTGCATTCACTCCACAGACCCAAGTCTGAAAATTTTCTGGATGGTAATGTGGCTGAGGGAGAACTGGCTGAGTAAAATAGTGGCGGAAAGGATTCTCAAGAGCATTAATTGAACAATATTACCCTAGTGGGTTAAAATCTAGTCGTTGTTGTTCCATATCCTGCGGGGCTTTGGTATTTGTTCCAGGGGCTTTCCATTCCACATTGGGAGCACTAAAAGTGACTGATAGACAATAGAAATTGAATAACAACTTTTGATAGCTCCGCATCCTCCTGAAGAATGTAGGACATAACATTATACAGTTCTCAATATGGCTTAACAGCTGCCATCATTGCTAAACCCACCTCCTCATTAGTTAAGATATTAGCTCATATCAACGCATGAGCCTCAGCCATGAACTGCTCCGCAAACTCCACCAGGGACTCATCTTTGTGAAAAGCTATTGTCAAAATTTTGCCTTGCACTGAGCTATTTTTTCCTTGCCCCCAAACAGATGGATTACAATCTCCGTCACCTCTGGGTAGATTACAGTACTACTTACAAGGTAACATGTGACCTGGTCAGCACTTGCAGAGTCCAAAGCTGTTAACAACAGTTTGGATTTCTGCCAATTGGAAGTTTCTCCCCTGTAAATTCAAACCGCTTAAAGAATCCAAGTATATTTCTGTCACGGTTAAATGGGGGCAGTTGGTCAACTCAAACCCCTCCCTTCCCAGCACTACTATCCCATTTATGCTCTGCGCAGTATAGCCACTCTGTAGTGTCACTTAAGTGGTTGGCAAGTTGGTTAATTTGGCCCCCCACCAGGTGCAGTTGGTGAAAGGCTCTGGTGAGCTGATTGGTTATTCTTTTATTATCTAATAAAGCATTTTTTGAGCCTGTAGTAGTATGTCCAAGAAAAGTTTCGGTTCTGCATATTGAGAAGATTCAATGAACTTAGGCAGTACTTCATCAAAATAAGCTGGTTGCACCATGGCACTGGCGAATATAAAATTTTTATCAAGAAGTTGATCAATGGGCCCCATACAGTGAGCACCACTGTTAACTTTTGGTGTATTTTCTTGATTTCGCCAAACAAGTTGCACAAGGTACAACCCACTGAGCTCAGACGAGAGATATGAGGATTGCTGGTTCTCTACAATTAATAATGATAAAGACTTTATAAGCAGCCATTGCCCTAATAATACACTTTATTTAATAATAAACTAAAGGCTACCTCCGTTACTCTTTCCTAATCTTCTCTTTCTTCATATAAACCTCCCCCTCTCCACTCTCACGCTAAACTCTTAATCCCCAGTATTCATCAGCTGATCTAACATTCTCCATCTAGTAAACTCTCTATTATCTACAATCTAGGTATTTCATTTTGCCCATTGGGGCTTCATCAAAAGTCCTCAAATTTGATGAACCATTATTCATTCAATAATTAAACTTTTGATTGACATAATCATTCGCTCATCTGGAGGCTCACCTTGATTCTTAAATATGATCCACTGGAACTATATCTTATCATCCAATCATATCAAAATCTTGACAGGTACACTCAGAGTACTTTACTAATATATTTACTGAGTAATATCGTGGCATTATTTGCCAAATTGAGTTGTTAATAAATTGTGTGGATAAATCAAAAAAGATTCCTTGATTGCACTAATGAGGAGAGGTATGTTCGCCTCATCTAATATCATCTTGAGTAATTCAACCAGGCTCTAAGTGGATCTAATCTTAACTACTAGCTGACAAGCATACAGTTGAGCCACTTCTTTTACAACTTCAGGGTCAATTACCTTCACTTTGATTCAGTTATTGTCGTTCACGTCCAAAGCAACATCCTGATAGAGCAGTTTGGTTGTTTCATCTACAAATAGGTCAGAGATATCTATGTCTTCATTCAATATAATGGGAGGAATAAGTTTTTCTGCGGTGCCAGATTGTTCTTTGTCTAGACTGCAGGCCCTTTTCTTAACTCTTGACTAATTTCTTTCTCCTTCTCCTAGACTAGAGTGACTTTCTCTTTGGGTTTCTTGCTCCATCATTGATCAGCTAAATGTACAATTCTTACACATTAGTGGCAGCAGATCTGCATCTTGTCGCTCATTATACTAATTTAGGTTTGTCCCCCATCATGACTCAATTTTGTTTCTTCCTATTTGTCTCAACAAATTTACAGTATTCTGGGCTGAAGTCTGGATGACTTTGAAGGCTCACTTTGGGCTTTTAAGGTCACTACTAGCATTTTTAGATGCCACCATATGATATGTGGACATCAGAGTCACTAGCGCTGAATCCATTGTTTGATGCAAATCACTGTATTACCAAAGTGCTTCTGGCATTGAAATTTGTGCGTCAAAATCTGTTAGCACTTTTGCATCATCCAGGATCTGTGATTCCTGGTTTAATTAGTCTGTAAAAGCTTCAGAATCTCATCTTTTTGTAATTGTTTGATCATAAGTTTCTTCTTTAGATTAAACATTTATGTAGAGATTCCAAATTCTAACATAATGTCTTCCATGGTCCCATTATAAGACAATTTGACCCCGCTTATATGGTTACACATCAGATTTTGACGATTTGTTTTCAGGCAGTTCCTGATGGTCACTGCTTTTGTCAGTCACTAAATCCAAACATCATTATCTCAAATAATCATAAAAATGCGTGGGAGATATTTCAAAGGAATGTGGGAAATTTTAGTGCTCTAGAATTCACTGTGGTTTCACTGGCATGGAAATCCTGCCCAACAACTTAATTAATCATAGGAGTAACTTTGGGGTCTTTTCTAAAATTGCTCTAAATGACCCAGATATATTTCTGGGTGATGGAATCTTCCTGACTGGAGTTTTGTGCTTTTTATTTTCTTCTTCTTCTACTCTATTTGTGCACAATCACATTGGTGATTCTCCAGATCCTCTATGTGTTAAATAATCAGGCTATATCTTTAGGAATCTGGTTAAGCTCCCTTGATTTTCTTCGCACTCAGCTTTTTAAAAAAAATTTCTTAAAATAGTTCTCTCCCCTTGACTTCAAAGATGATATTTCCACAGATATCATTGTTTCATTTCCAACTTGCTTGATCTTTTCCTCAGCCTTTGTCACCCAATCCTCTAATGTAGTGAAATCAGTCTGTAGCGCCAAGTTAAGTTCATTATTATTGGTAATTTCTAGTTCTATCCAAAGCTTTTAATAGTTCATTATGTATAAGTCATGGTTTAAATGATCTTCTTATCAATTCTGGCTTAAAAATCAACTACTCCCTGTAGTGAGTACCAAATGTTAAATTTTTGGGAGCCATTTACTCTTTTTGGTTAGTGTCTCACTTAAGCTCTCTTGTTTACTGCACAATTCTTTATATGTGCAATGCCTAAATTGTTGATAATAAGTTATGATGGGCAGTAATAGTATTAAGACTTTTCTCTAAATGAGTTTCAAATAGCCAAGATGGTTATTAGGCTTAACGCCAAGCTGGTGCTTGTCCTAATTTTAAATGGTATTATGAAATATCTGTAGAGACAACTTCCTTCTTCTGTAGAACTTAACCTAAGATCAGATTCAGAAGTTATACTCTTTACTTCTGTAGAACCAACATAGGATTAGGTTCATATTTTCATATTCCTTCTCATCACGCAGAGTCTGCAGAGATAACAATAAGATAGACAAAGAATCTCTTCCTACCAGATCTAGTCAAGAGCAAACAGAATAAATTTATAGTACTTGTAAATATCTTTATGTGTAACTATATTTGCTTATTTAGAAAAACAAAGGAAATTTTAAAGGAAATTTTGGCACCCAACTCTTCTGTTAATTCTTTAATTGGAAATGGCAACTTGCGAAAATGAATTAACCCTCCAGGGTCACACAAAACAATAATTTTCCTCATCAGTTTCAAGCGGATTCTCCCATTAACTTCAGTGTGACCTCTTCTGGGCTGAAACAAGAACTTGCCCTAACGCCTTAGCTCAACCCACATCAAATCACCTTTTTTAGGTAACCACCTGCTTAGGTAATGGGGCTTTTACCCATTAATTGGCAGGTTGTGATCCCTAAAAGGTTAACTCACAAATTACTTTATCACAGGTGGCGTCACTTGCCTAGCAACTCATAAAACCTTAGTCAATTGGTGACTAAACACAATAAACTCCTATAGATTATTAAAATCAATAACAAAATTAACAACCTAATTACTAGTTTATTTTTGGGATCATCCCCAACAAAACATTAACAATTCAGCAGATAAAAACCAGAGAATTGCTAAATGTTAGTTCAGGATAATACTCAGAACAATAGTTATAATATATAATTGATAACTCCCACATCCACTAGCGAAATTTAATCCTCTAGTGGAGAAGAAAATGTATTATAATCAATTGAGCTTGGTAATGTGGTCATATAGAAGTCCCAACACTATTTCATTATCAAGTCATATTCAGGATCTTATAATAAGGCAGGTTAGAGAGAAAAGAGCACTTGAAAGTGTGCTGTTAGATAACTTAAGTTGGGAGATATCATCATTTTATGTGCTCTTGATCCTATCTGGAAAAATAGTTTAAAGACTACTAAAATCAATTGGTGACCCACCCAGTGTGGTACAATTCAGTCATAGGTAAGCTTATTATGTAGAGCCTTATTATGTAGTTCTCTAAAAGTGTACTAAAATATAACTTCCTACTCTAATACAGGGTTCAAATTATCTTTTCTTATTGGTTTTATGTTCTTTGAATTGACCACTTTACCTAAAAGTTGATTAGGAAGTTAGATAATTCTATGCATCTTGGTGATTTCATCTACAGATGGATTGTTCCCATGTATTAGTTGATCCCAAGAATCTGGATGATAACTGTTGAGATGGCTCAACTAGAAGGGTTAATTCTCTACACTAAGGAAAGACCCCTTCATAAGACCTCAAATATTATAAACATTAAAATTAGTACTAGTATTTTACCAGGCCATAGATAAGATCAAGTCTCGCTTAGCATGGGCAGCTATTAATTAATTCAATAAATTCCAAAGCCCCTTTTATAGGCTTTGATTGGCTTAAATAATCCTGAAAATGGAGTCATTTATATATCCCATGAACGCCCCAATGATTTGACAGCTGCTCACTAGAACGCACCCTGGTGGAATTACTTGAAGCGCTTTTCACAAAAGACAAGGCTTTAAAGAATGCCATAGTGAACGTGACTTTAGTCATTAAATAAATCCTGTTAACTGATAAAATAAAATTATTTGAAATGGGTTGACCTTAGGACAAATATACCACACCAGAATGTTTTCTAGCCAGTACAGGTTTTGAACTCAAAACCTGCACTAGGGGTGGAAGCAGTTTTACCCGCTCAGCTAACCACCCTGTTAACTGATAAAATAATGTAATAATAAATTTCAAATAGTACTTTATTGAATTAGGATTAAGTTGATATTTATAGTATGAATTAGAAGATATCAATGAGTTGATCTCCTAAAATCCACCTAGCTAGGATTTTAGAAGTTATTGTTCACTTGGAGTCTTTGTTATTTCTTTATGTCAATGACCCAAGAACAACAATGATTGGATGTACTTAATTAAAATGAAAGAAATTGAACTGGACAACTTATATGGTATTTTATTATAATTATCCTCATGTGAAGTTCCTTTCCTGAATATTTTTCTCGTTTTCAAAAAAATGGTAGAAAATACATTAATTATACACATCTGACTCATGATTGTTTAATTTTTTAATTAAGAGCATGCCCAATTTCTAACTTGTTAAATGTGATTATAAATTTGGCGTTATTAATATAAATTACACAGCACATCAGGACTTAATATTAATAGTAATAATTTCAGGCTGTAGACATGACCTAATATAAAGAAAAATTAGCAATAATATAATTTAAAATTACTTTGAAAATTAAAACTTGAGCTTTTCAATGTTGAGGGTTTACCTAAATTAAGGCAAAGCTGACACTTACATTGTCAATAAAAAAATGCATCATTATAATACCTGCCAAAAAAATAACCATGACATTGCAAACGACGCCCCCAAGGAAACCCCTTGAAAACCTTTGGGTTTTACTGCCTACAAGCTATAATGTGCAATATACCCATCTGGACAGGTAGCAATTTGCTTTTTGGCGCAGAAAGGACCCCCAGCCTCCTATGGCTCCTCTGGTTCACCTTAGTGATCTGTCATATGTGGCTGATGAGGAAGGATAACTGCCTTGCCCCCTAAAGATCTATTTCTCTGCCATACCTGACCTGTCTTACCCTGTTAAAAATGATAGAAGGAGTGTGCATGGAGGTGCTTAAGTTTAGGGGACTCTGGAAGAACTTTAAGAATCGCCCCACCTTAAAGACCAATTGCCTCAGGTACAAAGATAAATTCCCAAATGCTCCCTTAGCATCCCCCGTTGGTAGGCAAGGCAGGTTAAGTTATATAAAGAGTTACAGATTATATATTAATCCCACAGAATGTTCATACTAAAGGAAATTTATTTGATCAACAAGTCAAGGCAGAAATTAAGAACCCAACTATGATGAGGCCCCAACTCGAGCAATCCATGCAATGTTGGATTAATCAGCCATAATTGCACTTTAACCTGCTACTAGAGCTCTTACAATTTGGTTTAAAATCACATCCATTCTATCATCTTCTCTATGTACCTAATCACATAGTGTTCAGAGTCTCAGACCCTGACCTGTGTTGTATTATTTCCTATAGCCCATTTGCCCCACCTTCTATTATATAAGCAACTGACCTCCTTAGGGTAATTTATGGTTTATTTTCTTTCCATTTTTTCTTTAAAAATAAGCCAAATTGTTTTGGTGTTCCACATTGTGAAATCCGCCCTCCTTGCTACCAAGTTAGCTGTTCCTAAAGTCATCCGGAGATTCATGTCATCATTTGCAAAATAACTCTGGTGATCATTGAGCATATTTCTCAATTCACTAATCCACCATTGTTACTCACATTCTGCGAGTTTCAGAGAAAGTATTTCCATGGACATAGGTTCCATTACATTGCAAATATCATAGAAACCTCAACCACCCCATTCTCTGTTGATCCATTCCATGTGGGCATGTTATGTTCCTCTTATATCTAAAAACTGTTCTAATCTGATAAAATACAATCCTATCAATCTGCAAACCTCATAGGGTTGTCGCCCTTCCTTCCTCTCCCACCCTTGAGGGTTACCCCACTAAGACTGCAGATGTCCATATTACAGCCTTCTAGCTTGTTATACGGGACTTTGTTATGTTGTATACATGAATTACTTCTCGATTGATACCTAGAGCGTCCCTCCTAAAATTTATCTGTGCAGCCAAGCCTCTGGAATTCAGTACCATCCAATAGATATTGTCAAAACCTACAAAGCTGGGAAATCTTCTTCAAATTCCTGTTGCCTGACATAATAAACTGGCCATGTACTCTGGCGTTTTACACTATTATCTGAAATTGGAGAGGCGTTCGCCTTATTAGTTAATATGAAACCTCACCCCATGGTTTTTTAATTTTATCTTTTTCTGGGAAGTATGGGTTGTATTCCAACATCCTACTTGACTAGTTGATCAAGTAGAGTTAGCCGGTATGCTTGAGGAAGGAACGCGGACTAGCCTGCCAGTTACCAAGAGCCCACTTTTCATACTTGCTTTTTCCTCTATTTTTCTACTATTACACTTATTATATCCTCTAAAGAAGAATTGGAGTAATCTCTTTTTCTCATTGCCTTCCGTCCTGGGGAATACAAACTTACAGTTCAGGCGCTCCTGGATAACAGAGCATTTGGAAAGTTTAAGGGCCTATGAATTGATTACTACTCAGACCTAGACATGGATGTGGATCTTCAAATTTTGGGACCATCCTCTAAGCCTCTGAAATGTCATACTATGAATCAACCGGTATAATTCTTTGTAAATCACTTTTGCTTCTGTGACCAGTTTTAAGTATTACTTGACTTAATATTCTGTAATCATTGGGGTGAGATGGTGGCGCAACCAGTTAGTACACATTCAGTCAAAGAACAACTTCTTTTCATGAACAATGGTGGACTCAGTGGTGAATTCCCACGTATTACAATCTCTCCCTTGAGTAGCCCTAAGCTCAGTTATAACATCTGTTCCGCTCCTTCATTTAATCTCCTATTAAAGTTCCCACTTTTATCCCATACTGAGACATTTTTAATATGAGTTTTGCCACCACGTTCCCTTCCCATTCTAAGTATTCCCTAGTTTTTCAGTTCACAGTACAATTAGTCTTGATAAACTGCCCGTTATAACCATACATGGAAGTACAGAATAAAGCTTTGGGGATATGGCTGGACGATATGTTAAAAAAGGCTAAATTGTGAAAAACCTTCACCATATCACCTCATCAGTCATTTTCTCATAAATATCAGATGGTTCCTTGGTGACTTGCATTGATTATAGATATGTAAATAATATGATGGTTACAGATCCCGTATCTTCTAATCCTGGAACAATCCATTGCTCAATCAGTCACAAAGGCATGGGTATTTTTTAGTACTAGATGGTCCCAACCCTAGGGGGGGATTCATAAGGCATGGGTATTTTCTAATCAGGACTTGTTATTTTCTTGTAAAACAAACTAGGGTCAAGGAAGGCCATGACTGGCTTACTATAATATTTATTAAGCGGGGAATTTTTAAATTTAAATAAATGCCTTTTAGTTTATAGAATTCTTGGCGATCTTTAAGCACCTTATTAATGATGTTCTTAGTAATCTCAGTATTACTTGTGCATTGCATATTGATGATATATTGATTTACTCTTACACTTGTGAGCAACATGAAAAAGATCTGGAAGCGTTTATATCAGCCCTCTTTAAAGCTTACCTTTTTGTGAAACCCTCTAGATGTGAATTCTTTTATGAAAAGGTGACTATCCTGGGAAACCTGGATCTAAAAGAGGATTATGCGGTTCCTCTCTGTAAGATGAAAGCCATCCAGTTTTAGCCCACCCCACTATCCAGAAGCAACTTTGGAGTTACTTGGAACAGTGATTCTCCTGAAAAATTCTCCCCTACCCTGTAACAATTTTCAGCCCCTCTCCATCCTCTATCTGGTAAAATTGCTATGATATGGACATAGGGGCATCAAAAATCTTTGAGACTATTAAAGAGGCTTACTCTCAACACCAGTCCTAAGACATTCAGATACTCCAAAGCCTTCCTTATGGCTTATGATGCATCTTAGTTGTAGTGGGAGCAGCGTTTCTTTAAAATAATGATAATTAGAACGCCTAGTGGTTTATTTTTCCAAAAATTACCTTCCTCTGAGCAAGACTGGGTATTTTATGCTAAAGAATTGGCGACTTTATCCTGAACATTGACTCATTTGCTTTACCTCCTCCATGGGGCACAGTATGAGATTATAGTGTGTACAGGCCATCAGCTTTTTTATTTTAATAAATTCTCAAAAAAGTAGCACTTCACTAAGCCCAAACTTATTGGGACCTATGCATTTTCAATTTTAAATGTAAGTTCATTAAAGGGTCCTTGAATATTTTGCCGGATATGCCAATCCAATCCTCTAATGAACCCCAGGATGGATGAGCTTTCCTACCTTACTACCGTTGTATTTTCCTCCCAAAATCTAATGCCGGCTTTCCTCACAATTTCCTATGCCAGTCTCCCCTAGGACATGCCCATCCTCAACTAAGTCCTTACAGCCAAATTAGTCTCCCTTTGGGAATTATGTTATATGAGAACTGGGAGAACAAATCCCAGAAGCACACCCACTATGCCTTTAAGGATAGGGCAATCTTCTTTCAGGACATGGCTTTGGTTCCACCCTCCCTCCAAAGCTAAGTTATTCAAGAGCATTACGATATCCTGAAAGTATGCCATCCAGGTTCTAAGGAGGTGTGAGAAATTGTTCAAAAGAACCTATATTTGGCTGAGATCCTCCAAGGATATCTCTTTGTGGGTCTTCCACTATGTAGGTTGCGCTTTTTTCAAATCAAACAGACCGTGAAAAATGATTTTTACATTCCCTGCAACAAGCTTAGGGCCCCCTGGACTGCAGTGTCTGTCGATTTCATTGTGGAGCTACCTCCCTCCAAGGGATATGATGCAATTATGGTGATTGTAGATCAATTCAGAAAGTTCTAGCTCTTTATCCCCTGAAACACAATGGTCACATCTGAGGAAATCAAAGCATTGTTGGTAGCCCATGTATTCTCTACAGTTGTCTCCCCATGGAGATAATAAGCGACCATGGTCCCCAATTTCCATCAGATTTAGGAGCGCCCCTCTTGACCTCCGCCAGATCAAACCCTGTTGATCAACTACATATCTCACCCAATCATATTGTCATATGAGAGATAAAACCAAACTTTCGGAGGATTACCTCCGCTGATATGCAACAGCCAGTCATGATAACTGGGCTTCCGTTCTCCTTTTAGCACAGTTCACATACAAAAACGCATCCCATGCCGCCATTAGCTTCTCCCCATTGAAGCTAATCTTGGATAAAACCCTTCCTTTAATCTGGTAACACGCCTTATTTCTTCCATTTAAGCAGCAGAGGATTGTTTAGAAAATTTGTGAGATTCTCAAAATTTTGTACAAGGGTATCTGTCTAAAGCTGTAGAATATTGCAATAAGTTTGCAGACCATAAGCGCCATCCTGGGCATAAACTCAATAAAAAAACACTCATCATGTTTGGCACTAAAGTTGAATATGAAGTTCCCACCTGGTAATTTGCGTGTAAGCTCTAGTTCTTTAAAAGTGTTAATATTTGGGTAATAGAACTTTCTTGATAAAGCTCCTCACCCACTGTAAGAGAGATAATATACACCATGTGCCACTTTTAACTCTTCTAAAAGACCATGCAATGTCACCAGAACCAATCTTTGTAGAAGACTGCCAGAAAGATGTAGTTAAGGTGAATTTGGTTTATTTAGAATCTGGTGCTCCATCCATTATCTGGTAGACAAGAGAGACTTGGCCTCATATGAGAACGGCTGTGAGCTCTTGAACTTGTACAACTGCAAGGAGTTCATAGAAATGTTTCGCAGTACTAACATAGATATCCTCATCCTCCTGAAAGTGCTGTTGTCATCTTTGCCATTTAAGTCCTAAAAAATAAGAATTAAGCCCTTTCCATTATCCAAAAGGGATGTATCCTGTTCCTAAAGAAGAGGATAATGTAAGTTTTGATGTACAACACCTCCATCTGTCAGGAGAGTGTCTATAGCTCTCCAGTTCCCAGCTTAGCGATGCACAAATCACTGGACCAAAGAAAAGGGAACTCGTCGTCAAAGTGAATATTAAAATAGCCCAGCAGAGGGAGCTGAAGCTAAGAATACATAGGGTGATGGTGTTGAGCACTGTGAGAGTAATAACAACTCGAAAAATCTTCAGAACTTGACTGTATCCCAGAGGGCTGTACCTAACTGAGTTTGGTACAGGGGTAGAGTGCACTGGTGACCAGGTTTGGAGGGAACCTGGTAGGACCAGCGGTGTACCTGAGGCTGTGATGATTTTAAATAAAAATAATTTGGCTAACATGTCGTAAAACCTCCTCTAAGAGGTCCACGCACAGGTGCGCCCAAGTCAACATATATAAAAACATAAAATGACTATGGGGCTTATTGGGGAAGACAACCTGTTAAACGTTGGTCTCAAGTAAAGATACTTAAGTTAACTTGGAGCTTTTGGATCAGCGGAAGATGTACCAAACCTTGGTGCACCAATAAGTGCACGCTTCCATCTGAAAGGGTCACATACCTCAGGATTGACTTTACTTGAGTAATTAACTTAAATTGAACCTAGCCTGAGCTCACAATTTCATAAATGGAATGAGCTTTGAACCCCCATTCCCCAATCAACTAAATCAACCCATCATTATTTAATTTAAAACTCGTTTGTTTTGGCCCTAGAGCCAAAACAGGGGGCTGCCTTTAAACACCTCACTTGTACCAACCTGGGCGTACCTAGCCTGTACTCAGCGTTGATCTAAGGTGTTCTTAAGGTCAGGAAGGTCCTGCAATTTGACCTTTTGGACCTCCTGCCTCCCAGCCTTGTCCCCGCTGTTGGTGCCCTCTATAAGGTCATGTAAATATGACATTACCCTCTCCTCTTTTTGGGCTCCACCCCCTCCAGGAGCATATTCCAAGTAAAAGGTTTTGTTAACTGGGGACAACTTCATAGCAGCAATGTCTCGGTTAAATTTTGATCCTGCAGCCTTAGGGAAACTCTTGTGGGATGCTATAATCATATTTTGGGCATGGGTGCAATTGTGCGCTGGGACCCAACTGTTCTCAGCTGCGTCAAATCCCTTCCAAGATATGAGATACTTGAGTCTTCTTCTTACCTGACGAAAGGCTACAATTTCCTCTTTTTTTAGTACTAGTGGTGCCCAACCCAAAAGGGGGAGCCGCCACACATCTAGGCTACAATCTCCTCCACTTCTTATTATGTCGCCCATCCATGAGATAAGCCTTGGGAATCTCTGAAGGGGGCCCTCAAACAACGTGAGCTTGATTTCATGGAATACTGAAAAGATTTAAGGTGAGGAGGGGAGATCCAACTGGTATGAGGCGTGGCCACCTTTTTGACCACGCGGTAAGCCCATTCCTCTTCAGTCCCAGTTTTTTCATGTATCTTGATTGGGATGTTCTTAGCATCCAACATCACAATATTTAACTTGTATTCTGGTTTAACTCGTCTCTTACCATCAGCGTTCTCCTTGTAAGCCTGCATGGCCGCATATAAATTTGTGCTCATCCCCTGGTGTACTTTCTTAACATTTTTTAAAGTCTACCACCACTTCCACCTTGGATCCACAACTGGACTATATGTTGAAGGAAAGATTAATCCATAGTTGGCGAAGAAGAGGGAACAACCTATTGATGCATGCTGTGTGTTGTTATAACTATATTGGGCCATGGGGAGATGGGAAACGCAATCTTAATGATCTGAGGCGGTGTAACACCACAAGAACTGTTTGAGACACAGGTTAGCTCATTCAGTGTGCCCATTTGATTATATGGTGATAGGAAGTTGAACGTCAAGGGCAAGTATGAAGGGTCTTACACAATTATTCCCAAAAAATTTAGGTAAACTGGGGTCCCAATTGCTAATTATTTCTTGAGGACCCCGTGAAGAGATAAAACATGAGCATCAAAAAGTTTAGTCATCTCAGCCGCAGTGACTGTGGTTCTGCAAGGGATAAAGTGGGCGAAATTTGTAAAATAGTCCACCACCACCATAAATTATAGACATCAGATACAGAAAACTTTTTCAATAGAACCTATGGATAAGGAAGTCCAGGGCCCATCAGCCTTTTAGACTGGTACCAACAACCCCATTAGAGGTTGGCGATTCAGTTTTTTTGGTTGCAGACTAATAACTCCTTACAATACCTGCCCACCTGTGCGGCTAACCCCTTCCAATTGTAAGTATGGCAAATTAGCTCTAACATATTCACCTTCCCAGGATGGCCAATGGTGATTCTGTCATGATGGTCCCAGATGATTTCCAGGAAAAGTGGTCCAACAGAAACCCATAGGCGCCCCTGAAACTACACCATCTCATCCTTTACATGATAGCCTCTGGTGATGTCCTCCTGATTCAATGCACTCATGCCAAGGACCATAGTATATTTGGCTGACAAAGTCTGAGAAAGGACTAACTTTATGAACATACTTTATTCCTCCGCATTTTCCAGAGGAGCGAGCACTGGCCCATTGGCCAAGGGAGAGATAAATTGAGACACAATCTTACCCAGTGGAATCATCAAATGAGTATTATGCACTTCAACCTCCATAGGATTAGGAGCTAGTGCCAGGTTGCAGCTCAAAACATCCGCCAAACCATTCTCCTTGCCCTTAGTAAACTCATAAGAAAACGCAAGTTTGGAAAATAGTCTCATGCCAGCGGGTTTGCCTTGGGGTTAAGACATGAGGTGCGCGGTGGTACAGTAAGGTATGGTGATCTGTACGTACATGGAAGGGTTGGGATGAGTCATGCAAGTGATGACGCCAATAAGTCAGCGCCTCAACCACTGCTAACAACTCTTTAAAATATACGGCGTAGTTTAACTCTGGTAGAGACATCTACTAAAATGTATCCTACTGGATGCTCTATTCCATCTTTGCCTACTTGTAATAGGGCTGCCGCTATGGCGAAGTTGGAGGCATCTGAAGCAACAATAAACTCTCTATTGTGAATGATATGGCGAAGAACGGAAGTGGACAGCAAAGTACACTTTACTTCTTGGAAGGCATCCTTTAAAACGGGGGACCACTGAAGTACTTTGCCCCACTCACCTTATACAAAGGCGCTTCAACTTCAGAAAGGTTTGGTGTGAACTTCTTAGGGAACGTACACATCCCCAAAAAGCTTCTCAATTCCTTAATTGAAGTTGGAGTGGGCCACTCACAAATTACCTTCTCCTTGTCTGGAGTTATCATGTGCCCTTTGTCAATTATGACGTTTCCCAGAAAGGTGACCTGGAACTTAAAGAACTCAGATTTACTGATTTTCAGCTTTAAAGTTGGCAGCCCTCAAACGCTTCATCACCTGCAAAAGGTGTATTTCATTGGACTCATTGTCAGGAAAGAATACCAAAATATTATCCATGTAAGCTACAGCGCATACCCCCATCAGGTCCCTTAAAGCCGCATCAATATGAAGTTGAAAGATAGCAGGGGCACTTTTAAGCCCAAAGGGCATAACCCGAAATTGGAAGATTCCTTTTCTGGTATGGAATGCGGTCAACCTCTCCTGGACCTTCTTGATACATATATGATTGAACGCGTTTTGCACTTCAGTTTGGAGAAGACTCTCGCCCTCTCCACATAGCGTGCAATCTGAGAGTCCAGGGGAATGGGATGTAAGTCTGGTACAGTGACGTTGTTGGTATTCCCATTATCTATGCATGGGCATAAGGTACCATTGGCCTTCTCTACAAAGAGAGGTGGGAAACATACAGGGGAGTTTCGCTGAAAAATTGCACCTTTAGCTAACTGCTCCTTAACTCACACATCAAAGGACGCTTCCTCTCATACCATCAATGGATAAATTGGGGAAGATATACGCACCAAATCAATGGTGAACTTGAACTCGCAATCAAAGTCTGAATGATCTGGTAGTGCATTAGCTAAAGCCGCATCAAATGAAGATTCCAACTCCTCAAAACAGGAAGGTAGGGGAACATCCACAGAGGGCCTCAGCAACGGGGCAAGACTAAGAGTATGAATATTTGGCCAGTAGGGCAAATTGCCCTGAAAGTTGGCTTCAGCCAAAGAAACCATCAACTCGCAACCATCCTTCAAAGTTAAGGATAGGGTAGTTTCTTTCAAGTTTGTCCTGAAATCAAACTTTCGCCACCACTCTACACCCAAAATGATGGGGTGCAAGAGGTTTTTGATAGCCTGAAAGTGGTCAGACAAATGATAGGCGCCAACTTGATAGTCCACTAACCCCATAATTTTCAGCGTGAGGATACCTTGAGAAGCCCCTCCTCTAACTATACCACTTTTCAAGTAACTCAGCTCAAGGTGGTTGGCAAGGTCTTAGTCCATAAAATTTTCAGAAGATCCAGTATCCATCAAAGCGTAGTGCTGAATTTCCCTAAAGAGGATGAAAGGGCTTCAGTCAATAAAAAATAATCTGAATGATTTTTAGTTATAGCAGAAATGCCAACACTTCACCACCAAACTCTTCTTCAAGGTCTAACATTCCCTAGGATACGTTTCTGCATCAAAGAATGGAGAGGGATATTTAACCACTCTTACTACTGAGGCCTCATATCCCACCATATCTTTGGTAACTGCATAAACGTTTTTGTGTTGTAGTTGTAACAACTTCTCCACCTCCTGGGTTCCGCAGATCACGGTTGTGGTCAAGTGTGGGTTCTCTAGGGTGATCTGATACACTGAAATGGGGTCTAAATTTGAGCCATATGGGAAAATACATGGCTTAGTAGTTTATTTGGAAACGTTGTTAGAAAACGCATTTTGGGCCACAAATGACCCTATGACCATGTTGATGACGGGTTGCATGACGTTATCCAAGTCCAACACCACCAGGCCCTTTGTCAATGATCCCTCCTGAACCGCCCAAATGCAGTGATGAGAAAAAAAATGATTTTTCAGTGTCAAATTTATTAAATTCAGCAGAAAATTTATGACTCATGGATCACAAATCAACCATATCCGCCAGTATGGGCAAGAAGGGTGAGTACTTTTCGGTAGGAGGCAGCGAGAATACCACTGTAACGCTCCAACCCTTGGAAAGTGCAAAAACAGGGGTGAGTCCTACCGTGGCCACCAGCTGGTGCACACCATGTGTACTTTGCGAAAGTTTCACATGGAAAAAGTTCATGCATGTAAAGTTAAGTGGTTGATCATCTAATGTCAAGATAGTGTCTATATCTTTTCAGTTTTCAGCTTGGTGATACACAAAGCACTGGACCAAAGCAAGGGAACTCGTCATCAAAGTGAACATAAAAATAGACCAGCAGAGGGATCTGGTGCTAAGAAGATATAGGGTGTGGTTGTTGAGCACTGTGAAAGTAATAATAACCTGAAATATCACAGAAATTAACTGTAGCCCAGAGGGCTGTTCCTGACTGAGTTTGGTACAGGAGTAGAGTTCACTGGTGACTGGGTTTTAAGGGAACATGGTAGGATCAGTGGTGTACTTGAGGCTGTGATGATTTTAAATAAAATACCTCAGTTAACACATTGCAAGACCTTTTTGAAGAGGTCCACGCACAGGTGCGCCCAAGTCAACATATATAAAAACATAAAATGACTATGGAGCTTATTGGGGAAGACAACCAATGAGAAACTTTGGTCTTGAGCAAAGATACCTAAGCCAACTTAGGGGAATTTTGGATCAGAGTAAGTGGTACTAAGCCTTGGTGCACCAATAGGTGCACGCTTCATCTGAAAGGATCACATACCTCAAAGTTTGACTTTACTTGAGTAATTAACTTAAGTTGAACCTGACCTGAGCTCACAATTTCATAAAATGAAATGGTTTTAAACCCCCATTCCCCAATTAACTGAATTGACTTGTCATCAATAAATTGAAACTCGTTTGTTTTAGCCCTAGATCCAAAACAGGGGGCTGGGTTTTAGGCACCTCACTTGTACCAACCTGGGCGTACCTAACCTGTACCCAGCGTTGATCTAAGGTGTGCTCAAGGTCAGGAAGGTCCTGCAATTTGACCTTTTTGATGTTCTGCCTCTCAGCCTTGTCCCTGATGTTGGTGCTTTCTATAAGGCCATGTAAACATGACACCATCTAGACAAGTAGCAGCTTTCTTCATAATGCAGTAAAGACCCTCAGCCTATAGGCTCCTCTAGTTCACCCTAGTGATATGACATACGTGGTTGATGATAGGTGGGTAACTGCATTGACCTCTGCAGCTCTTCCCTCCCCTGTCCTCCTTTACATATTCTACCCTGTTAAAATGATATATGGAGTGTGCAGGGAGGTGGTCAATGTCAGGGGCCTTTAGAAGAACTTTGAAGCTCGTCACCTCAAGCCCAAGTGCCTCAGGTACAAAGATATATGTCAAAAATGCTCATAAGTATCATAGTGTCAGTTAAGGCATATTTGGTTATGAAAAGTGTTACAGATTGCAGATTAATTCCCAATATTGTTAATACTGAGGCATATTTAGTTAACCAACAATTCAAGACTGAAAATTGAAAACACAACTATGCTGAGGCCCCATTCCAGAACAATCTGTGCAAAGTTGGATTGATTGCCTGAATTGAACTCCAACCTGCTATTAACTTTTATGATCTTGTCCAAAATCACATCTTCTGTATCATTCTTCCTTATGCACCCAATCACATAGTGCACAGGGTCATACCTAGACTGTGTTGCGTTATCTCCCCTAACCCTTTTTCCCCAGCTGCTATATAGGCAACTGCATTCATTAAAGTAGTTTACCAATTTATTTCTTTTCTTATTTTCTCTTTAAAATAAACCAACCTGTGCTTACATTCTTTATCGTGGAATCTGCAATCCATGACTCCTTGTTGATTATCCCTAAAGTTCATCTTGTGATGCACGCCATCATTATAAAAGAACTATGGAGATCATAAAGCAGATGTTCCAATTCCTAAATCCAACGGCACTCCTTGCCTTACATAAGCTTTTGAGCAAGTATTTCCATTAACATAGGTGTCAATCCATTGCAAACACCTTAGAAACCTGAAACCACCATGTTCTCTGTTGATCCGTTCCATATGGGGCATAATCTGTTCCAGTACATATAAAAACTGTTTTAATCTGATATTATACAATCCTATCAAGCTGCAAACCTAATAAAGTTTGTCGCCCTCTCTTCCTTTCCCATCCTCGGAGGTTGCCCAAGTAAGACCTATGGTTGCCCCTATTACAGCCTTCTGGTTTGTTGTACGGGCCTTTGGTATGCTGTATGAACGAATTACTTCTCAGATAATCCCTAGGATGTCCCTCCTAAAACTAATCAGTGCAGACAAGCTCTTAACATTCTTTACCATCTAATAGTATTTTCTAGGCCTACAAAGATTGGCAGTCTACTTCACACTAGCTGTTACCCTGCACTTCTGATAATAGACAAATTACTAAATTCCTGTTTTAAAGATAGTTTTCCTATTTACATGACTTTGTGATATGAGCATATTGCCATATTGGAAGTAAAGTGCATCTTTTTAGACATTAATCAGTTGAGACAATCAAAAGCCAAGCAGACCTAAGAGCACACTTAGTCATAGTAACAAAAGGAGCTATAGTTAAGCTCATAACAGCAGCCATTCATTCATAAGCAGGCAAGAGCTCCACAGAATAATCTGCGGAAGAAATCAAGAGGATCAGAGAGAATTAGGAAAGTGGACTTCTCCAACCCTGAACCCAAGATACAAATACATACCCGCCTTATGAGAGGAAATTTCTTTGGTATACATCAAGGTTTTTGATAAAGTACAACTATAGGGGTCAATTTCTTGACCTAATAAAAACACCTCCAGAAATCCCAATTCCCATATTACTGATAATGGTACTTATGATCTAGATGTCCTGAACAACATTTGAGTGTCAGCAAACTCAGACAGCAATCAGAATGTTTTACAAAATATGTATTCCCTCTTATAGGTTTTGACCAGTCTAAGATTCCAGATGATGGAGGCATTTGTATACTTCACCTGCGGCATTAGTTTTCCAGCTGGTCACCATGATGTCATATGATGCTTTGCTCTAGATACCAGTCCACATGACTATGTGAACAATGTCACAGATTAGCCCCAAGGTATCTTATACACCTTGGGGTTTAAATGCCATTGATATAGAAATTACTGAAACCTCATCCAATGAGAGTTTCCTTTTTATAAAAATCTGAGCGTTTATATTCCAAAAGAGAGAAGTAAAATATTTTGCAATCTCCATCAATTGAGTTAGAAAATGTATTCATGCAGCCACAAGAGCTAAACAAGTTATAAGAACAACAAGAGCCACTGTTGACTTAGAGCATCAGCCATGCATTCACAAAAAGGTTATTTATCCACAATATAATATATTAAAGAAGACCAGGAAATCCTAGAGGATCAAGGAATTGGACTCCGCTGGCCCTAAAACCAAACTGCAATTACATAATTGCCTTATGATGATAAATTGAATCGATATAAATCAAGTCCAACTTCATACACCCTGAACCCCTTGATAATATATATTTTATATGATAATATTTATAATTTAACTTCTCATACAGAATCTGCATTTTTAATTATTTTTTTTGGTGCTAAAAAACCAAATATAGTCTCTTAGTAAAAACTTTGGAATTAGATTTCCTGTTGATATCAGAGGTTGATAAAGTTCTGGTGCAATCTGGAGTAGCCCCCATTATATATAATTCCAAAAGCTTGACATGGTTGAGCATGCTTTGAACCATGAGAAAATACAATGTACCTAAGAACAATACCCTCCAATCTGCCCGATGATGCACCCTTTAAATATATATATGATTTATTGCAAGTGGCTCAACCCTTTCATCAGCACTCCCTGAGAAAACAGGCCACGTTAGCAATTAGCCCATAGGTATATGTCAAGTTATTTATCTGGGGTTTGTTTGAGCTCTTACCATGTATCCATCTGGACGAGGTAACTCTTCAGTTAAGATGAATAAGTTGTTTGGTGGTAGATCATTACCAAAATTACTTTTCTCTATATAAATTGATATGTTAAAGATATAATAGTTCATTAACTACTGATCATTATCATGAGTAAATTTTCAAGCGGAAGAATTTGTATCCATTTATAATTTATATCTATTAAGTTAAACATGCTTGGGTAGAGATATAAACTGCGCTAAATTTAATACTATAGAGTGCATCACAAAACATCTACCAAATTTGTGCTTTTAATAACTATATCAGTTGGGACCATCTAGTACTAAAAAAAATACCTATATCAGTTAAGGACTTATAAACCATTGCTTTTAATTAACTGTTGAGATTTAATTGGCAGTGGTGCCTGACAACCCAACTAAATTAAAAAATGTTTAATAGGATATCATGGTACCTTAATTGTAATGGTTGATACTTAAAATTATTATTACTTTAAAGATTTTTGGAGGTTGGATTCATGCTAAATAGGCCGAATCCACCAGCTCTATTTTAACTGCCTACACTTAGCTGTTCTAGAACTGAGATCTAAGCATAAGTTTTTGAACCTGTCCCAGGCTAACCTATGAATTTTCAGGTTGCTAAATCAAGGTATGGATAGCTTCAGGTAAGCATTGGGTAAGCTTTATTAATAAGCTTTACTATTAAGATAAAGTAAGTGACGCCATAACTTGAAAACTATAACTGGTGAGGCGTAAAGCACCCTGTTCTGATCTAAGCTGGTTTTACTCACCAACAGGCTTAAGGTTTTGCAGTTGCAATAATAAACGAAACTTGGGTGCATTAGAAAAATTTAAATATAATCAAGTTTTCATCTTTTAACTAGGCTTTAAAGATGATCAACCAATATTTTTATGATAAATGTAGGTAGGGAATCAAGTTTCTCTTTACCATATGCGCACTCTGGTAATATCATCAATTAAACTTATATCATATCATATTAAATTTATATTGGTTTTTATGGCAACAAACAGTTTTATACCCTCCAGTTATGTTCACATAATCAAACAAAAATCCGATCTTACCATCTAGCTATATCAACCTTTATCAAGCATTTAAAAAAACTTTTAGATTATTGTAAAACTTATGCTGACTTCCCACCCTCAAATCTACCATCCCTACCACATTAACAATCCTAACTAAGCCAAACTTCGCCCTGTTTTAATGATGTAGATAGTTTCAGGGAAATTAATACCAGGTCATTAGACCTACCACCACCTTGGAAACTATGAGTGATTAATCTTAGGTAGCAATAAGCAACATTGAGTTATAACTCAAGGGAAATTAACTTTCCTTGTGCTATTAAAGAGCATAAGCCTGCTGAATATGACTCAGATAATTGAGTTAACAAATTTTTGAGTACCTGTTTTTAATAGGTGATGATGTTGAAAAGTTAGAGGAATGATGAAGGAGATGCAATAGAAAATTTACTATTTCCAAGTGTTTTTGATTTGGGCATAAAACTTTATTGAGGGTATAAGCTCTCATTGGCACATAAAAAATGGTGTCTTTGTATCACCATCTTTAATTAATAGATATAGCATTTTTTGTCAGTTAAGACTTTTTCTTCAACAACCCATATTTGCTAAATAGTTACAAGCTGTTTCTATAGCTATTGTGACCTGATAAGTTGGGTAAAATAAGACAGATTTATCACCAAACTGGTTTAGATGATCTTTTTTTCTAAATTTATTTTGACTTTAATGTAACACTAATGATTCATTGTTACACCCTACCATATACCATGCATAAAATTGATTCAACAAAGGTTTATGATGGTCAATAAGATTTTTAGTCTCATTTTGATGGGGATAGATTAAGATTAGGTGGAAGGAACGGATATTCTACCCATATAGATAAGCTATATAATTTACCTTCTAATACAATACTTATTAAAACTTTGTCAAAGGATAGTTAAATATATGTTTCTGATCTATAATATAAGGTGGTAGATTTTGGTATTGGTATGGCATTATCTATAATATGGTAGGATAGGATAATTTTAGTTGGGATTTTTTTCATCTTTTATGTAATTTTAACACCCTATTCTCTTGAATAAACGTTGAGGCATAGTTATAATGTCAACTTACCTCAATTTAAAATACAAAGATATCCATTACATTATACTATAAAACTAAAAACAATTTGAAACCTTAACAACACCACGCTCTGATAAGGTTATAATCTATAATAGTTTGTATAAATTTACATTTACCAGAAAGATAGCTTTTTTAAAAATTAATTATAAAATCAAAAATAGAAGATTAGGATGGCATACTTTAATAAAGATATAATTTAACTCTTTTCATTTGAAACTCAAACTCAACCTTTAGATATGAAAGTGTAAGCTTTATATAGCAAATTTAAAGAGAAAATGCAACCATTCAGGAGAAGTTTAAATGATATGTCATCTCACTCCTTTACCAACCAAATTTTCATCCTTATGCCACCGTCAGATGATGGATTAAAAAATCATGTGGGATACAGGATCATGAAATTAAAATATTAATTTTTAAAGTTAATACCCATGATAACGGCCTATATAATTAGCATATAGTAAGCTATTAATTGGATTTGAGTTACTCAACATCCACAGGAATCTAGTTCCTGGTTGATTCATTTCAGTGTTTCAGTCTGAACACTGGTATAGATATCTTACATCTATAAACATGGATTATAAACCAATTGGATTGAAATATAACTTCTACATTCACCCTTCAATTAAAACCTATTTGGTATAGACCTTACTAGATACCCAACCTTCAGTATAGTATACTGTAAATGGTTTGATGAAGGTAAAAGTATATTATAATAAAAGCAAGTGTTTGTGTATGTGTTTGTGCAATGCTAGTCAAAAATATGGCATGTAGTGGTTTTAAAATTTAATATAGGTGGACGGTAGGGGTCCATGTGCACCTCAAATCCAGATTTTAAAATATTCATTATCAAATAAAAAATATATGTAAGAAGTGAAGATAATTTACGTTGTTAATGAAAATCAGTATATTGTTACAGTTGAGCAGTTTGATTTTCAGTTGGTTTGAGAGTTTAGATGGGTTTTCTGAGTGGTGGCTTTTTGCTGATTTGATGAGCTCAATAGTTTCAGGTACTAGTTGATTGTTTAGTAGATCAATAGGTTCAATTAGTTCTAGCTGAGTTGTTGGAGGGTTTAGGTTAATTCAATAAACCAATTGGGTTTGGGTGAATAGATAGTATTATTGGCTAATTCAAAAGGTTAACTACTCTTAAACTTAATGATAGCCATCTTCAAATTTATATAAACTAGTATTAATAGTATTATCTGTTAAATTATACTCAAAACAATGCTGAGTAAAACAAGATATCAACATAATATAAAATCTAATTTGTTTATTTCAAATCGTTTGTTTTTTAATCTGAGCAGTTCCAGATAACACCACTATTATTTGTTTGATTTAATAAAATCAGTTGGTTTAAAATATGACTGAGTTGTTAGTAGCTTTTGGTTTATTTGATAGGAAAATTGGTTTTAGCTGAGTGGATAGAATAATTTAGTTATATCGATAAGTCAATGGGTTTGGCTGAGTGGTTGGTGGTTATCTATATTATACCGTTTTTCCTTAAATTTCAAAATTCTGCACTTCAATTTCAACATTTTTCATTTTATTTTCAATATTTTGCACTTCAATTTTAATATCTTATATTTGAATTTCAGTGTTTAATAAATCAATTTAAACTTTACAAATCAATTTCCATATAATTTTTTAAATAATTTTATTTTATTCTTTCCACTGAGCTAGAGCAATCATACAATTTCCCACCCTTTTTCCTATATAAAAAAACATATCCCTATGTTTTAATATAATCTACCAAGAGACTTTACTGATGTTGAGGAAGTTGATGAGTCTGTAGCTAGAGCTAGATATGATATAACCACTAACACAAAATGCCTTAGCCTTAACAATTAGTGTACTAATAAGGAAAGACTACAAAGGAAGCTGCTGATAGTTTAGTAATAAAAACCAATGCTGCAAGAACCATAACTTTTAATTATAAATCAAGTAGGATTATAGAAAAAATAAAGGTGGAAGTGAGAAAGAGTGCTTAATTAAGCTCACACAGATAGAGTTATGAATGTGGTCTTTTTTAATCCAGAAATAACCTTGAAGGAGATAAAAAACATTGGAGACAGAAGGAAAAAAACTTAAAATTTCAATTTTAAGTAATAATAAATGTCTCCAGGAATTATAATTTACATTAAAATTAACCCATCAAGAATTAGATAGAAAAATAATCCTGAAATGATTTTGTCAAGAAAATAGTATAAATTTTAGTTTAATAAACCTCAATGATAATTATTCCAAAATTATCTTTATTGATGAATCCCCATTTAATTTACATCTCATATGTAGCCAGGGAAGATCTAGATGATGAACTCATGCATCATGGCTATTCCAACAGTGAGGGGTAGGTGTTGAAAAATTCACCTTTTTTCAATGGTTTAGAAACTTGGCTAGTGTGCGAGGATCAACAGTATGAGGATTATTGACCCCTTGCTACGCTGCCTCCATTGGCATCAGGTGGGGAGTGTAGCGCTGACCACTTTCTAGATGCTTGTCCCTGCATATAATCCTTATGGATATCTTGCTATTCATGATTTTCAGTAACAAATCACTTAAAATAGAGAAGAATATGCAAAGGTAGATTTTTATTTAGATAGAAAGGTGAAGCTCCTATAGCTTATCAGCCCACCCAACTAACTTTCATATGATCAGGGGCTATAATGGATTCTGGGGTAGCACATGGCATAATACATTGGTATTGATCCAAATTTAACCATCTTTGGCATAACTCACCAGAACTCATGAAAAATCATTAGTGTAACTCATCAGCAACTCAAAAACTATTCTAAAGATCCTCAGCATTATCTTCTAGTAACCCTAGCATGAAAATCCTCTGCAACGTCGGCTGGCAACCATAAATTAAAAATTATGACAATGTCAGCTGAAATCTTTAATAGAATATTAGTTATAGATTGACCCTCAGCATTGGTCGCTGTTAAATCCTATTATATCCCAAGTATAGTTGTAGATTGATCCTTGGTGTTAGTCACCAGTAAATCCTATTAAATTGGAATATTGGTTGTAGATAGAACATTGTCATTAGTCGCCAGTAAATCCTATTAAATCTGGGTTGGGACCATCTAGTACTAAAAAAAAAAAAAATCCTATTAAATCCAAAATTTTAGTTGTATATTAATCCTCAGTATTAGTCACCAGTAAAGCTCTTGAAAATGAATGTTGTAATGAAATAGTTCAACCCAATTGGTTGGGGAGCATGACTTGAAGCTGCACCATTAGATCATTGTTAAAAATCTATTAGTAATTCATCAAAATGCTTTTGGGAACCGCCAGACATTAAAAGAACACATTTTGATGAGCTAAATTAAGACTGAAACAACCAAAAGTAGAAGTAGGTTCAATCAAGTAAATCAGGTGACATACTCGCCTGACATAATTAGCTGCTGAGATCCACTGAATCCTTGAAAGTCAAACAAGGTTAAAGTAGTCAAGGTTGCATGATGTAATTAACCCAAACCTGCTGGGATCCACTGAAAATCCAAAAGTAAACTAGCTGAATTTAGTCATCAAGGATGCCCAACATAAGGTGATCCATTGAATTCATTAAATTAAGTAAAGTTGAAACCCTTGAATTAGATAATCTAATTGGCATCAATGCCCAATTAATAAATTATGATAACTGAGATCATAAAAAAACATAATCTGGTTAAAAATCTCAACAGTAGGTCAGTGTCTAACCTCCAGTTAGACTATTGATAGCTTTCATTATTTTAAAACTACTTTTCATTAAACAGTTAATTGTGAAACATCTGCTGATTTTTTACATAATCTTTGCTCTTATCTATACAATGAAAAAATCTGTGCAATATTTGTTATATTATACAATGTTAAAATTCATAGGAGTCAAGATATAAAGAGAATAACTTCGTTATTTTATAGCACTAGTGGTGCCTAGCCCAAAAGGGGGAGCCGCCATGCATCTTTACTTGCAATTTAGCCAAACAAAAGGAATATCATAATAAAAAATCTAATATAGCCCCTAAGTTATCAGCCTAGGAAGCCATATCAGATGGTGAGGAAGCTTTGGAGAAACTTTTGGCTGGCGCCTGCTTTAGCTGGTGGACCATGGCGGATAGCATAGGAGCTAAACATTATTGGCATATGACATAAAGAGGTATAGTTGGGGGTTTTCTTCATTAATGAGGCCTGCGTTGTCCATTGCCTCATTATATTGAGCAAGCTGATGCTCAGCAAAATTGATGAGAGCTGGCGCATAGGTAAATTACTTAATTCACTGATATGTTTGAAGATAATTAGAGTCAAAAAGAGAAATTTTTTTCTCATCAGTGCAAGCGCAGCTTGCACCAAAAGTGAGCTCCTCAATTTCATATATTGCATCTTCTTTAAGATCATGGGGGAAATTGAGGATATGGATACCCTCAACCAGGGGTTCCATCGCCCTTGGAGTTGCTGGTAGAGTGGGGTATTGGCAGGAGCAACAGCGGCTACAACTGTTATTTTATTTATATTTTTATATAAAGGATAACAATTTTTGGGCAAAAATGGCAGGGGCGCAAATTGAGAGGAATGATGAAGAATTCCTCCAAATTTAAATATGGTTTGACATTGTACAGTCAGTTGCTAACATCAATCCAATTGAGACACTCAAAAAGAATTGATTCATCTAGTGGCGGCCCAGACACTGGAGTTGGTATATTGTCTGCACCTGATTGGCTGTAAACTGTCAACCATAGCAGCTTAGCTGAAACTGTTTTAACCATTGGCTCAAGTTGCCACAAATAAACCAAATTTTTTTATTTTAAATTTTTGATTGGCTGCAGCTTTGGAAGCCATGTCAGAATTCATGAGGTTGAGGGAAGGAGAATTGAGCCTTACTCAAAAAAATTGTATTTGGCTGCAACTGAGCTGAAGCTGGAGGGGGAAGCGGCAGAATTGGTAGAGGCAGAAACTGCAGGGCACTTGCGCTTCAAATGGTTGAGTTCAAAGCACAAGGGTAAAATGGCGCAGCCTTTCTTGATGCACGCCCATAATGGGTGATCAGGGGTGGATCTGATCATGGTGAGGGGGATCACAAGGTGGGTGTCATGATGGAATGGGCATATTGTTGCAAAGGTGTGAGGCCCTACCAAATGATCCACCCCATTTGGAACCATGAACTGCAACATGGGGTTTGCGCTGTAAGCAGCCAAATACTCCATGAGCTCATGGTGGATGCATTTGGGGTAAAGGTGGGAGAGCAACTGGTTAACTGTACCATCAAAGTGGCCTCATCCAGGAGCTGCGTGCAAACAGTGGGGAATGGGTTTTTATAAAGATTGATGGCATATTAGATGCTGCCATTGAATTAGCCTCAGAGCATAAATTGAAATTAAAATACCCCTTAAAGGGTTGGAAATCAATGAAGTCAGCAGATTTAAACACTGCTGTGGCCATTTGAATGATGACCACGCTTGCATATTGGAAGAGATTCCCATATTTATCCCAGAGGCCTAGCTGCAAATCGCTCCGTGGGAGCACCAAAGGGCTCTGGAGCACCACCTGGGATTTGTGAGGTGGTGGGTCAAGTCATGAAGGGGGACATAACGCCCAGTAGCATCAGGAGGGCTAGCAGAGACAGCCTGGGCGTGCTTTGGCAGCATCCAAAATATGCCAAATGGTGGTGCATCACCACCTCAAGCTGTGTAGCAGGCGTTAAGCACGTCGACATTTGTAATTTTTGGCTCAATTAAGCCGCTATTTTTGTTTTTCAATTCAAATTTTGGCTTCAGTTTTGTTTGAAGCAAAAGAAAGGTATGGTAATAACTTCAGTATTTAATTTTGAGTTTTTAATTTTATCTCCATATACTTATATGGTAAATCCATGTCAGGATTCAAGGCTGCTTGTGTGCTTGCATGGTGCCAAATAAGAATCCTAAAGACAGGGCAGGTGTAGTATGCTCAGTACATCACCCTGCTCAAGAGAGAAGTGTCAAAGTTCTTTCTCAGTTAACCAGCCTTGACCCATGTTGGAGAAGGGATTATAAAAATTATTTTATATTAAATTAGTTATAGTGAAATAAAGGATATTATATATAATAAACTAGATAATAAGAGGTAAAGTTTATTATGGTAAGCCTCACAATAATTAAAGTGCTACAGTTAATAGTGGGAGGCAAGAGAATTTATAAGAAGCAGAGTATAAAATGCCAAGTTATGACAATTGAATGCCTTGCTCGCCAAAACTCTTGACATTGGTTGCCAATGTCATTTTTTTTAATTTTTATTTAGTAATTATGATTTCAGAAACTAATAAATAATATTAAATAAGGATTGATTATCCTAAGCATTAGTTGTCAGTAATCAAACCTCTCAAATCATGATCAGGATTGATTCCCAATAGGGTTAGGATTATTTTAGAAATCAAATTATAATTAATAATTATTGGGGATAATCTCTAACACTTTGGATTAGCTTGACTCACATTAATGGGGAGCATTGTCTGACATTCGCTAATGATTTAATTTGACAATTTGTGACACCTAATAAGAGCCTTCACCTGAAAAGGGCGATGCCTGACAGAAACCCCTTCAACCCTTATCTAGGGGTCAAGTGCCATGATGGGGTCATATGATCCTTCAAGTGTAGTTTAGTCTGGCAACAGAAGCAGTTAAGATTCTGATGGCAGTAGTTTTTACAAAAACAAAGATCCAAATGAAGTTGGGTTGGTGTGGGCTAAGGGGTAATGGCGTGAAGACAACTGGGAGATCTGAGAAGAGGTAACTTCAGCGGTAGGCGCCAGCAAGTATATATTCAACAGGGAGCAACTAAATGCTTTGGCCTTTCTAATAGATCAATAACATTGGAAGCCATTAAGAAGTAGGTGGGGCACAACTGAATGCGTTACCTATGTGATAGATCACCAGCATGGAATGCCAGTAAGAACAGAAGTGGCAGAGAGCAACTAAATTTTCCGCTAACTTGAAAAAAATAGCATGGATGTCTGGCAAGGATATAGGCATTAAGGCAACTAATTGCCTTGGCTTATATTAAGATTGTCATCCTTGATGGCCAAGATATTTAGAAAAAAATTGGAGAGGGGCCCCAGAAAAGTTTTGTAATTATCCTCAGAATCAAGTTGCTGGTAAACCTTGAATAAGCTAAACTCAAATTGAATGAGAATCTTTTTAGCACTGGTGGTGACCAACCCAAAAAGGGGGAGCCGCCACGCATCATTATTTTAAAATGGGCCAAATAAAGGGATTATTTAAAATATAAAAATTCTTATATAACACCTCAGCTAACAGCCTAGGAAGCCATATCACAAGGTGAGGAAGCTTTGGGGATACTTTTGTCCAGCGCAACTTTAGCTGGCAAACCATGGCGGATAGCATTGGGGTGGGAGCATCAGCGACATGGGGCATAAGGAGGTATAGTTGTGGATTTTCTTCGTTTATGAGGCCAGAGGTGTCCATCGCCTCAACGTCAATTGAATGAGGATCATGATGCAAAACTATAAACTCTATATTTCATTGTAGGCAGCAGAATCATTGTCACTCACTTTAATAAAAGAATATTTAGTATTCACTAGAAATAGGATTAAATTCAGCATAATTCACTGACAAACCCTAAATAAGTAAGGGTGGGACTATCCGTGGCATTTAGTTGCCAAAAATCCTGAAACCTCAGCGTTGACTTGTCAATCTACTTTAAACTCAAATTTTTATTACATAAATCAGCAACATCCTCAACTTCAATCTACTGGTGTCAAATCATCAATTATTTCTATCAGGATGATTCTGTCATGGTTACATGACAACTTTGAAGGTACAGATTGTAGGGACAAGGCTGGGCGTGAGGAGGCCAAAATGATAAAGTTGGCAGGCCTCCCTGACTTGAGCATACCCTGGACTAACGCTGGGTACAGGCAAGATATGCCCAAGTTGGTCTTGGGGTGCATGTGATGACCAAACCAGCGTTACATTCAGGGCGTTAAAACGTACCAGTTTTGTTATTAAAGATGACAGTTCATTACAGTTGCTTGTAGCATGGCGTTTCAGACCCTATTCAATTTATAATATTGCTAATTCTGGAAGGATTTAGCTACAATCAATAGCTCAAGTTTATACTTACTTGAGCTACAGTACCAAAACTGATGGTTTTGTGCGCTTATTAATTCATTTTAGCTTATTATCACTCCCACAAATTGATGATTCTACCACCCAGTGTTTATTAATGATTTTCTGAGACCAACCTTCCTTGTTAGTTGACTTGCTTAAAAACTTTGCTTGGAAACCATATTAGTTATACGTTTTTCTGCATGGTCCCTTGGGCAAACCTGTGTGAAGACCGGTAAGAACCCAGAGTGAATGGAATAGCCTGGCTTTTGGAGTGGGTAAAGACCCAGAGGGACAGCCAAGGCCCACAAAGCACCGCGGGTTTTTAAGATTTTGGGTTGGCGCGCTAAAATGGGTTTTAGGCAAGCTCCAACCCAATGAAGTGGTGCACATGTTGCAGTTTTACTTAAATATACCTATTTAGGCAGGTTTTTTCAAAATAAATTTTAATAAAACTAAAATGGGCAATAAGAAAAGAAAATAACCCAACACCCTACTATTGGTAGGATGCTGGGTTATATGGTGGAAAGGGGGGAAAGGGGGGAAACTCGCAACTAAGCTAATCATGCTATAGGACCATTTCCATTTTTGAACCTGTTCAATAATAATTTCGATTTTAATTTCGCCTTGATAGTATCTATTGACTTCCAAGATATTCTTGAGTTATTTCCCCCAAAACTCTGGAGGTCAAATTCACGTTTTTTTGATTTTAGACTGTAGTGACAAGTTAAAAACCTGTTTCTGCCCTCTTTTCCTCAACTTTTTGCTTAAATTTTGCTTTCTAGGAAAGTATTACTTTTAGATTAACTTAATGTTGAGCTACCATTTGGAGAAGGGAATGGTGACCGTGGTGGGGAGCTTCTGAATTCTCCTGATATCTTCACAAAGTTGCTTAATTTTTAAATAAAACTTTGTAATTTCGATACTAAGATGGGTTTGGGTTGGGGGTAAGGGTGGGAGGGGCATTTGGCAAGCAGGGAGGGGCAGCAGCCACCCATCTCTCATCTATAATATTCCCTGGGTCAGATATTTGGGTGAGAGGGAGTGTAAATCTCAGGGAACATCCTTTGGCTCTTTATTGAGTCATCTTCCTGTTCCCAAATAAAAAGACACTGAAGAGGATGGTGGTACCTCTCATCACTCAGGGCAATCTCGCTCATGTAGTAGATGAGCAATGGGTGACAGCCCTTCCACTTTGGATCCCACCCCCAATACCCACACTCACCTTGGCAGAACTGTTGTGGGGAATTAGTTAAATCTGTGCCAAGATTACCAAATTGAAATCAGTTGAATCTAATTCAGGTGGTAATCTGGCTGATGGCTGAAATTTGAATGGCTGTAAAAGCATGAAGAATGAGATATTGGCTGGATCACCCAACAGCTCTAATTCGATCACTAAACCAATAGAACAAATATTGGGCGCCATTGACAAGGGTTTAAAGCCCTTTAATAGTGATTCAGGCATTGCGGCCAATGTGTGCTATTGACCAAATGAATGGTTAAATGACCAAGTGCAGGTGGGTTGTCCATCCCAAAACCGTTCCCAACCAAATGGACCCATCCTTATATAGGATGGCCTTGGGGGATTCCTGTCGCTCGTTGGGCCAAATGCTGTCATGCTAACCATCAGAAACATAGTCAAGCCCTGGTTTGGACGTTTGAGGTTGAGCTGACAGAGACTCAGCCCACCGCTAAATTTTGTGATGTCAGTTCCCAAAGAATAAACCCATCCATTCCCAAACAATTCGCTGGTTAGGTCAAATTTGTGGGACCTGACCCCGTCCTGTCACTACACAATCAACCACTATTTAATCAGTTGCATGGCACTGAGAAAATTGTTGGTTGATTTTCTTACTTTCCTTTCCAAATAAAATTTTACCAAAAAGCCAAATTTTTATTTCCCTTTACAACCGCATCCCAGATGGAATTTCCCTGGTGGCCTGTCAGCCCACACTCTGGGTGGGCCTTACCAGTTCTTTTGGTTAAAATGGCTCCCTCCATCATCAATTGGGTTCAGCGAGTCTGATATTTTTGGCTCTATAACCCCATTCTCACGAACTTCCGGCAGCAATACATGGGGATCTTATGTCCTTATGTCCATCAATGGAAAGAAAGAATCCATCTCCTTGTCACCCCCATTGAGATGGCCTCACATGCTAAGAATCTCATTGAAACTATCACAGTAATTCCACCCCCTGCAGATAGACCTACTGAGTTGGGAATGGGTTCAGTGTGGTTTGTTGTCAGGATACTCCTCACCTTGTTGTTGCACCACCACTTCGTGGTCTCACATTTCCCAGCTCCATATCAAGTCATATAGTTGGCAATGCCTCTAGCATTCTGGCTTGCTTTTTGGGTGCTCACGCATCCTGACTGGCAGGCTGGTCTAGACTTCTTCTGCCGTTTCCATGACAGAGAACCTTAGGATCTGTACCCTTTTGGTTTAAAGGGGTGTACACCCTGTTTAGATTGATGGCCGGCCCCTGAGGCCTTACACTACCCTTTCTTTGACAGGTAGGGCTAAAACTCTTTTCCGGTGCTTTTACCAGGGGTATAAATTTTGTGAGGGGTGGGGAGTTTAGTGGCAGCTATGATGGTGGACTGGGTGAAGCAGGTGCAGGAGCATTTAAACTCATTGTGAAATTCCTCCAATAACTCCTGACAGTTGGTACAGTTCTTGAACATACTCAATTATCTTTATAAGATGGTTCTTACTTCCATGATACTAGTTACTGCAAACCGCATTTACTCTTCAAAAGCTCAAGCTCTTCTATAACTCAAACTCTGGGGCACCCTCACCCATGATAGGCTCCACCTCCACAAACCTTTGTCCTTTAAATGGTGATAAGGAGGATGCGTGAATAAAGATGTGAATCTTTCAGTGTGGGGGAAGTTCCACGCGGAAGGATCCATTGTTCAACACCTGGGAAATGGGGAAGAAACCTGCGCGCTTGCAAGCCAACTTAATTATGGCATTTTGAGGTGCAAACTCTGTTATCTACCATAACCAAGTTACCTTCTTGATAGTTAGGAGCCTCGCATTTTTTGTCTGTAAATCGCTCAGAGTCATTGATGGATCTAGTAATCTGGCTCTGAACCTATTGATGCACCTTCAAGATGTGGGTGATAAAGAGATCTGAAGTAGGGATGTTGCTTCGCGATTGTATCACAACATGAAAGCGGTGTTGTACCCACTTTTCATACATAGGTGACACCCCCGTTGATGCATGGAGGGAGTTATTGTATGCAAATTAAGCCATAGGGATGTCCGTTACCCATGTATCCTGAGAAGCAGTCGCATAGCATCAAAGGTACTGCTCTAAAAACTTGTTAATGCGCTCCGTTCAGCCATCATACTGGGGATGATAGGTTGAAGATCTGCATGGCTTAATATTCAACATTTCGCATAAAGCTTCCCAGAATCACAAGTTAAACTGAGGTCCCCTATCTCTGATTACTTCTTAGAAAACTCAAACAGAGAAAACATATGTGCCAAAAACAACCGTGCCATGTCCGCAGCTGTAGTAGTTTTTATACAAGGTTAAAAATAGCATACTTTTTAAAGCGATCTACCACCACCGTGGTCAAATCATACTCATTGGAGTTAGGTAAGCTTACAATAAAATCCACTGGCAGTGAAGTCCATGGACCTGCTGCTTTTTGAAGAGGGGGAGGAGGCAGTTCCGCCCTGTCCTATCTGACTTGGACCTAACGCAGATCAAGCATTGCTTAATCCAGGTGAGAACGTCCTTTGTCAGTCCATTCCATTCATTCGTCTCTCTGATTAGATTGATGCATATTTTAGAGCAAGGATGCCCCATGTTTGGGGGATCATAATGTATCTTTATGACGCAGAAATGCATCTCAGAGGGAACCCTAACTTGTTGCGGAAATACTACTCTATCCTTTTGGGAATGCCATCCAGAAGAGGATTTATAAGAATCAATCTTTGCCAGGAGGTCTTGTCCCTCAGGATCAGTATATTGAGATGCCAAAATAACACCCAGGAGAGAACCATCATTGACAAGAGATACCTGGACTGGTTCAGACATAATTGCTGTCACTGGAACAGAAGGAGTATGAGGTATAACAACATCATGGAGAGAACTTTAAATCACAGGGGTTTTCAGCTTCAAAGGAGTATCCAGGGTAATGGGGGATGTGGACTACGGGATTTGGCCTTAATTTGCTTCTATCTTTAATTTTAGGTTTTGGTTTATCTCAGGGTTTGGGGTGGGGGACATAACCACAGCAACGGATTGAGGAAGTGGATCAAAAACTTGTTCAGGGGGAATCACTGTGACTAATTCTGAGTTTGTTTCTAAAGTGGGCCCCATTAGAGGTGTCCAGCTCAAGAGATCAGGTAAAATATGGGCGATTCCTTTGACAAACTTATACTTGAAAAAAAACTTAGAAGGTTATGATTAGTTATGGTTTGCCTGTGAGCCAGCTTCTGAGGTTTGCAATAATAAGTGAGTGACTTGTGGTCTGTGCGCACAGCTACAGTGTACTTGGTCCCCCAAATCAGGTACCTCCAATGCATCAGGGACCAAGAAACCGCTGCTAACTCTTTATCATAAATAGTCCAAGCGCGCTCCATGGCACTGAACTTCTTGAAAAGTATGCCACCGGTTGTTCCAGCCCTCATGTTCCTGCAAGGGACAGCACCAACGGCAGTATTAGAGGCGTCACATGACACAATATAAGGTTTGTCCTCATCAGCATGATGCAAAACGGGAGCAAATTGAAGACATCTTTTATTGCCTCAAAATCCTTTTGATACTCTGGGGTCTAAACAAATGTGCCATTCTTACTAGTAAGTGGGTGAAAGGGTGAGGCCAGCTTTGAGATAGCTGGTGAACTTTTCAAGGAAAGTGACTGAACCTAAAAAGCTCCGCAGTTGCTTCTGCATCACTGGGGTGGGCCAGGAGCATATAGCTTCCAATTTAGAAGGCGCAATGAAATACCCATCCTTTAAGATCAAGTTACCTAGGAACTGAACTTCCTCCTTATAGAATTACATTGTGAGGGTTTGTCCAAAAGTCCAGATTTTTGGAGTGCAGCTGTTACAACCACCAAATCTTTAGTGTTCTGCTCTTAATTGGGAGAGTGAATTAAGATGTCGTCCACATAGGCTATTGCACAGGAGAATCTAAGATCCCCAAGGGCTTCATCAATTTGGCGCTGGAACACAGCTAATGCATTTTACAATCCAAAGGGCATAACTATAAATTGGTAGATGCCATACTGTGTGAAAATTGCAGTCAGACACTCCTGTCCAGCCTTAACTCACACCTGATGGAAAGCGTTCACCATATTAAATTTGGAAAACACCTTTGACTTATAGATTTTATAAGGAAATCGCTGCTTCCAAGGGCAAAGGGTAAGATCAGGAACCGTCAAAAAATTCAAGTGTCTTTAATCCATGCATGGTCTTAAAGTACCATCTGACTTTTGGGCGAAGACCACAGGAGATGACACAAGAGGTTTTCTTGACCATCCATCCCCTCATCATCATGTCATCAATCCACTTTTTAAAGCCTGGTCTTCTGCAGTCATGTAGGGATATAGGGGACAATTGATTTTTATCGGATCTACTGTTAACTGGAAATTTATATCAAATTTTTAGTAATTGTGAAGCTTATTGGCTTTTTCCACGTCAAAAACTGACTTGAATGGAGAGAGGTTAAGCGGCAAATTAGGAATCTCAGGCACAATATCTGTGGAGGAGTATTCTATGGTAGCCGCTAGCACACTGCATATTGCCAGGGTGGGAAGAAGGGGATTCACCTGAGTGAGCATTGGAGGAGAATGCTAATATATTCCGCTTTAAGTCACACTAACTGGCGGTGCCACCACCTTACACCTAAAATCACTGGGTAACACAATTGTGTGATTGCTGCAAAGTGTGCCATAAATTTATCTTTTTGGGCCACAAAGCGCAAGGGTTTACATAGAGGGAGTATAACTATATGAACTTTTGATGCCCCTAAGACCAGAAAACCTGAAGTGTCTTCAAGATCCAAAGACTGCACTACATTGAGGTCAATGTAACTCCCTGAGTAACCAGTATTCACTAAAGCTAATATAGTCACCATCTGGTGCTCTACATGACTTTTAATGGGAACAAGAAGTAATCACATTCAACTTTATTCAGCTCATAAAGGGAGCAAAGGGCTAATCCTAGACGGGGTACCCTGGTAGGGTTGCGCACCCTGCCTCCCCTCATTGGTAAATGATTGGGAACACCAGAGGCAGGGCATAATAAAAAGGTGCAGATGTAGGATTGTCAGGGTCAGATAAAGGCCACACTTTTGAAAGATCAAATTAATAGGATTAGCGTGACACTTCTCAACCTTCTTGACAGCTACAATGTGAGCAGTAGTGAGAGCTAAGGCTACCAGGTCTATGTTGGTTGCCATCTCCATCAACGGGTCATTTGAAATATCCTGGAGTGGGGAAGATACTCATGTGTGGGATTGGTCCAAATGAACCATTATAGCCCCTTCAGACCCCCATGGAGGGATAGCGTCAACCTCAATGGGACAACTTTGTGCATTTGCAGGTGCAACGTGGGCAATAGTCAAGAGTGTGGGGTTCACCCCTCCCTCAAAAACATTAATCATTCTATCACTTATTTCTCCCCTGTTGTCAAGTGCCAACACCTGGGTGTGGCCTAACGTGACAAACCAGGGGGCCACAAACTCTGGGGGAGTTACATTGAGTTGAGGTCGATTCAGGAAATGTGAACTGTGCTATACAAGCTAATAGGGCTTTCTGGGTGATTGTGCCAATATTATTCCGTGGACAGCAGCTAATTAGTATTCATAACAAGGAAATAAACTTAGGTTGGCGGCAGAGTCGTTCAAAGTCAAGATATTTTGAACCAACAAAAGCAACAATAATTATAGGTTGAATTATTATGTTAGGAACCCAAAGTGCAATGAAATGACCTGGCTTTTGGCGTGGGTACGCCAAGACCCAGAGGGGAAGCCAATGTCCACAAAGCACCTTAGTTTTCAGAGATCATTGAGTAGCGCGCTGAAAGGGGTTTTGGGCAAGCTCCAACCCAGTGAAGTGGTGCCCATGTTGCAGTTTTACTTATATAAATCTATTTTGGCAGGTTTCCAAATAAAAATTTTAATAAAACTAAAATGGGCAATAAGAAAAGAAAATAACTCAACACCCTATCAATGGTAGGGTGTTGGTTTATATGGTGAAAAGGGGGAAACTTGCTACTAAGCCAATTATGATAGAGGACCAGTTCCATTTTTAACTTGTTCAATAATGATTTCAAATTTAATTTCGCCTTGATAGTACCAATTGACTTCTAAGCTATTCTCAAGTTGTTTCCCCAATTTCTGGAAGTCCAAATTCGTTTTTTTGATTTTGGATTGGAGTGACAAATTCAAACCTGTTTCCACCCTCTTTTCCTCATGTTTTTGCTCAAATTTTGCTTTCTAGGTAATTTTTCCCTTTCATATTAAGTTCAGGTGTACTAACAGTTGAGGGCAGGGTATGGGGACCGTGTTGGGGGGCTTCAGATTTCTCCTGATGTCTTCACAAAGCTGCTTAATTTTTAAATAAACCTTTTCAGATTATGATGCTAAGATGGGTTTTGATTGGAGGTAAGGGTGGGAGGGGCATTTGGCAAGCAGGGAGAGTCAGCAGCCACTCATCTCTCATCCAGGGTATTCCAAGTTCAGATATCTGGGTGAGAAGGAGGTCCTTGGGATTTGAACCCTTTCTTTTGGTCTAAAGGAGTTTACACCCCTGTCCATCTTGATGGCCAGCCCCTGAAGCCTTACACTGACTTCTTCAACTAGGTCTCCAACAACATAAGCACTTTATGTTATCACTATTAACAACAGGATCTGGTGCATACATGGGCTGTCTTGATCCCCTCCAGATCAAGGCATACAAGCACCTCAACACCAATCTACACTTAGTTATGGAAACCTCCTAGAAGACCAACCAAGCTCTGTTGCTTGTTTTGCTATCTACTTAGATATTCTATGTTGTACACATTCCCATGAGTCCCCTCTACTTTTCACCTTCCAAGGTGCCCTATTCACAATCTTACTGGTGACTAGTCCCCTTGTGGTGTGGCTGTGCATCCTGCATCACCTTTCTGAGAATGAGAGAGTTACAGACATTCTATAGACAGATACCTGACACCTTCCAGAATAGCTTAACCCAAGTTAAAGGGGAGCACATCCAAAATTTATTAATATAGATCTATTAGTTGATCTAGCTTTTGCATCAGTTGCCGGTGAGAACCCAAGCACCGTCTTTGTGGTTGATTTGGGGTTGGTAAATCAATTTTATCAATTAAGATGTCCTTAAATTTATATATAACCCAGCTGGTTCGTCCTAAGTGACAAACTTGGGAGGGTGCAGTTTGAAAATTGGCACTTTTCAGCAGGTCTTTTTTCACCCCCTTCACAATTGACAGGGGGGATGGTTGATATGGATCAGGACAGCCTGCAGTGGTTGGTGAATAGGCATCTGAGCATTAAAATGTCTGGCCTATTTTATTTTTAAAAGATTATCAGCTTCAGGGGCTGAAATCTGGGATTTGCTCTGGAGAGGTGTAAAAATTTACTCCGTTGGGTTGATTATTGGTTGTCAACCCAGTAACCTTTTTATTGCACAAGTTCAGTTTCCATATGCACCTCACGTTGTAAGAATATATATATAATTCAATAATAGTATGACAACTATTATCCATAGTTGAGTTAGAATTATTTTCAGGCCCAACGCTTTGGCCGGTATTTCCAATTAATACTGGATATCGTATTCTTAGGGATTCGTTCCCTGTAATCCTGTCCACTAAATCTTTGTCAAGATCCTCTGATGACAGTTTCCTTTGGCCCAACACACAGTCAGCAGCAATCCCTTAGCCATGGTTCCCTTCACCTCTAGATCCCCTCTCAAATCTCTACTCTTCTCTGAGAGTCTACCAATTATTGCCTTCTGCAATAATATCCTTAAGATGGAATCTTTGCGCTAGATGCTGATAGTCTAACTATTACCAAATCTACAATAAAGCTAAGAATGTTTTGAAGTAATGTATATGTTTTTATCTATATTAATATCTATCCTTTATTAAAGTGAATCCTAGGAAATTTATAGGGGATTTGGCCATCTAACCCTCAGTTGACACCTCTTCAATGAAACAGCAGCCATTTCCATTGAATCACCCTTCCTTGTCTCAGCAGTGATAGTCTTCCCCATCCTGGCAGGATTCCAACGTTGGACATCCATGAGATCTTAAATGGAAAGAGTCAGAAACGTGTCCCTAACATTTTTCTCTCAATCTAAATGAATCAACATAATTGACTAGTGACCTGCTTAGGTAATGAGACTTTTTATCCATTATGGCAGGTCACTTCACCAACTGATTAATTTGCTAGTTGCGGGTGGCATCACTTGCCTCGCAACTCATTAAACATTCTCAATCAGTCAGTGATTAAACCTGACCAATCCCAATTGGTACACCTGATAGTTAATGACTATCAGATGCCCTTATTTTGTTGGCTGCTCTGCCCAATGAGATATTAGGTATTCATCCAGATTGATCCCCAACAGATATGACCATAAAAATATCCCAAAATCCCCAAATGTAGTTCCTTCAAAGTTTGGGTCAACTGATTTCCAATTCACTTTGCTTTAAAGAATTTTTCCCCTAGCGATACCAGGTAATCTAGCAGGCTGGGAATATGGGCAAAAATCCCAACAAGAGGCCAATGGCATCGATGGCTGACATTAGGAATTTTCCCCAAAGAGGTCATTGGTGTTGGTAGCTGAAATTGGGGGCAGGCACCAGAAGGAGCATCAGAGTTGACAGATGACATTAGGCTAGTCCCTGTAAAGAGCATCAGCATTGGTTGCCAGCATTGGGGTTTGTCCTCAGAAAGTTCAAAGTGGCTTATTGAGGGAATTAGCTTGACCCAATTAAATGGGGAGCACACTTGGGAATTTTGTCATAATTGTTAATTATTAGGATAGCTTACCCAAGTATATGAGAAGCGTTACATCAGAGCCTATTGGAATCGCTCAACCCAATTTAATAAGGGACCTGAATCAGATTTTAATTTATAAATTAGCTCAACTCATCTTGATGAGAAGCTAACTCAGATTCCCCAATAATTAACACCCACAGTTGAAACATCAAAATCTGGGGATTGATCATCAGCTACCATGATTAACTGAATTGCTGATTTTGATATTCACCCATCAGAATTATCTATGGGAGGAGCAGGTTCAGGTTGGCCTGCATTGGTTAGGGAACATTTGAAGGGCAAATCAAGGAAGCTGATACTTTTGTGGGAAGCTGCAGTGTACTCATGAGGTGCCTGGTTGGCCCTCAAAGATTGAATTTAACCACTTTCAGTAGTTAAGAGGTTCCCATACATCCTTAAGTTGTAGCCTGACATATTTTGCAGCTTCTTGGGAGCTCAGCTCAGTGCAGGTAAGCGGTTGGAACTTGTGGCCAACAAGAACCAGTGGCTATAATTTTCTCCTAACTTAACGCTTTTCCAGGTAGAGGTGGAAACTTAGGGGTATACATGGGTCCCCTGTAATGAGCACCGGTGTCAGGACGTCTGGCCACTTAGGTTGCTCACATGGTGCTGGCTCAGAATCAAAATAGTAGAGCAAACATGGCAGTCTTAGTACATTGCTCTATCCATGAGAAAGGGGACCAAAGTTCCCCAGAGTATACCAACCTTGACCCTTTCTGGAGAAGGGATTATTTCAATTTAATTAATATTATGCATAGTAGGATATAAGGTATTTACTTGAATAGAGCCCTGAGTATTTATAAAAACTTGCAGGCTAAAAGTGAGAAATGAAGAATTTATGGAAAGTTGGTAATAAAATACTAGGTGATAGATGCCTAGCTTAAAGAAAAATTGTCAGCATTGATTGCTGATAGAATAATGCTAAATTGTAAATGCTAATAATATGATCATTTAATTACCCTCAGCTTCTAGTTGTGGTGATCATAGGACTCAAATTTACTATCAGTAATAATCCCTGGTAGTTTTAAACCAGTTGATAATAAGCTGTGGAAACATATTTATTCACTCTATTATCTGGACCTCAACAATCTGCTAGAATTGTGATTATCCTCAGGTTAAGTCATTAAAAGACCCTAAAGTTATTAAATGATTGGATTTTAGCATCAAACTGGTATTTTGCTGTTATCCCAAATTAATAATGATAGTAGTCTTGACATCCTCAGCTTCAGTCACTGGTATTAAATTAAACCTACTAGTTGATATTAATTGTTAATTTAATAATTGTCTTAGGTTAATTCCCAACACTTCAAATTGGCTCAACCCAAGTCAATGGGGAGCCTAATCTGACAATTGTAAATAATTCAATATTGTTGAGTCATGACCCTTATAAGAGGCTTTACCCAGTAAAGGGTAAAGATCTGATAATCTAATCAAAGAACTTTTTGAAGGTAAAAAATGGTGTTAGATCAAGATTAAGAAGCAGTGAAAGTGGATTGCTATCAGACTTATTGTAGAAGAGACTGCTACTGTTTTAGCCAACTGATATGCAGGATATTTTAGACTTGTTATTAGAAATATTATGAACTGTGAAGCTGAATTGCCCTATGCTCATCAACAAAATGTAGTTTATAATTATCTTTCTTATGGTCAATAGATTTCATACCTTTAATATATAATTTTATTTTAAAATTTATGTTGAAGTTGATTTTTAAAATGTTGAAATTGAAATATAACATATTGAAATTGAAGTATAAAATGTTGAAAATGAAGTGTAAAATGTTGAAATTGACGTATAAATATTGAAATTGAAATGTAAACTATTGAATTTTATTAAAAAATGTTGAAATTGAAGTGCAAAAAGTTGAAGTTGAAATGCAAAATGAAATTGATCTACAAAATGTTGAAACTGAAATGCAAAATGGTATATAAAATCTAAAACGATGATACAAATCATCTAGTAAGCTATAAACACCGTAGTGAAGCACGGGCATCTGGATGCTAGATATTAATATAGAGGACTACGTTTATATTACATCTATAACTCTAATAAAGTTTTGGGGTTAAGATTTTAAGATAAATCGACCATCTAGTACTAAAAAAGATTTTAAGATAAATCTTGTCACCTTTCACCCTAAATCGGTAAAAATTTATGCGGGTGGCTCGGGTTTTAAATACAACTGATATGGGATAGATAAGTGGGATTCATACCATTGATCATCCAATTCAAGTTTAAACGGATCCCCATTTTCAATCTATTCGTTGGCTGATCAATTATCCAACCCCTCCAAGGTTAAACTTATAGTGGAGGTGTGGGTAGGTACATTGGTTAACTTCTTGGCAAGGGTTAGGTGACAATATCATTATGAAGTTATAAATTTGAAGGGGGTTAATAATACCTGAGTTTACTCGAAAGGTTTATTTAACCCCAGTTCAAGCCATTTTATAGGTTGATTGTAAACTTTAGGTTTCAATTTCGATTTTGTTTCTTGATTTGAGAGGTTAAGTATACTCTCCCCGAAGGTCATGGATCAATCTAGGTTAAGGCGCCAGTAATTAATACATCAATTTCACATAATATGAGGTTTATGTACTTCGTAGGTATTCATACCTCCCAACCAGCAAAACTAGAATATCGGAACCCATTTAAATTTAGAAACTGGAAGATGTTTTTGGATAACAAAAAATTTAAAGATGATCAGCTCACGTAAACGATTCTCAACTTATGAAAACCTGATCCTCCATCAACGATGGTTTGAAACGTAACAGCTTGGATTTATGTTAACACGCCATCCAAACTTTAAAAAAGATAGGTAAATTAACTTCATTACATAGCTAATTGGTAAGGGTATCCGACCTAACGATTCAAATCCAACCTCCCAAGCTAGATCTTATCTGGGCTTGCGTCGCCGTTTAGAAGTGGATATCTTACACCAGCAGAATTTAGTAAAACATCTAAATTTTGGTTAGAAAATCCAACCCTTCTAAGGTTTAACCCTATCATTAAATTAAACCGATTGGTCCATGGGGTACTTGATTTAATCTAGGGTTAGTTTATTCACACCAGTTTCTGAATAGATGGTGTGGCTCGGTTTTAAAACTGGAGCCAGGGTTTTGGATCGGCAGGGGTTTATATCGAAAGTAATCAAGTTCGAAACGCGTTCGGGTTGGGAATCGGCTGAGAATGATGATGCGAGCTAGAGCGAATGAGGGCGAGGGACCACCGATGGCGGAAAGGGTGAGTTCTAGAATTAAGGTTGTTAATAGTTAAGGGGTTGGGGCTACAAACCTGATTTAACATGACAATGGAAAGGTTGCAAGTAAGGATGACATTTAACTTGATAAAGTGGTGTCATCAAAATCAAAGGATAGTTGGTTAATTAATCCTCTGATAATAGCGGGTTAAATTAACAGTAGATTTAAACCTTAGGTTGGGTTGGATAACCCTTGGATATCCCTTTAGATTAATTTGCGGCTGTGATGGTTTAAGGTACCCAACTGAGGCGTTGATTATGGATCACCCTACCAACTTATCAAACCTATGGTTGATAATTAACCTGAAACCAGATCGGAGAGCTTTTGTACTAACCTCCCAAGATTTTGGCTATAAGGTTTCAACCTGGTTACACAGCTTGTATATCATCCATAAATACATAATGTTATTGGAAGGGGTGTAATATCTCATCAGCTGTTAAAATAGACCTACCTCTCTTATACTCCCCCTGTAAGGGATTAATTTAGTACCGAAAGCTCCTAAATTAAGGTGATCCATCTCCCCCGATCGGAATTACCCAACCTCAATAGGAACCCCTAGGTTACCGATGCTCAAGCTGGTGGACCTACTTAATAAATATTTAAACTTGGTCGGTTATAAAGGGGTCACCTTTGATTTGCTAGATTAGAATGAAAGTTCGGATAAATCGCAAGTTACCAACCCGAGGTATAAATTTTTTTAGAGGAATGAATTAATTTTTTATTTAACCGAGGCAAGCCGACCAGGGGACGGAAATGAATTAATTTACAGGCCATCGATCGATTTTTGCTGATACTCGGTTGCGATACTCGGTTGAGTTTGAATTGAAATCGCAACCCACCCAACAAAAAGTTTTTTAAAACCTTACGCGGTCTCAAAAATTGTCGGCATCTCGAATGAGATCGGGAGGTCATCTCGTATCCGATAGCTTAAATAATTTGTGGATGAGCCGGCTAAAGTTTGGCTAAACTTTAGCTTATCCATTAGCCGCGAGCTTTAGCTTGAGCGAAGCTAAAAAAGGTTATCCATCCGCCGCGAGCTTTAGCTCGAAAGTGGCTAAAAAATAGGGCAACTGGGTTGATACCGTTTACCTTAAACGATCCTACGATCCTATTGTATTTGGCTATTTGTGCAACCGAAAGTTAGTTTATAAGGTGGGATCGTCGTATTTAGTCCATAACCGCCTCCTATAAGTTTTCACCAGCGGTTGGGTGAGTTCGATTACGTGAGCCGAGAAGGTTCGAATTTGATAGAAGGGATTTGATTGGGTAAATAATTTAATTGGGTTACCCTATTTGATCATTAAAGTGAAAATTTATTAGGTTATAGCGATGACCGGGGAAGCGTTAATTGTAGAACCTCGTGGGGGTGAAGGTAGGGTACCCCTAAAGTGTCAACCTGAAGCGTCCGACTAAGCGTTCTTTGAACCTCGCGCCACCGTCCAACGCGTTTAAATTAAAATCCTAACCCGTTGCCTCTTAAACCCCATGATTACCGAAAGCCTCGTCGCGGAGCAGCTCCCGCTTACCGATAAGGACCCGCTCAACCGGGAGACGAGGGCTTTGGAGCTGCACAAGGCCACGTTGAAGTTGGGCTTTTTGGACCCCAACTTGAACCAACGTAACATAACCTGCCCAAAGTTCCAAGGTACCTTTGTCACTTAACCTTACCCTCCTTTTAGTAAGCGACGGCCCAGAGGCTTCCAAGATCTATTCCCAGGTCGCGAGAGATTTGCAAGCCGAGCTCGCCAACGACAAGTTCGCCGCCCCCGCCAAAGCTTTGGACACGTGGGCCGCCCACCTCAACCCCCACCAGCTTCTAACCACCGTGTGCCTGGTCTTTAAGCGTATGGACCCCACCCAGCTCGAGACGGTTCTGGAGCTGCTCAACTTGGGCAAGAACGAACCCGCCTTCTTTTTCGGGAAGCTGACCTCCAAAGCCAAAGACGGTAGGCCTTCGACTTACCTTACCCTTTAGACGACGCGTTTAGGAGCCAGGCCGACGTCGAGACCATCAACAACCTCATCTCCGCCCTCTCCTTCGCTGACGCGCCGGCGAGGCGGGCCTCCGATAATCCCTTCCGATACTCGATGCCCATCACCAGGGACTTCTCCCTAAAGCCCAACAGGTACGAGCCCCTCCCTCCAAAGAAGGAGGCCTCGCCCACCGACACCCGCGATTCCCCCTCGCGCCCAAACTCCTTCCACGAGGAAAACCTTTCCGCATTGCTCTCCTCCGACTGGACCGGTTCGGCGCCCATCAGCCCACCCAGCTCCGCGAACGGTGGGACCAGCCCCCCCGCCAGCCGCATCCGCCCAAAGTCAATGTACGAGCCAACCAACCTTGGCCGGAACTGGCACCAGGAGGAAGGCTCCGAGCACGGGCGCCACCTCCCCGTCGGTGAGGCCGATGCCCTGACCTGGAACATCCCGCTCTCCCCCACCGTTCAGAAGATCCGGCATCCTCTCAACGGCCAGGGCCCCCACCCGCCCTATGGCTCCGTCTCGTTCTCCGAGGATCGGCCACCAACTAGGATGCCCTCCCACCCGTAAGTGCTTTTGCGCCTGCGCCTAACTTGCGAAGCTCCGACAATTACCCTAACCCCTACCCCGCCGCCCTGCCGCCGCGGGGCGCCTACCCACCCGCCCCGGTGCCCCGGAACGTCCACCCGCCCGTGGTGCCGCACTACTTTGCCGGCCTGCTCCCCGCCCCCGCCAGCTGGCTTGGCTTCAAGGAGAAGCCCAAGCGCCGCAGCTACGGCGACCACGACATCTCCCCGCACCTCGCGCGCAGCGTGTTCGCCCACCTCCCGAACACCTTCAAGCGGCATTTGCTGAAGCCGCCGAACCGGGTGGACCTCGCCCTCCTCGAAGGCAAGGCGCACCCATCCGCCTAACCGCTTAGATGTCCCGGCCTGGCTGCGGTCGCTCCGCCTCCACAAGTACACCGCGGTGTTCGAGGGGATGGGGTGGCGGGACATCATCCAGCTCACCGACGCGGAGCTCGTAAACATGGGCATCTCGGCCCTCGGCGCGCGCCGCAAGATGCTCAAGCAGTTTGAGCTAATCAAGCTGGAGCTCCAGACCAAACAAGCGCACCATTCCTCCTAACCCTTCAGGTCCCCAAACGGCCCATGCGGAGCACCAACCCACCCCGCCTAACCCCTACCAGTCGCCCTTAGCCTCTCGGGTAGAGCTTAGGGGCCACGTTTGCCGCCCAGCGCCCGGGAGCCGCTGCGAGGCTTAAATTAAACTTTCGTATGATCCCCACCCTAAACCTTACCCGCCGCCTCTCGCTACGGCGCCTTTCGCCGCCCATGCCGTTCGCATCCTTGGCTTTTAATAAACGTCGCTTTTTATACGCTTTACCCTTAACGCTCGCGTGACGATGCTTTACGGTAGGCGGCGCAAGTTGAATCGCGACCCCGCGCTGGGATGCCATGCCGGGTGAGGCGCGAACGCTCGGCCGCCGCCCCTTTCCCGCCAGACCCCCTATTCGCCGCCATCTCTCAACTCCGGCCGGCCACCTTAAACCACTCGGTTACCGGCCGCCTGACCCCCATTAGTTATTGCGCCCAATCGAAAGTTGCCAAATTTTTCAAAATTCATTCGCCCGACCTGACCTTTTAAAAAACGAACCTATAGGCTCGGCTTAAAGGTTGACCCCGTTACGTTTTTAAACCCCGGGAAAGCGTTGTGGGGTTAAAATAACCCCTTTGGAGTTCACACGCAATCCCCCATCTTTAAATAAAGTTTAGGTGTAACGGATAACCTATCGTCGACTTGGGCGGATTAAGTTCTTTTAACCGGTAGCTGGTTATATGATTTATGGAAGGGGTTTACGGATTTAACTTTCTAAATTTTATCCACCGGTAGGTGGTTGGGTGGTAAGTTTATCTCGAGTGGTTGGGTGTGGTAAGGCTTTTTTGAACCCCCACGCATACACGGTAGGTTAAAAGGGTTGGGGGGTTCACCGGGTAAGTTAAAGGTTGGCATGAATTGTTTTTTTTGGGGGGGGTTCGGGGGTGAAACGTTGAGATCTTTTTGGTTTGGGTTATCGGGAAAAACTTGAGCGTTACTTTGGGGGATAATTGGGTTAGATTTTAGTTGCTGGGATAGGTGGACGGTAACTTAATTTATCACCCCACATAAAAGTATCCTAAGTTTAGATCTTTTTACAACGGTGGGGGTTTAAATTTAACTCGACGGTTCACCCCCTACCCCTGGTTTAGGGGGTGAAGGCTTTAAACTCGCTTAGCTTAACCGGTAGGTTATCTTTGGTGAGCCCAGTTAAATAAACTAATCCCACGCCTATAAGTAGTTAGGTTGGTTTAACGTTGTAGCCACAGTTCGCATGACGTTCTGTTAAGTTACAACCGGGAGGTATTGAACCCTCAAACTGTAACTCTTATCCACTCAAATACCCAATATCCAAGTATTCTAGGATGCCATGGTAACCGTGATACCATAAGTAATCAATGGCATACGTACGCTACTGTATAGGTCAAGTTATCTGCTGGAACTTTCAATCTCTCTTAAAACCACTGGGCCTTCGTTCGTAGATAAGTTTCAAAGCCTCAGAACATCGTTTAGAAGAGCTAAACGATACCCTATAACTAGGTTTCTGGTTGAGGTATGCCTAGACCACACATGACTTTTTAAAGGTACTAAATGAAATTTAAATGAAAGGTGGTACTTTATTAGATTGATACCTGGGAATTTTTATAACCAATTACCCAGCCTCCGGGTAACGGTACCCTAACTTTGATATTACAATCAATGATGAGCATAATACCCATCATAAATATCATGGTATCCCTACCCTGGAAAGAACCCTGTAATGAAAATGTTGAACCCTGTATAACAAATTAATGATACGTGAGTGATTTGGGTGGAGGATTGTTGGCTTTAGATGTTTACAGATTATCTGCACAACCATCCCGATTATAATCACCCTTTGAACCAATTTTAAAATGTGGGGTTTAAACTTTTAAAACAGTGATTTAAATGCCCCCTCCTATATAAGCTATACCCATTAGATGTAGGAGGGTACCTGTTGGGATTTTTGCCCACCTTTCCAGCCCCCTAATTACCTGTGGATCATTAGGTGATAATTCCCAATGGCAAGTGAGTTAGATATCAGTTGAGCCCAATTTCAGGTTAACGTTTGGGGGATTTTAGGTAATTCTCCAGATTCAGATCCATCAGGGATTAATCCGGTGAATGCTTAAGATCTCATAAGGAAGAGTTGCCACCAAAATGGGGGTATCTGATAGTTGATTAACTATCAGGTGTATTGATTGGGATCAGTTGGGTTTCATCACCCACCAATTGGGAATTTAAGTGGCAGCTGTGAGGCAAGCAATGTCACCTTCAACTAGCAGATCAATCCATTAGTTTGCAACCTGCCATAATGGGTAAAAGGTCCTATTACCTAAGCAGGCCACTCACCAAATATGGTCAGTTTGCTGGGATCAAGTGGGAAATGTTAGGAATATGTTTTCTGATTGTTTATTTTAGGTCTCAAAGATATCTGACAAAGGAATCCTAACCAGATGGAGAAGACCATTGCTGGTGAGATATCAAAGGGAAGTTTAATGGCAACAGCTGCCATTTTATGGCTGAGGTGCCAACTGAGGGTTGGGCACCAAATTCCCTCCATAAATCCCCCCATTAATTCATATCAATAAAGAGTTTATTTTAGCAGCATTCATTATTGGTTTTAGTTCTATCCATCTTCAGGAAATTATTGCCATGTGCTTTAATTGGGGACTCCTTTATAGGATAAAGTATAAGGGTTGAGGATCCTTAGAAGTGAAGCTGACCTTAGATGGGAATTGCTGTAGAATCCATGTGATGAGATGAAAGGCCATAAACTTGGGGATCTGAGAGTGATCAAGTTAGGCAGATGAGGGATGAAGCCCCTACAGTTGACATCAAGGGTATTTTGAGGAGTTTTACAGGTCTAGCATCAGACCCTAATGGGTTATTATTTAACTACAGATAATAGCCTTCATACTATAAATCAACTATCAACTACTATCAGACAACACAAATTGTGCACATATTGAACCGGTGCCATTAACTTTTGAGGAATTATTTACCTTTAATAATCATCAAAAGTCCCTAGATTTTAACTGTATCCCAAAACTGGATGTAAGTTTGTACATGCACTCATAACATTCAAAAAGATACCTGTATTAATTTTATCTAATTGGACATTAGTTAAAATTCATCAGCCCCATTTTAATCAGCCCCCAGTATTATATCCAATTAGGGTACAGTTATCAGGTATAAGGTGATTAAATTTAAACTGGGGCGCCAACCTGGATGAGCTTGGATCCAATGAAGGGCTTAGAAGGTCAGGGGCAAAGCTGTTATGAGGAAGTTCTAATAAGAGAGGTCCAAGGATTCATAGGTGGGGGATACTGGAAGTTAGGAATAAATTGGTGGCCCCTCACAAGCTATATGGCTGAGGTAACCACAGCCATTGTAGGGGTAACCTTTAAAGGCTGAAGAGGAGAAACCATGATAAACAACTTTAGATTTTTAAAGGTGTAGGTTTATGATCAGGTTGATGAATTGGATGGGGTTGACAATTGGGGCATACAATTACAGGCCTATGATCAGGTTGGTAATTTAAATATGGTTAAAAATGGGTCATGCAGTTGTAGGCCTATGGTCAGGTTGGTGAATTGAATGGGTTTAACAATGGGTCATGTAGTCATAGGCTTATGATCAGGTTAGTGAAATGTATGGGGTTAACAATGCGTCATGCAGTTGAGGCATATGGTCAGGTTGGTGAATTGGATGGGGTTAACGATGGGTCATGTAGTCATAGGCCTATGATCAGGTTAGTGAAATGTATGGGGTTAACAATGCGTCATGCAGTTGAGGCATATGGTCAGGTTGGTGAATTGGATGGGGTTAACGATGGGTCATGTAGTCATAGGCCTATGATCAGGTTAGTGAAATGTATGGGGTTAACAATGCGTCATGCAGTTGAGGCATATGGTCAGGTTGGTGAATTGGATGGGGTTAACAATGGGTCATTTAGTCATAGGCCTATGATCAGGTTGGTGAATTGAATGAGGTTAACAATGGGTCATGCAGTCATAGGCCTATTATCAGGTTGGTGAATTGAATGTGGTGAACAATAGGTCATGCAGTTAAAGCCTATGGTCATGTTGGTGAATTGGATTGGGTTGATAATTAATTTAATGATTAATGGATAGGACACCCACTTGAGGGTGGATAACAACAAAATTATACAACATGTGCACCTTGGCCTAGTCAATGCCTGGCTTAGATGGCTTGGAAAGATTTTTTGCCATCATTAAAGTTAACAGGCGGTGGAAAGAGCTTGGAAGCCACAAAATTACTGAGGGCTGAAGTTGATTTGTAACAATTGCCACAGTACAATGATTCCCAAAGTGGTTTTTACCAACCACCAGGGGTCCATGGAACTTCTGAGGGGGTCCATGGTGGCATAAGATTAATCTGGAAGTCTCTATGGACCACTTTGATAACCAATTTTTATAGTCTATATAAATCATAATTTAGATATCAGGATGCTTTATCTATATTTTATCTTATATCACCATCCTTAACCATGACATCCAGATTAAAATCTATAATATTGCTATTAAGCAGTTGTGTAGTCTTTCTTTCTTTTTTTAGCACTAGGTGGTCCCAACCTAAAGGGGGGTTACACCAATCTAGCAGTTGTGTAGTCTTTCACTTATGGTTTATTGGCAAGTTGATGCAATAAGAAGGGGTTCCTCAGATAATTAAGTTAGGTAACAAACTGCCACCATACTAGCGTTAATTTGGTTTTCTTAAAATTTGAGGCTCAATGGAGGATTTCATACTAGGATCAACACAGATTATTTTTACAGGTGGGAAATGGTTTACCAAATTCTGGTGAGCGGTGGAGATGGCTATTGCAAATGGTAAATCCTCTCTGTATGTAAAGCTAGCTGATTAATGGAATGAACTATCACCAGACCCATGAAGGGGCTGCCACCTGATAGATTCTTAGATAAACTAGGAACCATAAGCTAGGATTGATAGGGTGTTGGATTATCTTGTGGGATGACAAAACTATTTTATTGAGTTTTTATGGTTTGCATTAAAAAGGGAACTGGATTGGGGGTTGGATTATTTGGATCAGTAAATCTTATAGCCTCTGGATCTAAGGGGTCCTGACACAGCAACATTCAGCTCAATTACAAATCCAGGCGGTCAAACTGAGATGCAGATTGTTGGATCCGTCCAGATTATCTTAAGGGCATGATTAGATGATTCTTTTATCTGAAGAACATGCCCAAGAGTTGAATGGCACCCTAAAACTGCCTATGACCCCTAGCAGGGTCACTTTAAGTCTGAAAGAAGCATTCCCTCTGCCTAGTCTGAGTGATGTTCCAATTCCTTACAAAAAAGGGACCAAGAAGGGCAGCTATCCATCCCATCTCACAGGGTGATCTCACCTATGTGGTAGATGAGCGATGGGTAACAGCTCTTCCTTTGAAGATATCACCACCTGTCTCTGCAATTACCTCCACCAAATTAGTATGGCAAATTGAGGAAATTTGTGCTGAAATACTTGAAATTTGGCACCCCACTGGGTCTAAAGGTCCTTATGAAGTTGATGGCAACAAACCCTCAAAATAAAGGTCTGAAAGCCTTAAACCCTCAACAACAAAGCCCAACGGACATGTATACTCAGTAAATGGAGAATCAAGTTTCAAATTCTTGGTAAACCATGCAGATGGCATTAGGCCATTGGGAAACGTTGTTGACAGTTCAAAACTTGTCCTAAAAACATTGGGGAAAAAGCCTAATGGGCATGTATATTCTGAAAAGATATGGCTAGTGTCAAATCCTTGGGTAAACTCACCAATGGTATCAGGCCATTGGGAAATGTTGTCATTGAGTTAAAACTTATCTCAAAAACATTGCAATAAAGCCCAATTGACATGTGCTTTCTAAGATAAGTGTGCTTAGTGTCAAATCTTTGGCAGAATTTGCCAATGGCATTGGGTCATTGTCAAAAGTCACTGCCAGCTTAAAACCCTCCCACCATATATTAGAATTGATGTTTGATGAATCTCGCTTGACCAAATGGATGCCAAAGCAACCAGGTATGGGTGGGCTGAGTATCCCAGACCCATTCCTAACTTATTGGGACTTTCCATATGTGGGGTGGCCTTGGGAGGTTCCCATTACCCGTTGGGTAAGACTCTGTCATTCTAACCATCAGAAATGCAAAAAACTGCAATTTGGGAACCAAGGTCAAACTGACAGTGACTTGGCCTGCCATTAACAATTTTGGAGTCAGTTCAAATTAATTTGTTTCCTCCCACTCAAAGTTTAACAGGTTAGGCAAACCTTTGAGGGCCCCAACCCAAAGTTGTACTATGCTATTCCCCAAATCAATTGTCTATTTAAGCATTCATAACACTGAGAAAATTGACAGTTGATTTTCTACTTTTAAATCTAATAAAATTATGTTTCCCAAAATCGTTCTTTTTATCATGACAAAATCCAAGCCACCTAACCCAATCCCGTTTTCCAAGCTCTCAAACCTGAAGGCCCTCGGCCATGATAGCCTGGTTTGTTGCCAAAAACTATTCACATTTATGGCCTATTGGCGCTTGCTGGCAAAATCTCTTCCTGCTCAATTCAACATCATTCAAGCAGCAGTGGCTCTGGCACTGGGCTTACCATTTGGGTGTTGGGCATTCAGACTGGCAGGCTGGTATAAACTTACATTTGCCGCTATCCTGACAGTCACCTCTTTATAGAACTCTTTACATTATTCAGAAGAAATTAAAAATAAGGGTTGGGTTGAAGAAGAAGGTCTTTCATGGTAGGGTAGTAACCTAGAACTTATCCAAAACATATGTAAGGTTGGTCATCAAAAATGAGATAGAGCCTGAGGCTTAAGACCTTTATTGGACCTGAAAGGGTTTATCTTCTAGTTATACAGAGAGATGGGCCCCAGGTCTTATAGCAATCATAATTTTATCTTATTTTGACATAATTAACACCTAGTTATATATTTAGTTTATAGTATCTATATTCACATATTATAGTATATCTCTGGCTCAGTGAAAGAATTGCTACATATAACCAAAGCTTCCAATGATATAGGTTTTAATTTTATAAAATCTAACAATGACACTTAATTATCATATGGAGGTATAGTTAGAAAAGGGTAGAAAATTAGTATACAATGCAAAATATTAATATGGACAGTACAGTAATAGAATTAAATAACCATCAGCTTACCTTTGGACAATCACCCTTATGCCTTACATGAGATTTACTCACATGGTTACTGTAGGATGTAGTTCAGATAAGGCTTATAATTTACTATATAGTATGCAACAGGTGGTCCATATGCCCTTATCATTTAAAGAAAGATTGAAGATGAAATCAAACAACACCCAAAAGAAACTAGAAGCATCAATATATTGCTCAAAATTTGCTAAACTTGGATGCCCAGTATTGTAGGGTTGATCCTCCCTTGACCTTACACCTAATTTGAATTGAATGTAGCACTACAGCCAGATTGCCAGCTCTCCTAATAACTCTTCAATATGACATGATAGCTAATCATCAGTGTATATTGCTTAGTTATAAGGTGAACCCTTCAGTTAACTAAAAGCTATGATATTATGAACAGACAGTTTAAAGAATTATAATTTACTATCATGAGAAGATAAGGCTTTAAATTTTATGTAATTTTGTATATATAGGATCCACCAATAAATTGAAAATTTAATGAGGCTAGCTGATTGAGATGGACTAGCTTATAGGTCTAAGCCATGGTAAACCATAAAACCTTACCCTCTATTCTACTATTGGTCAATCCTTCAGGTTAACTTTAAAGTTGCCATAATGTTGTACGTTACCATCTAAGCTACTGGATAATAGAGATACTAGATTATATGTTGGCTTTAGATCAAAGACCCTTGTTAAGTTACTATTTTAACTAAGCTACTATCAATAATGAACTTAAATCACATAACTGAGCATATATTGTCTTAGGTAAGCTTATCAGCTGGTGCAATGAACAATTATAGCTAGTCTATATACATCATTAGTCTAGTTGTTCAAAAAGGGTTAAGATCTAAATGCTATAGGCCCATAATAATAACCCTAAAAGCTTAAGTGGTGTATATATAGTAATATAACATTGCATTTTATTAAGGTTAAATCAGTTATTGGAGAAATCCGTCTTTTTGACTATTATGTGATGATATTAAGATAAGTGAACCTTTAAACTTACTAATCCGTATTGTGAGATTACTATCCTAAAATGTATAGATAATGTATCTATATCTAGGCTAAGTGAGGCAAACATTCTAAAGTTATGATAAACGTTTCCATAACTCTATGAACTCTAATTTTTGTAACTCTATGCCACAGAAAAGGTATAAAACCCTTTTATCTTTTATTGGGCAATTACTACAAGATGATAATTTTAAGAACACTTGATAATAGGTGCTACAAACTAAGTTTATAAGCAATTCATTTAATACAGTACTAGTGGTATAATTGGCAAATAAAAGTTATACTGGGCTGTAGGCCTGATTTATAAATAAACTAAGGAAACACCTAGAATTCCAGGGGCACAGCCATTTGTATGATTATGTTATTTGAGTAACTAAAGGGGATGCTAGAAAGGTAAAAGTTCAAGAGCATACTAAAGGCCCCCACAAACATATAAAGAGCAGTTGAAAGAGCAACTGAAGGTCTAGCTTGGGCAGCCTCAGAAAAAAGGAGGGGCTGAGAGGTCAGCAAGGTCTCAGATTCTAGAAGTTGCATGCTTCAGTAATGCCAGCAGTGGGGATAGACTCCCCTAGGTAAGAGTGCAGCTTTTATTAAAGGTAGAGCTTGTTATTGTAGTTAGTATTGGCTACTATGGCCGCAGAGATAGGGAGTACTAGTTCTTAGGAAGATAAATGCAGGCCTGTAATTGGGGAGCAGTTGTGGGAGAAAGTTGAAGTTATTAATTTAGTATAACATACCCCAGCTCAAGCTGGGCCTATCACATCAGTAATGGAGTAAATGGTTTTGAGGTATTTAATTTTTGATGGGGAAATTTTTGTATAAATTTATTTTGACAGTCTAGTAAAATAAACCAGCGCTGATCCCACTGGTCAGCAAACCCTTTTTTTAAAAATCAGAGCAATGAACCAGATTACTTTGTTGCAAACTTTGGGCTTTGCTGCCCATCAAGAAAGAGCAGCGATGGTTATTTAGTTTTAAAAATTAAGATTTAAATATATTAAATGTTTCTCTATACATAATCTTCAAAGAATTAGTTTCTGTTTCACAAACAAATCAAAAAGTAAAAAAGGGACTGGAAGGGAGAATGGAAGAAAAATAGTGAAACCTTAAACGCCAGCTAATTGATCCAATTGCCCACATCCTGAGGTTATGGGAGTGATTTGATTCTGTAATGAAGCTTAGAAATGGCTTCCATAATGAGCTCTCTCTCAGTATTGGGGATGACAGCCAAACCAGCATTGGAGCCAATTCAGTGAGCTTTGGGGAACTGGTTGCAGATATGGGCTACTAATGAGGGAGGTCTCAGTGGGTTGGGCCTTTGGACTGGCTGGACGTCAGGGGCGGGTGGTCAGAACCTCATGCAACCGCTCCATTAGCTGAAGCATCTCTCAGCCCACAAAAAGATTTTCTCAAGGTAAGTTTCTCTCAAAAGCGGGGTTGGCATGGGGCATGGCGACCTTGGCACCTAAAAATGGAGGGTGCAAAACCAGCATTCATTGATTATGTGGGAAAGATCCCTACCATTAAAAGTAAAAGATTAGGAGGCTGATAGTTTCTTTTTTTCAAAAAGGGTTTACTTCAAAATTAAGCTATAGTAAAACTGCTCTGAAAATTACAGCTAAAAATGAGTTGGATTTGCGCAATTCATAGTATAGCCAAAGTTATAGGCAGATAATATTAGACAAATATAGGTCTTAAAAAGGTTGCAATCAAACAAAATTTTTTAATCTTTAGGAAAATTATATACAACTGTAAAGCTTGATGTAAATTTTACATGAACACTAGAGCGTGTGTCTACAGTATCATATATACTATAAAAGGTTATGCTTTTAAAGTTGTTTTTATCAGTGCTAGATGAATAGGATACATATTTAAGGTTAAAGTTAATAATGCATGGCAGCTCCCCCTTTTTATTTGGGCACCACTAGTGCTAAAAAAAGGTTGAAGTTAATATATCTAGAAAAGAGCGTTAAAATTTCCAATATAAATGATACTTTATTTAAGCAATAAGGCTTTTAAATAAAAAAGTGAGAAGATAATCTACCTAAGGCTGTACTTATTTTACTATTAGAAATTTTATGGTTGTGTGTTCATCAACACAGGCCTTATTTGATAGACTGCAACTATTGTACCTTAACATCCCTTTAAACCTAAAATTCATTTTTTTCAAGAGAACAAATCTCAATAGGTCAATTTAATTAATATTAAAAATCTAAGTCCACAGTTGACCCTACATGTCAAAAATAGTGATATTACCTGGTGTTGAGCGCCCAAAAAGTCTGAGTACATTAATCATAAGCACTTGGCAAAAGAGCTTTTATAGAACATTAATGAATTTTTAAGGTCATTGAAAGCAATTGAGTTTTAGACCTGGCTGTAAGTCATGAGGCTCAGCATCTTTATCTGGTCCATGAGCATTACCACTACATGTGTAAGAGGGGGCTAAGGCTCCATTGAACTCATTACCTCAGTCAAGTGACCTAGCTCATGTGGTATATGAGTGATGGGTTACTGCCTTGAACCCTTAAGGATTCTCCTTCTACTCCCCCTTCTCTTATGCTTCATTATTGGAAATGATAGAGGATGCTTGAAGGGAAGTAATCCAGTTCAAGGGCTTCTGGCAGGGCCTAGGGCTCATCCCACACCTAGAACAGTTTCTCATCATTTAACAGAAAAAACTTAAATCCACCCCAATCCCAAAAACCACTAAATGAGTCAAAAGAGTATTATAAGGTTGCCTTTAATAATGGACACAGATTAACACCACAAATCACCCTATCCAGCCTTAAAGTTTTTTATCTTTATTTTTATCTAACTGAGGCAAGCTGACCAGGGGATGGACAATACTGATATGAACTATATGTTGTGGGATAGGGGAAGGTGAAGTATAGCAAGATTTAGGTACTCCAGAGTAGACTATCTACCCCTGTTGCCAGCTGGTATCGCCAGGTGTAAGGGGGTTGGATGCCCTACTTCAAGGTGGCTTCCCCTATTATAGAGCAGGTGTGAAGAAAGGGGTCCATATGCAGAAACCAGAATGGGAACCATTATTAAACGAGTCTTTATTGCTTTGGACTCATGTATCCATATAGCCAGGCTTGAAAGTGTTCCAGTAAGTGTAGGTGAAATCTGCTGATTGTCCCACGGATGGTTGGCACAGTCCTTTGAAGGCATTCAGAACTATGGTGTGGACTGTCCACAGTGCAATGGCGACTATTAGGGAGCAGACTGTGGGTGGTATCAGGGATTCAAGTTGAAGTGTGAGGAGGCTTCTGGAGATTGAAAGCTCCTGGTTGTTGTGGGTTTTAAGCAGATGTGCGACCTCCTGCCATATGGCTCTAGATGGAGGCATGCTTTGAGGCAGTGGTGTAGGTTGCCATCCTCTCTGCACCATGCGCAAGTTGCATGAAGAGAGTTGGAGTGATCTGCTGTCTTGTAGGTTCTTCTGAGGCAACGCCAGGTGTTAGCTCTTACCCTTGGCTGGAGGAGCGAATGATGTGTAAGCCTCCATATTGCCTTCTGTGTCTTGAGCTCATAGGGGATATCTCTTACATCCAGGTAGTCAATTCTTGCAATGAGTGGGACCACGTCGTGTGTGTCTCTCTATGGGTGATTGTCTGGTTTCCTTAGCGTGAAGAAAGCTCTGGGCCTTCCCCTTCCCTGACTAATGATTGTGATAGTGACAGTCCACCCTATGTGTCAAATGGTGCAGAGGAGGCATTTGAAGTGAGGGGGGTTCCATGTAGGCCTGCTGCATTAGGGAAGTTTGCAAGGTATGTGAGCAGGCTGGATGGGTTGTGTGGGTTGGATAGTTTGAGCGCCTGTGCAAAGTTAGCCCTCGCTGATCTAGATTAGTGTTGTTGTGGGAGGTCAGGGGCTAGAACTTCCTGTATCCAGGTGCCCAATGTGCGGTTGGCATGGTCTTCAAAGTCTATTAGGCCCATGCCACCGCTGGAACGTGGGCTAAAGAGTGTTTTCACTCGTACAGGTGGCCAGGACCCAAGCCACAACCATCCCTGGATAAGTGCGCGGACTGAGGATATAAATGAAGCGAGAATGATATTGCATGGGTGGGGAACCACAGCATCGAAAGGATGAGTGAGTTGGCAACTGACACTCGCCCATTAGTCCTGCAGATCTTCCCTTAAAGGAGTCAACACAGTTGGACATCCACTGTTTTAGGTTGTTTGCAATTGTTTCACTGGCATACCCCCCTGTTTCCAGCCATATCCCAAGGTGGCGAACAGGGTTGGCTGAGGGAGGTGATGCAAAAGGTAGAATGATTGGGTTGTTTCTTCGTGGGGGACTGTGGGTTTGAATGTTGTGGTCCATTTGTTATTGTACTTGCCTAAAAGGATTATTTCCAAGATCCCTTTGTTGAGCGATGCATTGCTCAAATGGAATACTCCTCCAAGGTGCGTTCCAGCTGTTGAGAATCATTGTTGTTAGCTATACCTGCCACGCAGTCATCTGCAAAGGCTAGTATCTTGACTGTTGGTTGGCCTTGTGCAGTGATGCTCATGAGGCGTGAGTGAGCGACGTGGAGGAGTGGATCAATACTGAAGTTATACAGCAGTGTGCTGAGGGGTCCTTTTATTTGAGCCCTCTTTGTAATGTGATTTTGTTTGTCAGAAAGCAGGGCCTCAGACAGCCATGGATGTGGACTCCATAAGGAGCGCTGTCCAGTATATAAAATCTGGGTGGGAGTTTGAAGGCTCTTAGGCATTCCTTCAGGTAGCGCTAACTAACGCGGTCATATGTATTCTCCTGGTCTAAAAATACCAGGGCTCCAGTTGCTCTGGACTGGCATATGTTGGCGACGGAGTGTATATTGGTTCATATTGAATGCCCTGATATGAACCCAAACTGATTGGGTGACAGGAATTTGGAGGCTATTGTGCCTAATCTGGTGGCTAGAATTTTTGCTAATAGTTTTGTATCAGTGTTAGAGAGTGCAATCAGGCGCCAGTTGGACAGGACCAGTTTGTCATTCTTTTTAAACAGGGTTATGACATAGGAGTCCTGGCCACCAGGTAGGAGGCGTGTCTCCAGCAGGCACTGATTTATTGAGGCCAAGAGGAGGTGGCGATTTGCTTAAGGTATTTTTGTAGAATTCATAGGGTATCCCATCAGGCCCTGGGCATTTCCTAAGTGGTGCACTGTGGAATGCTTCCCAAAGTCCTTCTGTGCTTAGATTTAGGAGGTTGTAGTCTGGCGGTGAGCTTTGTATTCTGGCAGTGTGTATAAATTTTATAATTTTTTGGGGGTCAGTTGGAGTATCATGGTATAGTTTGGTGTAGTAGCGATGTACTTCCGCCTTGACCCCACTGGGCCAGTTGCCACGGTGCCGTCACCTTTGTGGATCTGTGTGCATGTGAGCTGGTTGCCACAGGAGTGAAACTGGTGGAAAAAGTATGTCAAGCAAGTTTCACCCTATTTATTATCTTACCTTTTCTTAAGACTTTGATTATGTGCTGGTGTTAAAAGATGAGGGCGTTTAGGCAGGTATATCTATGCCCATTTACGCCCTCAGTTGGGGCTGTAGCCAGACTTTGGGGTGTTGAGCTTAAGGTGGTCCAGTTCTGCCAAGGTGCTCCTGATTGTGTCTGTGTCAGTGGTGTACTTATGCAAGGTGAGATGGTAAGTTTTATTTATTAAATCAACTTTGAAATTTTCCCAGGTTGCAATGGGTTCCAATATGAATGGAGTTACAAATTTGGTATTGTTGGCCTCGTTTTCAACCCATTCAGATATTTTGGGCTATTTTATATTTTCTAAGTGCAATTTCCTCCAGTTTGACGCCTGTTCAGGAGTGCAGGTTGGTAAAAGCTGCACCAAAATGAGTCAGTGGTTAGAGAAGTTTATCTTTTTGGTCAAGAATTTGGAAATGTTCAAGCGGTGGGTTTTTGGGGTGAGGATGAAGTTGATGTGGCTCAAGAGATGAGCTTTCCCTCGCGTATGTTGAGGCAAGTCATTTGGGGGAGGAGTGGTGACCCAGGGGGAGAGTATTGTATAGGCTGAGGGATGCCTTCATTGCACGGAATTTGATGTGCCCCAGGGGTATCCCCTGGGGTTAGGACATTGGTCCATGTCAGGGTCAGCCCAGCAGTTGAAGTCACCCGATAGGATGGTGTCTGGTAGGAGGGCGAGTGTTGGGATGGTCTTGGAAAATTGTTTCCTCTAAGATATGGTGCACTAGTGCGTAAATGAGTGCTATTGAAATTGTGTCATCCTAGCATGTGGTCATTGCTACCAGGATGTGGCCAAGTAGATATGAGAACGAGTTAGTGATTTTTAATTATTTATGATTATGGATGACCACCCTACAGTGGGACGTCCATAACAATTGGGATGGTGAGACCCTGGCTGTCCAGGATCCCTCTTCCCCCCATAGACAGTGTGTTTCTTGGATGGCTAAGATATCTAAAGGGTTTTCCGTAGGATGTCCAGCTTTTTAGCTTGGGACAATTGAGCCCTGGCTCCCACAATGTTTAACATCCCTATTGACACTGAGGTGCCCGCAGCGCCTCAGGAGCAGTTGGGAGGGCCATCCATCCCTATCCCTTCGCACTATTTCTGGTATTTGCTCCAGGTGATTGGGCTTGTCCCACATGTGCAGTTGTTTGATCCTTTACATTTTGATGATTTCACGTAGGTCTTGCCACCGAGTGGGTTTGAATCAATCTCTTCCGCTCATGACTCATGATGGTCCAGTGCAGTGTGCTGGTTGCTTTGTGTAGTTGTGGGGTTTGAATTTGTAGATGTGTGTCCCACATTTTCACCAATGGTGGAGCTAAATTGTCCAGCTAAATTTGCTTAATTGGTACCACATGGTGATTCATTTGAATTGTTAAGAAAATTTTTATCTTGGGTATTCTGATCTGATTAATTGGCTCATTTAACTTCCTCTATGTCCTCCTGAATTTGGCCAAGAGTGATGGAAGAGGCTGCAAGTGATGCAGCCATGGCCACAGATAGTTTTTGGGCCTTCTGTGCCATTTTGCACACTTTGGGTGAAACTGGGTCTATGATAAAGATACTTTCCATCCTTTCCCCAGAGGAAGGCGTGATTAGTGTTAATTATTTTGGTGAAGTCTTCACTATCCTCACCCATAAAGTTGTCGCAGAAGTTTGGGGCCATTATGCCCTCCTTTATGAGGCATGCGTGCACCTTGTGCCCCAATGCACTGCATTAATTGCAGATTGTTGGTGCACTTTCTGGTGTGATGTAGACACCTTTGACATGCCCCCATCCAGGAGGTGAAACACTGCTGTGCATGGGATCTTTGTGAGGTCCTCAGCCACCTCAGGGAGTATTTTGATCACATCTATTGCCTTACCTGTGCACAGGTTTGGCATCAGGTGAAATTTGTAATTTGAATTGGCTAATCTCCCCATAGCTGGCAAGTCCAGCTCAGAGTTCCTCCTCAATTACTTTGTGGGGGAGGTTGGTTGGGAGTGAGTCATAAGAGATTAATAAAGTTTTTGCTTTGTTCCATCTGGTGCGCGCGGTGCACACAATTTGTTTTCCTTTGGGGAGGGCAATTTTGACACAGACTTTTGCAGCAGCATCTGCATCTTCTTCAGTTTTGAAACCCATGTCAATCCAGCCATAGTGGATTGTATGGGTGGTAATGTACACTACATGGGGGTGAAGAGAGGCCTGTGCCTCGCCCACTTTCTCCCACAGAGTTGGAGAATTAACCCCTAGGAAGAGTCAGAGCCCATGCTCTACCTGTGATAGGGGTTGAATATTGGATTTTAAGTATAGGTTTTGTTTATTAATGATTTAACAAATCCAGACAGTGTCTAAGTTTGTGGCGTCTTAGCAGCATAGGTTCCCGGTTCCCATCAGGGCGTTTCTTGCCCTTCAGCGCGCCATTCTGTGCGTTGACTGATATGTTTTTCGCCCAATTTGAATTTGTTTTATTGATATCGCCCGACTCTCCTGTGTGATTGTCAAATTTGCTGTTCACATTGAATCATCATAACTAATGTGATTGTTATGGGAAAGAAAAGTTGTTCCAGCCTTAAAGTTATTCCAATTGAGTATATAGTCAAAACAGATCTGTGCAAAGATGGTTGTGCTTTTTCAATAAACTAATTGTTTCTGTTCACATTTAGTTCAATAATTCTGAATTGTTCACCAATCTAGGGAATTCAACATTTAAGCTCATATGAGGCCATAAAAATTGGTAAAAATTATGTACAGCCCATATTATTCTTTCTAGCCCAACAGAATAATAATATGCCTCATGGGCCCCAGGCCACGCCAGTTCTTGACCTAATTTATGCTTCTCTCCTCCCTTACCCTATAAATACAACAGCCCTAACTAGTATCTGTTTTCATTCATTCTTAGTTTTGAACTCTAAGATCCTCCTTTTTCTACTTTGTCTCCATGGACTCCATCTGCCACAACTTTTCTAAGATTTTTTCACTTGATCTAACAAAGCACACTTTCATCCACATGATAGTACTGATGATCATTGAGTGGGTTCTTTGGTCTATTGATTCAGCAACATGGCATGCCATTAGCAAGTTCATGAGAAACTATTCTCCTGAACATACCAAAATCCGGTGTGCACGTAGCACCCCTCAATAAAGATTTGTCCCGCCAACCCACCACTTGTTTGTGCAATCTGACCCCCAGAACAGGAAACACCTCGTTGCTCAATCTGCGTGGGCACCCAAATATCTGGGTCATCCAGAGTGCTCTCCTCAGGAGGCCTCCACCCCTGTATGAAGAAGAGATTTGATCCAGCGCCCTGCCTTTGACGCTACCCTTGCGCAGTGTCTCAAACTAAAAAACAATTCCATAATGACCCCAGGGATCAAGACAACCCCAAATTGATTTTGATACAATTTTATTGCTGATTAATGATATAAATTATGAGCCTGCTTAATGGATTGAGCCTAATAACTATTTTTTCCCCATATCAACTAAGCTACTATAGCTTTACACCAAAAGGCCAGCAACCTTTTTTGCTTCAATAGTTAATTTGACTGAACTTGAAACTTAGTCAAATTTTTTTTATTCTCACCTGCCTTTTGCCAGCGCCAAACCCAGCCTATGTCAACTCAATTGACGCCTGCTGCCTCTGCATGGGGCAGCGGTGCACCGCCTCCTGGCATTTATTGGCCACCACTGAAACGCCCTTAGGCTGGACCAACTAGGCATGTGAACATTTCCAATTACTACGTTTTGCCTCAGGACCTAGCAATCATCTTTTATGCTCCCAGGAGGTGCTTCAAAGCCCCCTGGTTCTCCCTTGGAGCAACCTGCATTTTGGCCTTTGGGTCAAGTATGGGAACCTCTTTTTCTATGCAAGCACGGCCATCATTGAGATGGCCACAGCAGTTTAAGAACCCACCAATTTTATAGATTTCCACCCCTTCAAGGGATACTTTGATCTTGGCTTCTCTTGTGAAGCCCACGCTATGGCAGCAGCACAGCTGCCTTTAACATATAAAAATATCCTGCCCCAACTATTAGGACTTGCTTGCTGGATGAGGCCACAATGGTGGTCCAATTTGCCAGCTAGCTTCCCACCTCTCCCCCAAATGCCTTAACCACAAGCTCACAGAGGACTTGGCTGCCTACAGCGCTGACCCCAAGCTGAAATTCATGGTTTTAAATGGCGCTGATCATCTCACTGGGCCTCGTGCATTTGCCACAATCTGCCCATTATGTTGGGACACCCACATCGAAATACCTCCACGCACCATGATCAGATTAGCCCCTAATCATCCCTTCAAGGCATGTATCCAAAACGGCCGCACCATCTGTCCCTTGTTCTTTGCTCTTAACTATTCAAAGCGCAAGTTCTCAATACTTTCCACTAAAGCTGCTTCCACCGCTCCTCCCTCTGGCACAAGTCCCACTTCTGATTCTACTAATTTTTTTGCTTGGGGATTGGTAATCTCTCCCCCAACCTCAACCACCACAGGTGCTGCTCCCACTGATCCACACACTCAAGGTTCAACCGCCAGAACCATACCTGAGCAGGCATCTGCTCAGGTGCTGTGGAATTGCTGTGGTCCACTGTGCGTAGCTAATCAACAGCTTCCACCCAAACGCTCCTGTTGCTGGCCCCACACTGGTCATGTCATAAGCCTTTTAAGGCAATTGAATGGACTAATGACGCAGACTTCTCCTACAGAATTAATACTGACTTCAAGTGGTCTTATTTGTTCACCCAACCCCCTGATTTGACTCCATAATGCTGTTTCCATCCTCAAAATGTATTCCCAATTTATAGAAAATTTATCAAAAGAGTCAATGCAGCCAATGCCCCCACTAACTCCCTCCTCCGCCAAGCCATCCATATGTCAATAAAGCCACTTTGCTAGGGTTTTCAAATAACTAAATTCCCTACATATTTCCCTAAAAATTGTCAAATCCAACAATTGAAGAACTAGTATTTGCAGCTAGCTACACATGTGTTGACGCAGTGAGATATATACTTTAAGACCCCAACTACCCCCAAACCAACTAAAAAATTATATCTTTCACTTTTTTGCCCAAACTTTATCACCCTTTCCAAATTTTAACTCGCCCATATGTTGAGGCAATGCACACCGCTGGCCTCATTAATGAGGAGCACCCACCTCTTTCTCCTTCTGCTGCGCACTTCTGATGCTCCCTACCCCTTCTGTCCGCCTTTACCCACTACCTGAAGCTGGCGCCTGACAAAAATCCCCCACCTCCTCTTCCCCTTCTAGAATGGATGCTTAGTCTAATGCTTCAGTGCCATTCTAGGATTTTTTCTTGTCATCCCTTTGTTTAGCACATCATAAATAACAATGCGTAGAAGACCCCCTATTGGGTGGGCACCACTAGTACTAAAAAAGTCCAGAAACTGCAATTCTAAAGTAGTCATCCTAAATGCCTCTCCCACCCTTAGGGTTGCCCCAGCAAGACCAACAGTTTCCCCATTGCAGCCAATTAGTTTGTCTTGGGGCCTTTGGTTTATTTCTGAACTAATACTCTTTCACTTGAGTATAATAATTCACTTTTATAGAGTCATTAAAACAACTGTGCTTCTGGAATTCTGGGCTTTTTTACAGGGCTCTTACACACCCGTACTGGAGGCCTGGTGTCAGCGCTACAATTCTTTGGACTGGCGTCAAGGTCTGAGGGTGGCTCAAAGCTGCTAATCTGCAGAAAAGGTCAAGAAGGAAGCGGAAAGCTGGGTAAGTTAATCGATATTTTATTAGGCTTAGAAGGATTTGACATTTATAGGGTGTGTTGGAACTCAGTGCCTTCAGGATCATTGGGGCCTCATCCATTCAGGATCTTTACTGATCTTTCAGAATGGCCTCCTCGTGGGCATCCTCATTGGGTGGTGTTGCTTGCCTGACTGAATGGGTGGAAACGCCGCACCACGTGACTCAGGAATAGGGGAGGAAGATCCTGAAATTGATTTAACCTGGTTAGGTTCAACGACCAATCTGGTATGGCCAAATTTGGAAAGGGGGAATTTGATTCAATTATTATCTTGAATTTTAACGATGCCCTTTAAGATCCTGTTGGAGGGGGGAATACAGTCGCAGGAACTGACCGTGCACCCAATTTACCACAGTCCCTTGGTTGACGTTAGCAATGGAGTACTTGGACTTTACCCTATGAATAACTTTATAAGGTCCAGACCAAAGTATGTCGAGCTTGTTTTGTCAGCCTCCAGGTCGATGATGATAAAAGAGAACAAGGTCATCTATTTGAAAATCTGATAAGGAGGGTCATCCGAGATTTGATCAGGATGTCTCTCTTCCAGTGGTGGTGATAATGCCTTGAGTGGCTTGGGCTTGGAGGCAGACAATTTCATCAGCTAGAGCCCTCATAGTTAAATTGGAGTTCTCAGGGGTGGAGGTCTTGAGCATTGGCTGGACGCTACTTGGCAGCTGAGGTGCCCACCCATATAAGGCTTCAAATGTGGACATTTTGATAGCTCAGTGATAGCTTACTCGGTAGGCAAGTAAGGCGCTAGGTAGGTAATGGTTCCAATGAGCAGGGTCCAAGGCAGCTAATTTTTGAAGAATAGAAATAAGAGTTGAGTTAGCCCGTTCAACTGCCCCATTAGTAGAGGGGTGGTAAGGTGCAGAAAAACTCTGGGTAGTGCCGAATAGTGAGGTAAGTTCTTGCACTACCTGTGAGGTGAAGTTTAATCCATTTTCTGAGAGTAAGGTTTGAGGGCACCCATGCTGGGTGAAAACGGATTGAACGAGGAATAGGGCGGTGGCCTTGGCAGTAGCAGCTGGGACTCAAGAACCCCTAATATGATATTTGAGCTGATTGATTCAGCTTTCACTCTCTAGCAGACAAGCCCAGGCTTTAACCTCAGTTTTGGAGTCATGAAGGGTCTCAAAAACAAGCGGAATATGATGTCCAAGCAAGGAAAGAAAGCCACCGTCATAATGGAGCACTGCCAAATAGTCTCTAAGAAACTGAGTCCTGAGGAGCAGGTCATAGCTAGGGTTGTCCAGATTGAAGGCGGGTGTATCTAAAGCGAGCTTTCTGAACCAAATCGATAGAGAGGAATAGGCCCCTATGGATTGGGTGCACTGGGGGCCAGCCGTGCCATACTCCATGTAGTGCGAAATATTGGGAGCGATCTTGATGCATTTCTTCAGCTTAAAGGATATGAAATTCATGGGGGAGCCACTGTCAACTATGGCATGGACTGGTGTCTTGTGAACTTGGACTGCGACCTGGGTGACCAGGATTCTGAACTGGGGCGGCAAAGTGAGGAACATGGGAGAGTTATCAAAAGAAGAGTAAGCAGTGTCAATTTCTTTATTATCATTAGATAATGAACTTTCTTCCCCAGATGCCATAGCTCCTAATTCACTTATGGTTATGGAGGATTCTTGAGGTTGAGTGGAGTTGTCAGCACGAAATGCCTCATCCTTCATACTGACTGCCCTTTTCCCGCCTCCTCAGCAAGTCGTTTCCAGCAGTTCTTGGCGCTGTGCCTGGAACTGTTACAGTAAGTACATCTGGATAGAGGGTTCTTCTGGTTTTTGACCATGTGGACCTTAGGACGGTTAGAGGGGCCAGTGGAGGTAGCTTTGGAGTGCAGAGTCGACATAGGGATCTTGTTAAGGGCCTCCTTAATTTCTTGGATGCAGGTAAATCCATTCTTCTGGCCAATCATATGCATCTGGACCTCAGGGTAGGACCCTAGCGCAGAAATGACAATGGTAATAGTGTCATCCAGGGTGATACAATTTGTGGTAACCAAGGGTTGAGCTTGGGCATAGAAGCAGCAGGCGAACTCCATGGGGCTTTCCCCTTTGTTTAAGCAGATACCCATGAAGGCCTGTTTTTGGCTGGCTAAGGTTTAGTTGCTTCCAAACTCCTGGATTAAAGCCATGCGGACCTGGTCCCAGGTTGTGCACTCCTTCAAATGAGGGGTCATGATCTCCCAGCCATGCTATCCAGGCAGGAGTGGATATGCTTTACCCTTTTCCAATTGGTGGCTTCCTCCATGGAGCTTTCATAAACATACAGGAAGGATGCAATGCTTTCTTGGCTGGGAACAAACCTTTCTTTAAAACTAGGTTTGAAGTTAGTTACCAGAGGAGCGGAGAGGGTGTTAACACCAGGGATAGGCGTTGGCTCCAAAATTTCAGTTTCTGCATAGTCTCGGGGGCCCTGTTGGTCTAGCCAGCATCGTAGGCCTTCAAGTACCTCCTGGACATTATCCCAATGTCGATTGAGGGAGGAAACGGAAACCTTGTCTGTGACTTGTTCTTTTAAAGATTGTTTGTTGGCTTGTTGGTAGTGAAATTGATCTTTGAGGGTGGTCAGGCAGGTCTCAAACCCTTGACAGGTTTGCTCCAGCTGAGAGATGTGGGCGTCAGTTAGGCGTCAGTGAGCTCAGCAATAATACTTAAGTTGCCCATTTTGTCTGACAGGGCATCTAGGGAGACCCTAGTGTCAAGTGGGACCCCATCCATTTGGAGTCTACATCCTTCAGCAACATTCCAAATTTGTTCACACAAAATGGCTAACGCTGTCATCACATCCTTCCACCAGGGGTCCTCAGGGCTGGAAGCGGTGGGGGCTGAGGGACCTTCTGGCCCTTCAGGCCCACGAGGCCCTTCAGGACCTTTGCTCCTAGATGGGTAGTCATGGGAGGCCCACTCTCAATAGTGTTGTTGTAGGGTCCCTATCAGATCCTCAACTTGGTGGAGGTGTTAATCCCAAGTTATCTCGAGGTATTAAATTCTCTGACGCAGTTCATCCTCAAGATACCCAGAGATCCCATGATCTAACATCATTACCTGGTCTCAAACTTCATTAATAAGTCGCTGATTATCAATTATGGCCTCGCAGTTGTCATGGATGAAGGAGGAGGCCGCGGTATAGAAATCAAAGAGATGGGTGTGTAGGGCCTGAGAGAGCCCCAGTTGGCATGCGACTTCTTGATGGTGCAGCCCTACTAGTTGGAGCAGGTGATGGATGGTGGGGTGGACGAAATGGCGGAGGTAATGTTTGGGGCCTGATGTGAGTTCTGTGGGTGGCAGCTGGGCCAAATTGTAAAGGTCCCACATGGTAGAGGGAAAAAGTGGAGGCGTGGGAATGACTAATGCAGCTACCCTCAGAGTAGATGCCATTTATTAGTTGGGAGATTACCTCGTTAGGGTTTTTGCATTGAAGTTGGTACTGACTTTCATCGATAGAAGGCAGGGTGAACTGGAAATTGGCTCGAAATTCTAATGATTTGGCTTGAGCAGCCAGTATTTCATGCCATGAGGTACTAACCCATTGGGAAACGCTTCTCAACTGACCAGCAGTTTGGTCTCCTAGGCTTCTGGTATTTTCCATTGTGATAGACATTTTCACTCGGGACAGCTCAGAGCCCCCTGTAGTGAGCACCACTCTTGTTGGCGCTACAGTTCTTTGGACTGGCGCCAAGGTCTGAAGGTGGCTCTAAGCTGCTAATTTGCAGAAAAGGTTGAGAAGGAAGCGGAAAGCTGGTTAAGTTAATCGATATTTTATTAGGCTTAGAAGGATTTGATATTTATAGGGTGTGTTGGAACTCAGTGCCTTTGGGATTGTCGGGGCCTCATCCATTCAGGATCTTTACTGATCTTCCAGAATGGCCTCCTCATGGGCATTCTCAATGGGTGGTGTTGCTCACCCGACCAAATGGGTGGAAACGCCGCCCCACGTGACTCAGGAATAGGGGAGGAGAATCCTGAAATTGATTTAACTTGGTTAGGTTCAACAACCAATCTGGTATAGCCAAATTTGGAAGGGGGAATTCAATTCGATTATTATCTCAAATTCTGACACCTGGTCCGCTTATAATCAGCCATCATCATGACATAATAACCACTCAACAACATTGACGCTCTCCACCATTCTCTTTGAAACTGGTGAGGCAATCATCTACTTGTTACTATGAACTTTTGTTTACTTTTGACCTGGTCTTCTCCTACTGGTCTCTTATCTTACTTATCCAGTCCTGAAAGCAGGTTCTGATGGCATATAGCTCTGTCCACAGGATCTGAAATCTATTACTGCTTCTGTGGTAAATCAACAGTGGCGGGGGTATCTCCAATCCCCTTCACCGACATAATGGAACAAGGTTTTAATGCCTTGGAAAAGCTCCAATTGCGTTTTTCTGATGGGTTTCTCAGATCCCTGATTCTAATGATTTCCAATGAAGCGTGGATTCAATGATGCGCTTGGAGGGTATTCCTGGTGCTGATTGTGTGGAGTGTTACACTCTGCAAATATAATGAGAAATTCCACACCATTTCTTGCCTTAGTTACTTCAACAGTACAAGCTCTGTAATCCAGAGCCTCATGACTTAACCGTTTCTTCACCTTGGGTCAAGAGGTCTCAGAATTGCCTTCAAATGATGAGGCTTTTACTGCCTTGGCTCCCTCAGTGTCAAAACTTCCTAAAATTACAGTCTCCTCCTTTAGGACTGACTTGGACTCAACCTCTGAAAATCATCCTCCCAAACCCTCTCCAGGTAACCTTAAAGGTGGCTTTTTCTCTAGCGTGTTCAGTTAATTTAGGCCTTTACAGAAAAAGACACCAACATTATCTGCCCTCGCACCTTATCAGGCATCTGTCACTCCCAAGATTAGCCCAGTGCATCTGAAAGATCCTACCACGGGGGTAAGGATCATGGGAAACAATTTTCACTGGTTGCAGTAGCATAAATGTATGTGGTGCTCGCTGGCACAACTGACCCTGTCCCATTTTACTATTTTAGATGTGGAGGAAATGATTATGGTTCAAAATCCAAAGGACTCTGCTTTGATGTATGATTAGGAAGTCCTAGTCAGATGCTCTTGTGGAAGGTGAGCAACTAGACCTCTAATATCTATGGTCCCACTTCCTACATCGTCCTTGCCTGTTAGACAGTCCTCAGGTCCATGCATATTCCACTGAAACATTGAACCATGGGCTCTTTTCCAGTTCTGATGGTGAGGAGACGATTATGGTCCAAACCCCAAAAAACCTACTTTGACGTCTGGACAGGAAGATCCAGAAAATGCTTTTTTGGATAAAACAATTCCCAGACCACCATCTAATGAAGGCCACTTCTTATTATGGCTTCTTCTCACAGTCCTCTGCTCTCTCACTCACAGAACACGATAAAGAAGATCATTATTACTTCCTATTTCACATTACATTCCATACTGAGTCACACAAGGTTATTGAGCAGGCTCTAATAGACATAGGGGCAGCTGGTAACTTTATAAATCTTATAGTGATATAATTCTTAGATATGGACACAGATATGGCTCCTAAATACTGGTCGCTTCTTCTGACCCCATGAAATGCCATACTGTTTGGAGTTCGGTGTTATTCTTTATCTATAACTTCTGTTTCTGTGACCACTTCTCAACGGTAAATGACCTGTTGTACAATATGTTTTTTGGGTGCGGGCGGTGGCATCACTAGCATTTGGATATAAATCTATACCTCAACACCCTTTCGTTTGCCTGTGATATACTCAGTAAAGAATTCCCTTAATTGACACCCTCCCAGTAGAGGCCTTTCTTAGTCTGAAATTACTTCTATCTCCTCCTTCTATTAACCTTCCACCAGATTTTCCTTCCTTCCTCACCCTTATATTCTCTTTGACGTGAGTCTAGCTGCCAGACTTTTTCCCCATACAGATCACAATCTGATGATTTTCAATTGACGGTGGACCTATGAAAGACAAATTGCCCTTATTTTCTTACTCTGAGGAGGAAGATAAAGCCCTGGGGCTTGGCTGGATGGCATGTTGGCAAAGGACTGGATCTTCAAGAAGTATTCTCCCATTGTCGCTCCTGTCATCTTTGTCCAGAAGGTGGATGGTTCCCTGCGGCCTTATGTATGCTATAAGCACCTAAACAACATTTCCACCTCTACCCCTCCCCTGGAACAATCCAATTCCCAAGATTTTGCAAAGTCGCAGGTGTTCTCTAAGCTTGACCTGGTCAATGCTTCTAATCAAATGAGGGTCAAGAAGGGGAAGGAGTGGTTCACAGCTATATAGACTAAATGAGAAAATTTCCTGTTCAGAGTGACATCCTTTGGGTTGATAAACGCCCTTCCAACTTTCAGCGGCTTAATGATGATGTCCTGGGCAACCTTCAGTTCTCTTGCATTGTTGCTTATATAAATGACAATTTTATATACTCTCCTACACATGAGCAACATCTAAGGATCTGGATGCTAGATGAATGCCCTCCACAGTGCAGGACTCTTTGTGAAGCCTTCCAAGTGCTGATTCTTTCACAAAAAGATGATCTTCTTGGGAAACCTAGTCCAGAATGTTGGGTATCCCGTTCCTACATAAATTGGAGGCAATCCAGTCTTAGCCTACCAAAACCTCCCAGAAACAACTCAGGAGCTCCATTGGCACTGTGACTTTCCTTAAAAAGTTCTCTTCTGCCCTTGATCAGTTAGCAGAACCCCTCCAGCCGTCAATGGAAGGAATTCCCCCTATAAGTGTAAAGACAATTTATAAAAGCCTTTGAGGCCATTAGAGAGGTCTTTCTTATCATCCCGTTCCTCCGCTATGTGGATAATTCCAAGCCCTTCATTATGGTATGTGATGCATTGGCAGTCAATGTGGGCATGAAGTTGATTTAAGAGCATGTATTGCAGGAGTGGCCTGCTCACTCAGGGAGTTCTGAGGGAAAGAGTTGAGCCACTTGTAAAAAAGTTATTTATCTGATCACAAGGTGCATCATAAAGCAATTCAGATGACTTTTTCTTCAGTATGGGGGACTTTTGGACATGGTATTAAGCGTGTTAACCCATGTTGAAGCCTTCAAGTACATAATGATGGATGTTCCTAAGCACACCAGAGCTCCTCTCAATCTCTTCTGACATCAAGAAAGTATAGTCTTAACTTCTGAAGATAAATCATCTATATTTGGCATTAATAGCATTAAATAATAAACAATAATAGAAAAGGCAAATTATACAAAAGAATTTATTTAAATGTAATAATATGGAAGTATATATATTGCTTAAAAGATCTGGGGTGCATAAAATAGGACTTGATATTTAACAAGCCAATTTCTTCTCATAAGGCAATTTCGCATATGCAACTTAGTCTCAAGGTTAGCGGAGTCCATTTCCTGATTATCTAGAACCTTTTGGGTCTCTTCCGCAAGTCATACTATGGAGTTCTGTCCTGCTTGTGAATAATTAGGTGCTGTTATGAGCTCAACTGTGGCTCCTGTTGTTCTTGTGACCCTTATGACTTTTGCAGCTGCATGGTTACCTTAGTCATCTTTAATAAAAAAAGGATTTCAAAGTAATTTGCTTTTTATATTTGATAATATGCTCATTGCTCAGCTTTATACAAATGGGAAACTTACTTTAGTCAGTGTTTAAGTAACGAATCCATCATTGGTAGTTGAAACCAAAGGTATATAAAGGGATTTACTCTTATGCGTCATCTGCAACATTGTGCACATACTTTTGGACTAAATGATACTGGTGCGTCCTCTGGCGTCAAGTATATTGTCTGTTAAAACATTACAGAAGTCAGGGGGTATATAAATGCCTCCATTATCAGAAATTTTAGACTGATCAAGACCTATAAAAGGGCCTTTTAATTTTGTAAAATATTTTGGTTTCTGGACAAGTTGGTTGGGACTCAACTGTTATTCTGGATAGCTTTATTCGTACCATAATTAATATTATTATAATGGTTTTAGGAGTTTGTAAAGGTTGAGGAGATAACACTTAAAGTTGAGCCTTTCTCAACTTTACCCTACCCCAAGAAAAGACCTAGGGAAAGAACTCAAATGTCATCTGCGGACTTTGTTACATGTGATATTTGTGGTTTCATCCTCTAAAAATATTTGGTTCCTCTCTGTGACGGACAGGGTCCCTGAACACTGCCACAAAGCAGTTAAAAAGGATGCTTAGATGAGTGTCTACAAGCAGGAAATACGCCGTGGAAATATACCTAATTTGACTATGTGGGAAGCACTTGACTATGAAAGTTTGCGCCACAGTCAGGACTATACTGGCGCCCAGCAAGAGGGTCTGACCTCCAGAAAGCACGTATAAAGACTCAATGGCCTTGTCAAAGTCTGAGCTGTGGTCCATGTGCAGTTTTCCCTTAAGGACTTAATAAAGATGATTTGCAAACCTTTAAAAATTAAATTTGGATTTTATTAAGTTTAATCATAGATTCCAGAAAACAGAACTGCTTTAAGCAGCTTTGTCAGCTCAGATCTATACTCTGCTTAGGGAGAAGAGTGGGTCTTGTTCTCCATGGAGTCTGCGGAAATCTTCTTGATGACAGGCATATTATGAGGATCTAGACCCTCAAATTCCTTGTCAAGACCCATTCCAGAACTAAAATCAGGTACCTTCACAGTTGCGGAAACTTTTCTGCATTTATTATTTCACTTCAAATTGTTCTCAAAGCCTGAGCCTTTCCCTACGTCCATATCTCTGGTTATCATATTAGTTAAAAGGGTTTTGGTGGCCTCTGATTTTCCAGAGCACCATTTGTGAGGGTCTTCATCCTCATCACCCTTTTTGGTAATATTGTGGTTGGTGGCATCTGGTTGGCCAGAGCGCCATTTACAAGGATTTTCATTTTTGTCTAAACATTTGGGGACATTGGACTCAGCCACATCTGGTTGGCCAGAACTTCGTTTTTGAGGATCTGCTCCCTCATCACCACATTTGGAAATATTGTATTTAGCAGCATCTGGTTGGCCAGAGCGCCCTTTACGAGGATTTACTTCCTCATCCACCTCATGATATTTATTTGAATTCGATTTTGAGGCATATGATTTATCAGATTGCCATTTACAAAAATCGTGATGATCATGCCCCTCACCCTTGGCCTCAATCATCGCCCTAGGTAAGATTAGGGCAATGTGGCAGTCAGACAACGCCTTGACCGTTACATCACCCACCCAGAAGAGCTTCCTTGACTCCAGAACTCCTTTACTTTCTGTGGTCAGTTGCTGCAGTCAACGGCAGTCTTCCAGGTGGACTCTTCCACCAGGTAACCTACCCACTTTACCAAATACCAACGCTTTTTACGTGAAATCTTTGTGTCCAGGATTTCCTCCACCTCATACTCATCCTCTCCTGGGTTTCTCGAGTGGATAGGCTCCAGTTTCTCAGGAAGAGGGCCTTCAAACTTCTTCAGTTGTGAGACATGCAGTACTGGATGTGTGTGAGATCCCTTGGTAAACTCCAGTTTGTAAGCTAATTTGTTCACTTGGTGGAGGACCTTGAATGGGCCCAGGGCGACTGGTCCAAATTTCCTGCAGCTGGCAAGAATTGAATAATTTTTTTTATTGATCATTACTCAGTCTCCTTACTTTAGCACCGGGGACTTGGATTGGTGGGCGTTGGCCTTTTTCTACTGCACTTCTTTTGCTTTCATTAAATTTGCATGTAAGGTTTTCAGGTTTTCCATAATCTCTGATGCCAGGTTGTTAACCGCTGGGTTTGGACCTCTGGGGTGGTTTTCCACCATCTTTGGGTGGAACCCATAGTTTGCCATGAAGGGCGACATTACCACTAATGAGTGTGCTAAATTATTGTAAGAGAATTGGGCTAGTTTCAGCTAGTCCGTCCAGCGTTCCTAATGGGTGATCATGTAGCATTGTAGATATTGCTCAAAGACATGATTGACTTGTTCCATCTGGCCATCTGACTGAGGGTGGTAGTCCGATGATCTGCACGGTTTAATCTGAAGATTTTCTGGTAGGTGTTGCCAGAATCCTGCAATAAATTGTGGGCCTCTATCCAACACAATCTCCTCTGGGAGGCCATGGCGAAAAATGTCTCATCCATTAAAATCTCCACCGTACCCTTTGCTGTGATTTTGGAGGTACACAGAAAGAAAACTGCGTACTTAATTATTCTGTTAACTACCACCATCACAGAATCATACCCCTTCAATTTTGGAAACCCCATTATAAAATTCACACTCAGTGAGGACCACGGCATTTCTTCAATCTGTAGTGGTTTGAGTTTCCCCAAAGGCTTATTACTGGCATGCTTGGATCAGGTGCAGGTTATAATTTTCAGATGTACTCCCTCACGGCGCTTTGCATCCCCAGCCATGAGTAACTCTGGGCCAAAAGATCTATTGTTTTCTCATTCCCAGGGTGTCACGCCAAGGGGTGGTCATGGAATGCGCTTATAGTCTCCTCCTGGAGCTTGCGGATGGGCAGCCATGAGCGCACTTTGTGGAGGATAAGGCCTTTCTTTTTACAGAAATTCCTTAAGATATTCATTCTACACCCCCTTCTCTAGGTCCTTCCAGAGTGTGGACCCATATTTTGAGCTTTTCTGGGTGGCCCGGAGCTTGTCCTTCAGTTCATGGGTGGCGTTTTGGATGACAGTGAGCACATTTGGGGGCAACATAGTTGCTGTGTTGTAGGCATTTAACTCCTCCTTTGGGAAGGCCTTTACTGGGTCCTTGCTTAGGAGATCTGGAATAAAGTTGCTCTCCCCTGGCTTATACACAATCTTGAAATCATAAGGCGCTAGCTCTAGATGCCATATGGCCTGGCGCTGGTCCAAGCACTTTGGGCTTTTGTAGAATTCGAGGGTGCAGTGGTCTGTTCTGATGGTAAAAGGGTTTCTAGCGTACAGTAGGTGATGCTGCCATTCCTCCAGAGCTGATACATTCGCTAGGAGCTCCTTGTCAAACACAGGATAGTTCGTCTCAGCGGGCAGTAACTTCATGCTAAAATAGCTTACAGGGTGGTCTGCCCCATCTTCCCCTCCTACAGCAGAACCTCCCCAATTGTGAAGTTTGAGGCGTCAGTTTCCACTATGAAAGGGTGGTTGGAGTCAGGGTGGGATAGTACTGGTGCCTTCATGAGGCTCTCCTTGATGGTTTGGAAAGCTTTCTCCTCCTCTTCTCCCCAATGGAATGGCACCTGCCCTATAAGACGGGTTAAGGGTGCCGCCATTTTGGAGAGGTTTTTTGAAAACCTTCTCAGGAAGTTCACCACGCCCAGAAATCTTCTTATGCCAGTTCTATCTTTAGGGTCCGGCCACTCCTTCACTTCCTTCAACTTGTCAGTGCATATGGATGTACCCTTTTTTGAGACTACGTTCCCCAAGAAGGAGACAGAGTCCTTGTAGAATTCACAATTTGATGGCTTCAAGCTGAGGTTTGCCTTATTAAAGGCCTCCAGCACACTCAGCACATCGCCTTTGTGATCCTTTTTGGTCTTGGAGAACACTAGGATATTATTCATATATGCCGCACAACATTTCCCAAGTAGGTTCCCTAAAGCGTTGTCTATGGTACGCTGGAATACTGCTGGGGCGTCCTTGAGGCCGAAGGGCATCACCCTGTACTTAAACATCCCCAAGTGGCACTTGAAAGCCGTATACTGTTGTTACTCTGCAATCACAGGTGCTTGGTTGAACGCATCAACAGGTCCAGCTTGGTGATAACCTGACTACCTGAGATCATCTGAGAGATGGTCTCCATCAATGGAATGGGTTAGGGGTTGGGCTCAGTTATTGCATTCAGCCGCCAGTAATCCACACATGGGTGGAGCTCGCCACTTGCTTTTGGTACCAGGAGTTCGGGTGACACCACAAGAGACTTGGATGGAATGGTCATCCCACGCTCTAGCATTTCCTTAACATAAACTTCTATGGCAGCCTTCGCTTTCAGGTTCAAAGGGTAGACGGGGCAACCTTTGGGAAACTCCGCGTTCTTTTTGAACTTGAAAGTAAAGGGGAAAGACCCATTTGGGGTTGTTGAAGGAGCTTGATTCTTCTGGAACAGGTGGATGTATGTACGAAAACTCCAGGAATGTCCACACCTGGCTCCTGCCCCAGTAATGCGTTCACCACAGGCTTCCCTCCATCTGTGGTGAAGAAATCTAGTGCCACTGGAGGTTGGCCCTTGGGGTGCATCATGACCAGGCGCTCCTGCAGTTTGAACTGAGGGGAGCACTTGTGCCACCACTGCATACCCAGGATTATGGGATGCGGCAGATTTTTAATAGCACTAAATGTTTCTTGAAATGTGTGGGGCCCCTTCCGCAGCAGCACCTGGGCTTTGACTTTCCAACTTTCCACCAGTATTTGAGGTGTCTTCTAGTGTAATGGTTCCCTTCCAATCTATCTCCAGCTTCATTATTTTCGCTAACCTGTAATCTAGGTAATTGTCCTCTGCTCTGGTGTCTACCAGCGCCCAAAGTTAGTCATACCTCTTCCCCTTTCTTCCTCAAAGCTGTAATGAATAGGGAACATAGAGATAAGATGGGGTATTCCTTTATTGATTGTAGCAATGCGCTCAGGGGTAGGGCAGAAGGTGTAGGGAGGACTGGGGTTGCCTTTTCTGGAGTTTTCAGAGGGGTTTACCCCATTGGCGGAGCTTAAGGGTGATCCTTGAGAGGGCTCCTGCAAGGTGCTGGAGACCGGCTCAGACTCAGCTTGGCGGCCATGGAACATCCCATGTTGTGACAAGGGATGGCATTTTGCCTGAACTAAGTCCAGTTGGCCCTCCACCTTGGTCGTGACTAAAATTTCCTCATTGAGGGTGGCTCCTAGGCGAGTGGCAGCCATGGAAGTTAGGATGTCAGGACGGAGATTCTGGCAGAACATCCGCATGATCTGGGTAGAAGTGACTTTGGCTGCCTTGGCCAACAGGCGGTATACACAGGCGTACTCCATGACCAACATCTTCCCTTGTGTGAGGTTTAGGAGAACTGACCAAGCCGCGTCTTGGGAGTCATTAGGTGTGGCTGTTCTCTCAACCAACTGGAGACATTCATCCATGGTGGGAGGAAGCACTGACTGGGTTTCCAATAGATCAGTAAACTAATCTGCCAATTTTCTGGGCAGGGCGGTCACTATTTGAGCGATCTGGAGAGACACAGGGGCAGTTCCTCCTGAGGCAGTGGTCAGCTGGGCCTGAGTCTTACACGAGAGGTGGTGGCATGCAGGGTGCTCAGCTCCCCTGGAGTGAGGGCCTGTTGGAATTCAGACGAGGGCTGCTCAGAATGAGAGTAGATTTGGACATGCCTGAGGGAGGAAAGAAAACTGGTGACTTCTCTTAAGAGGAACAGGAGAGAAAGGGTGATTATCATAAACGTGGTTGGGCGTACATACCATGGAGGCAATATGCTTTCTAAAGGCTCATCCATCATATCCAGGAATAAAGACACTATGCTAAATTAGTTTCGTCTAATGTGAAAGATGGGGTCCCTGAACACTGTCAAAAAACAGTTAAGCAAGAGTGACCAGGTGAGTTCCCACAGGCAGGATAATCCTGCCATGGAAAGATCCCTAGTTCAACTATGTGGGAAGCACTTGACTATGAAAGTTTGCGCCACATTCAGGACTATATTGGCACCCAGCAAGAGGGTCTGACCTCCAGAAAGCGCGTATAAAGACTCAATGGCCTTGTCAAAGTCTGAGCTGTGGTCCATGTGCAGTTTCCCTTAAGGACTAATAAAGATGATTTCCGATCTTAAAAGATTTAATTTTGGATTTTATTAAGTTTAATTATAGATTCTAGAAAACAAAACTGCTTTAAGCAGCTTTGTCAGCTCAGATCTATACTGTGCTTAGGGAGAAGAGTGGGTCTTGTTCACCGTGGAGTCTGCGGGAATCTTCTTGATGACAGGCATATTATGAGGATCTAGACCCTCAAATTCCTTGTCAAGACCCATTCCAGAACTAAAATCAGGTACCTTCACAGTTGCGGAAACTTTTCTGCATTTATTATCTCACTTCAAATTGTTCTCAAAGCCTGAGCCTTTCCCTACGTCCATATCTCTAGTTATCATATTAGTTAAAAGGGTTTTGGCGGCCTCTGATTTGCCAGAGCATCATTTACAAGGGTCTTCATCCTCATCGCCCTTTTTGGTAATATTGTGGTTGGTGGCATCTGGTTGGCCAGAGCGCCATTTACAAGGATTTTCTTCCTTGTCCATCTTGTGATATTTATTTGAATTTGATTTTGAGGCATCTGATTTCTCATATTGACATTTATGAAATTGCAACGATTGTTCCATCACCCTTGGCCTTGATCATCGACATAGGGAAGATTAGGGCAATGTGGCGGTCTGGCAACGCCTTGACCGTTGCACTCTCCTAATGACAACAGTTGTAGGTCTCATCCAGATGGTCTATAACTTTTCAATCTTTTCTTTGAAACTATGGTAGAACACTACTTCTGTCCCACTTTAGATATACCAGCTTAGGTATTTGGTCACTTTCTTCAGTACTCTGCTTTATTGACTTCATAATATTGATGCTGACGTTCACCTGTATATTGACTAAATCATCCGCTTACTCTTATTGGTATCTTCCAAGAGGTAGATTCTTTTTTCTGTTTCCATTACTGGGGATAACAATCTTGGTAATGTGATATTTCTTCCATATATAGCGTTTTAAATGGTTTTATGCTAACAGTCCCATGGTAGCTCAACTGGTAAGAGAACAGGGCCAATGATAACAGATGTCCCATTTTGCTTTGTGGTTGACTGCAATCTTCTTTAATATTGACGTAAGAATTGCTAACTAATTCAAGACCACTGTTGGTAGATGATGTGTATGGCATGGTAAACTGTTGCTTGACCTTCACTAAGTCCATCAGGTGTCTTTTCAGGATTTTGAAATGTTTATATTATCCAGCTGGGATAGATATATTATATATCTGTATTGGCCCATTTTGGGTTGCTTTAGTGATAAGCAGCCTTAGGGGACGTTGGAGTTATCAATTTTTAATAATTATTTTGGGTTTGTTTCCCTATGAACCATTAGGTAATCATTTTTTGAGATTTGATCTCAAGTTTATTGACTATTAATGTTTCATTGAGGATGATCCAAAAAAATGTTTGTAAGAGTTTCAATTGTCTTTTTGATTATCAAAATTTATTTCTTATGAAAATCAATTAAATTTGTTGCTAATTGATGGGGGTGTTTTTGTAGTATTAAAGTTTTTACAACGCTCTTATGGTAATACTTGCTGGTTAGCCTGAGTAATGAAAACTACTTGTATAGAAATAAATAGTCCCATTAACTAAGCAGGTTGCTAGCTCATAAAGGTTATTCTGCTGGGTTTTAATAAAGGTGTTGTAACACGTTTTTTGAACAAATTATGGAGGGTCATGATCTAGTTGGGTGATACTGACTAGGTGGATGAAGTGTTTTATAATTTGAGATAACTCATTAGGGTTAAGCTCAAAAGAGACAAATGCCATTCCTATTGAGGTTCCAACAGAAGAGTTGGGCACCAAATTTCTAATTTAAACTACTTATTTAATATAATAAAAACACACATCTTTGGAAGACAAATATTTGGATAATTATACAATTTTTATTATACTCTTGTGATTAGAGTGGATGAGTTAGTTTTATATAATATAGTTTGTCTTGTCTCCCACCTCTTGCAATTAGAGTTGAAGTGTTAGTTTTTTCTTGTACAAATTGTTCTCAAGTACTATTGTGGAAGAGTTGAATGGTTCATTTCCCTTGCCTGGATGGTTCTAAGATTTAAGATGAGAGGTTGTCAGTACCTTCCTTTAGGAGAAATACCTTAATGAGTTTGTACCATTAATTATGAGAAAAACAACTTAATACTTGTCTTCATATAATATCACTGTACCAATATTATCAAAAACTTAATCAATTAAGATTGAACTTATGAAGTAAACCATATAAAATTTAAACTTGGTGCTCACTACAGGGGTAGTTGAGTTTTTAGGAAACTATCACTTAAGAGATATCAGCAAGATGTCTTATAAGGATGAACGTCAGAATTTATTGACTTAATTGGATACAGTTAATAAAAAAATCTTTAATTTAGTACCCCAATCTGATAGACTACCTTGGAAGAATGAGTAACAAAAGCTGAGGAAGAAATAGCAGGTCAATAAGGCCAATAACAAACTATATGGAAAAGTTATCTCCTTGAAGGGAAAGGAGACTGAAGTAATCCATAAATTATTGTATCAGAAGGCTGCTTGGGAAGCAGAAAAAGAACTATCTCGTCAGCTCCATAAAGATGTAACACAAATCTTAAAGTAGTTACAAGACCTTTAAAATCACAAATGCAACTACGCTCAGATGGAGGCAGATGTAGCCAACAACAAAGTAGATGAAGAAAGTTCCGTTAGGACTTTAAAGCCACCAAGTAATATATGTTGTACAATTGTCTTCTCGCTTAAGGAAGAAGCATGCTTTGGGTGCAGATAGTCCAAATGATGGGGGAGGCTACCCTCACATCAACTTAAATTTGGTGCTTGTTGGACAATTAACTGTCCAATTTTATAATAATGGTGTTTCAAATTTCAATAAGGATAAAATTGGCCCAAAAACCCTAGTCAACTACTTGGTGGAATCCCTCAAACCAGGGTAATACTTCCAACACCCTCCTCAGTCAAATAACCCTAAAGTAAAGGGAAGGGCTAAGCCAAGTCTGCAGCAAAATCAGAGGAGTTACTTCGAGGGTCATTCCATCCCAAAAATAATTTAAAACAAGTACCTACGCTACAACCACCCCCTTTTAATTCCTTAAAGGGGGTCGCAATAGATGCTAATATTTTCTCACCGATGATTGGCTTAGATATATTAAATCATTGCCTCACAGGTTCATCTTACCTGGCATCAACCCAACTTTGGTCATCAATTGTAAATGAGGTGAGTTTTAAGAGCTCCAATAGGTCATAGCTCCATTTTTCTAATTATTTTTGAAGATTATAATGAATTTCACGCCCATCACACTTTGAGCCTCAGGTCGCTTTAAATAATAAGCAGCGAGATCTTAATGAGGTTCTCTTTTTTACCCCCTGCGTCACTTAATAAAAACATATAAAAACTAACTTATCACTATTGTGTAAAGTTTCCCCTGTAATGGATGAAAACGTTCCAGTTTTCAACTGCCATCTTGCCACAGATTGGTGGATGGACGCCAAAAGATTGTCTTATATGAGGTTTCCTTGAGGTAAGCGTTTTGACTCATCATACTCACCAATCTACCCTTGAATTTAGGGAAATTCGAAAATGAGTAAAGATGACACAGGTAAGCGAGGATTTTGACCCCAAAATTAGCCTTGTTTTATTTATTTCCAAAATAAACATGCTGACAAATTCAATCCCAATAACATAGGGTACCGCAAATGACACATGAAAAAAACAGAGTATTTGGTGAATCAGTTCATTGACAAATGCCACCTTAATTGGTTAAGGATATAATATTATATCACCATAGGATTCCAGGTAAGACAAGGCAAGAGTGGCCTGAGGCCACTAGAGAGACCCTCATGAGAGCAGAAAATGAGAAAGAATTCTGAACTGAGTTCAGACTCACATTGGACTGACCTTTTAAGGTCAATCTTCCAGGGAGCTCCTCCACACTTTTTTTTTGCACCTCAAGGTGCATAAAGAATAGCTCTGGAGGGGAACAGCCCAGCGCTGGGCCTGCATGAACCTCAAAACCCCAAAATAGCATTTTGACTCCATATTTGAAAATCTGAATCTCAACTCAAAATGTAATGATTGGTTCAACCTGACCATTACATCACTCCCGCTAAGAATGAGCCCCCCCACAAGAGGGTGGCTCATAGTTGGAGTAACCACCATGAGGGATTTTGCAGTAAACATGGAGCTGGAAACAGAATGCAAAAGCCAGTTCACCCATTGAGGGAAAACACGCCCAATGTGGGGCTGGATGGTTAGCCCCACACTGGGTGGGCTGACCTTGGGGTGAGGGGCCCTTCTGGGCAGGTACCTTGGTACTGACCGGATCCCTGGTGAGAGGGAAGCCCCACCAGAATTTTGGACTGACTATTGCTTCAGATCCAGGGTTGGCCATCAGTCACTAGCTCCTCCCAATGCTAGTTACTCGAAAACCAAGACATGAAACAAACACTGAGGTCAGATCAAAATGGGGATCTAGTGGCGTGCTAAAAGCACACAGAGTTCAGAATAATGTAACGGATGAAAAAATCTTAGTTTTTGACCGCCATCTTGCCTTCAGATTGGTGGATGGACGCCAAAAAATTTTCTGATATGAGGTTCCCTCGAGTTAAGCATTTCTAACTCATCATACTCACCAATTTAACCTTGAATTTAAAGAAATTTGAAAATGAGAAAAGATGACAAATGTAAGTGAGAATTTTGACACCAAAATTAGCCTTGTTTCATTTTTTTCCAAAATAAACATACTGACAAAAGACCAATAACATAAGCACTGCAAATGACATATGAAAAAACCAGAGTATTCAGCATATCAGTTCATTGCTGTATACCACCTTTTTTGTTAAAGATACAACATTAGGATTGCCGCATGATTTCAGGTAAGACAAGGCAAGAGCAGCCCCAAGGCCACTAAAGAGACCCACATGAGGGCGGAAAATGAGAAAGAATTCTGAACTGAGTTCAGACTCATGTGGGCCTAACCTTTTAAGGTCAATCTTCCAGGGAGCTCCTCCGCGCTTTTCTTTGTGCCCCAAGGTGCATAAAGAATAGCTCAGGAGGGGAACAGCTCAGCGCTGAGCCCGCATGAACCTCAAAACCCCAAAATAGCATATTGACTCAATATTTGGAAATCTGAATCTCAAGTCAAAATGTAATGATTGGTTCAACCTGACCGTTACATCACCCCCACTAAGAAGGAGCCCCCACAAGAGGATGGCCCATAGCTGGAGGTAACCATCATGAGGGCTTCCACAGTAAACACAGAGCCAGAACCAGACTGCAAAAGCCAGTCCACCCAGTGAGGGGAAACATGCCCAACGCAGGGCTGGACGGTTATCCCACACAGGGTGGGCTGACCGTGGGGTGAGGGGACCTGCTGGGCCAGGTCCCTCAGTGCCAACCAGATCCCTGGTGAGGGGGAAGCCTCACCAGGATTTTGGACAATAATCTCTTTAGATCCAGGGTTGGCCATCAGTCACCAGCTCCCCCTAATGCTAGTTACTCAACAATCAGGAACTGAAACAAACACCGAGGTCAGATCAAAATGGGTCTCTGGTGGCGTGCTATAAGCAAACAGAGTTTATAATAATTTAACGGATAAAAATGTCCCAGTTTTTGACTGCCATCTTGCCTTCAGATTGGTGGATGGATTCCAAAAAATGTTTGATATAAGTCTTCCTCAAGGTAAGCGTTTCAACTCATTATACTCACCAATTTAACCTTGGATTTAGGAAAATTTGAAAATGAGAAAAGATGACACAGGTAAGCGAGGATTTTGACCACAAATTAGCCTTATTTTATTTTTTTCCAAAATAAACATACTGACAAAAGACTAATAACATAGGGCACTGCAAATGACATATGAAAAAACCAGAGTATTCAGCGGATCAGTTATTTGCCAAATACCACCTTTTTTTGTTAAGGATACAAAATTAAAATCTCTGGTGGAATTCCAGGTAAGACAAGGCAAGAGCGGCCCCAAGGCTACTATTGAGACCCATGCGAGGTTGGGAAATGAGAAGTAATTCTGAACTGAGTTCAGAATTGCATGGCCCAACCTTTTAAGGTCACTCTCCTGAGGAGCCCCTCCACACTTTTTTTTGCGCCCCAAGGTTCATAAAGAATAGCTCAGGAGGGGCACATACCAGCGCTGAGCCCGCATGAACCTTAAAACCCCAAAATAGCGTTTCAACTTAATATTTGGAAATCCAAATCTTGAGCCAAAATGTAACAATCAGTTTCAACCCAAACGTTACATCCCTTTTTTATTTATAAGTGGTCAAATAACCCATACAAAATACTTAAATCAGCAGTAGAGAGTGTAACTTCTCCTGCTAATAGTTGTTGAAATATATGGCTAATTAGCACCAGTGAGAAGCCCTATCCTCTGAATTCTAACAATATGCCTGGGCTTTTGCAGAACTTTTGGAGATGACTTTAAAGAATACCATATAGTCAATAGGGTTATTGGTTATGTACCTCATGTCACATTAATGACTGAAGGATTGTGGAATACTCCAAGATTACCTGTGTTTCACTAGTATAACTCCTCAGCTTTTTTATCTAATAAAAATGAAAATGGTCAGATATGGAGACTTTCAAAAAGAGTTAACAATATAAACTGTTTTTACACGGATTTTCAAAATGTGGTGTTGCCCTACCTTAATAGGGATAATTTGACATATGAAGATGCCAAATAAGTAAACAACAATGAGTTTTTTTTAGCTATAAACAGATTTTAGCTGTAAACAGAAGTTCATTTACATCCAGGTTAAGAAAGTCAAGACCTTGGCCGCTTTCACTAATTGTTTTTATCAGGAAGCACAAGTTCTGAATGGTGTGAATGTTCTTTCAAATTTTGATTCTAGTATTGCCATGAAAATGGCGCTTCAGCCCTACAGAGAACTGCACTGAGACATGCATTTGATGCTAGCAACCAAAAAACCCACTTTGTAAATGGTGCAATCTGAAGACTTTATGCTTGACATTCGTTGCGCCTAATTGAGCATTCAAATCTATTTCAGCTGATGAGGATCAAAATATGGGAAAATTGATGAGAAGAATTAAACTTTTTGAAACAAGTTCACTGGTAATTTACAGATGTTCCAAAATGAATGGTTAAATCCAGAACTGCTTATATAATATGGTATTGCTGGACATTTTGTTGCCCAATTTCAGGGGAAGAATATTAAAGAGCATGTGAATCTTGTTTTTCCTCAAGTGAAGGAAACTGGTAAGGACTTGGTAAAAGATTCAGAATCTAGTTATGGAACAATCTAGTAATGAAGAAACCTCCATTCCACCATATGTCTTCCCAAAAGGGTTAAAAATTTAACACTTGTTTTCAGAAGAATCTGTAAAAGCTCCATGTATCAAGTATTAATTTCAAATGTAAATGCTGTCACAAGAGTGAAAGCAAATTGAGTTGATTGATCCATAAATAGTTAATGAGGTCTCTTGTCCTTATGCTCATCAACCAGTTAAAGAGGCATGAAACGCTGAGGCTGTGGAAGATTTTTTTCAAGTCAAAGCTTGAGGATATTAATACTTCTATATCAATCAACATAATTAAGGGATCATTCCCTAATATTTAAGCACAATTGATTTAAACGTTGTTTTGGCAAGTAATGAAAATAATCAATTTATGAAGAAGATAAAATAATCTGTTTATAAGTAACTGTTAATTGAAATAAGGTTGTGTATCTGTGGTATCTTCCAATAAATGCCACAAATCTTATTTTAGAACGAGATATTTTACTTTTTATTAAAAGTATAAAATAGCACCTAATAATGTTTTTTATGTTTTTTATTAAACAGGCAGGGCAAAACCAGAAAAGATCCCTTTGTTGATACTAGCTTTTCCTATTTAAACTAGTTCAAATTTTGAGACCATCGATATTTGAGGCAAAAGAATGCAAAGCTCAGTCTTCCAAATTAGGGAATATAGGAATTTGGCCTATCAGATCAGAGATAAAATTTTTTTGGAGGTAGAACTGACCCATGCAGTAATGATTTGATGAATTGTATCCAATCACCAGCGAGTAAAATCTTTTCACCTTGGCGGTGGTCTGACTCAGATGGTAATGATTGGGTATTTCAGCGGTAGTTGGACTCAGATGGTATTGATTGGCTAATGTTTACCCTATCATCCTTGAGTAAAATCTTTGCACCTCGGCGATGGTTAGACTCAGATGATAATGATTGGTTAACTCACACCCAATCATTGATGGGTAACATCCTCTTGCCTTGCAAAGATTCCAATCTGTGCAATATTATACTCCTCAAATTTGACTGAGGAGTCAGAGTTTTCCTATTATTAATTATTACTATTTTAAGCCTATTCTTATTTTTTTAGTACTAGATGGTCCCAACCTAAGGGGGATTTAAGCTGATTCTTATGATAAATCGTATTTCTCCAGTTGTTAGGATTCCACTGAGAATCCACTAGGGTTTTTTTGTTGTGGGTACTCATATCATTGATATCCACAATATTATTTAAAAATTGGGCAGGTGATGGGCCAATCATAAGAGCAGAATTGGGAACATAATACCTCCAACATTCTTTTCCTTAGATTGGAAAGGAGAATGTCCGACATTGCCCCCCTCAAGAATGTTGGTAGGGATGTTGCAGTTATGATAGGGTGGTACCTTTTCATCCACTTGAGTGGTAGGAAAGGGGATGCGGAGCTTATTGGCAACCTGCCCTTTTTTTGTCACAGGTTTTTTGGGGTTAGTATACATACAGAAGGACTCCTTCTTGCTGGGTCCGTTATTGGCTAGAACTAAGGGAACTTTATAATTGAGCAACAATAAGATCCCTTGCTTCATATTGATAATGCCATCATATTTGATCATGAACTGTGTACCTATAAGCATATCATAATTGTTGTTGTCTAAAGCCATGGCAGGGGCCAATAGGATAAGCTTCCCAATATGTATGGGAAGGGATGAGTAAGCACCCAGCGTGCGGGTGTTATTAGGACCAGCAGTTCCAAAGTCTTGGTTGTACTCCAAGTCAGGTGCAAGCTTAATTTTTTTCATCAGCTTGGAGGAGATTACGTTCACTGGGGAGCCAGTATCTAGGATGGCCATCACCAAACTTTTTAAATCACCACTTCGACCTTTGTGAGTATCCCCCAAAAGTGGGTGATAGCGCTAAGACCTCCCTAAGATAAAAGTTGGAGGTTAATTTGCATGTGGTATTGGGGTAAGTTTTTTTGATGGACTTCATGGTGTGGCCATGCTGGATAGGGCGTATAAGATGAGACACCACCTCATCTGCGTCACTAGCAGTATCAATAACAATTGATTCCCCCAGAACTTAGCTGAGGTATGTTTCTTCAGGTATAGTGGCATCATCCACTCCTCCAGTATTTAAGCAATTGGGAACTTCCACCTCAGCAGGGGATCCAACAACATAATAGCTGACCTCATCTGTATCCCCCTCAGAATTATCCCCTGGGGTATTGGTAAAGCGAGGTAATGGCATTAGTTGATTAAATGAGTTAGGCACATGAGGTTTGTCAGCAATAGGTGTGCCCTTCCCTACGCTGACATTTCTTTTCCCTGCTCCTGTTTCTCGGCATCAGCTTTCTTTTTACAGCACATAGCCTCCATGTGGCCAAACCTGTTGCAGTATTCGCACTGAGGGCGTTCAGGACGATTTTCTTTGGGGTTTTGTTCTTTAGGGCCCATTATCTGAAGGGGCTCCTTCTTATCCTCAATAGCTAGGGCTCGAGGCTTAGGCTTTGGATCATTAATGGTTAAAACGCGAGGTTGAGATACTGCTCCATGTGGAACTTCAGGCTTATGGAAATCAGCGAAATCTATTAATGCCTCCTTGATACCTTAGATGGTATGGAAATAGCTTTTAACTGAAGTGATGTGCATTGCTAGCGATGGGTAAGAAGCCACTCCAGTATAAACGGCGGCTACAGCATCATCCAAAGTCATCATCTTTAAGGTTAACAACATCTGTACTTCCAAATAGAATCGTTCCACAAAGGCGACCACTGACTCTCCTTTTTGGATACTCATACACATGAAAGCTTGCTTTTTTATGCTTAAAGCTTGTTTGGAGCTGAACGTGTTTATGAGGGCCTCTTTAACCTCAGACCAGGTGCTAAGAACATCCATATGTGGGACCATCACCTCTTGTGCCATGCGGCCCAAACAGGAAAGGATATGTTTGGCCTTCTGATGGTCAGTCGCCCCTTCCATAGCTGCTTCATAAACGTATAAAAACGAAGCAATACTTCCCTCGTCAGGGATATATTTGTCTTTGAACGTTGGTTTGAATGAATTATAGTCACCCCCAGTAAGGGTATGAATAGCTGGAGCTTCTATTATTAGGGTTTCAGAGCGGTAGCTTAATTGATCAAAGGTCCAAGAAAGGCGATCAAACTGATCTTGCAGGGCCTTAAGACGGGTTTCCATTTTAGAAAGGGCGTCTAGAGGCCCAGATTCGCATAGTCTTAGTTGAGCTTCGATCCCTGATTTATGAGTTTCAAAGTCTTCCATTTGGGTTTCCATTGCAGAGACATGAAAACGAAGTTGTGACACCATTGAACTTAGGCTTAATTGAGCAGTTTCCACAGCTTTCACACGGTTCTTCAGCTCTTCTTTCATGTAATTACATCTTTCATCATCAAGAGAGTGGGAGCTGAAACCTTGTACCCCCTCCTTAATCTGTTCATACTTCCACTCGACCTGCATTAATTGGCTGTATACTTCCTTCAGTGGAACAGGGCTTTCTAGTGAAGCTTTTATTCCTTGTGCTTTGATTTCGCATTCAGTCAGATGACGTGCCAAATATTTAGTATTTTCCAACGAAGCTTTGAGAGCTAGCTCCTTTCCTAGCTGAACAACCTTGGCTGAGAGGGTGGTGATGGTGCTAGATGGCTTAAGTGACAGACGGCGTTTGAGCTCATCCACACGCAAAAAGGCCTGAATTAATTGTTGCTTCACCACAGCCACACAATGTTCATATTTCTCTTGAAGGACAGAGTCATGGGCTGAAATGTCATGACAGGTTTGCTCATTTTGCTTTTCAAGTTTTTTAGCAAACTCCTCCAACAATGAGCGGGTGCTAGTGGAGGATGCGTTCAGTTCATCCCAGAATATCTTCATGGCCTCCTCGACATACTTTACAATCCCAGTGTCCATAGTAGTAAGTTGGTCATGCGGCTGTATGATGAAATTGCAATTAGCTTCCACACCAAATTTAACTGCTCCAAGATGTTTCTAGATCAGTTGATACAGCTTTCATAAACTGAATTCAGAGCTGCATGGGTATCTAGGTGTTGATGAAGCTCTTCATGATGACCGGCTAAGAGATGCATCATATGGACCAAAGCAGGGTGAGCAAACTTGCGGACATAGGCGGTCAAATTTGTAAGCTGACCATAGGTCTCTGGGAGGACACTAGTTTCATAAAGAAACAAGTGGCGTTCCTCTACCAATGATGCTCATTTGCGAGATGCAATGTTGCCTGGGTTAAGGATGCCATGAGTAAGGTCTCTTACAGCTTCAGTGGCTGGCCAGGTGATGCGATGAGACTCAGGTATTAATATGGGCTCAATGTGTTCTTCTTCAAACATTAAAGCAGTAGGGCTGTCCATTTGATCCTCTTCTTCAATTCCTTCTTCATTTCATACCCAACGGGCGACACTCTCCATTTTTGTATTAATACTTATTAAATTATTCAGGGGGCTCGACCCCTGTAGCAAGCACCAATTTGTGGGATCTACCAATGTATGCCACAAATAATATTTTAAAACGAGATATTTTACTTTTTATTAAAAGTATAAAATAGCACCTAATAATGTTTTTTATGTTTTTTATTAAACAGGCAGGGCAAAACCAGAAAATGTCCCTTTGTCAATACTAGCTTTTCTTATTTAAATTAGTTCAAATTTTGAGACCATTGATATTTGAGGCAAAAGAATGCAAAGCTCAGTCTTCCAAATTAGGGAATATAGGCTTTTGGCCTATCAGATCAAAGATAAATTTTTTTTGAAGGTAGAACTTCCCATGTGGTAACAATTTGATGAATTGTATCCAATCACCAGCGAGTAAAATCTTTTCACCTCAGCGGTGGTCTGACTCAGATGGTAATGATTGGGTATTTCAGCGGTAGTCAGACTTGAATGGTAATGATTGGCTAATGTTTACCCTATCATCCTCAAGTAAAATCTTTGCACCTTGGCGGTGGTTAGACTCAGATGATAATGATTGGTTAACTCACACCCAATCATTGATGATAACATCCTCTTGCCTTGCAAAGATTCTGATCTATGCAATATTATACTCCTCAAATTTGACTGAGGAGTCAGAGTTTTCCTATTATTAATTATTACTGTTTTAAGCCGATTCTTATGATAAATCATATTTCTCCGGTTGTTAGGATTCCACTGAGAATCCACCAGGGTTTTTTTCATTGTGGGTACTCATATCATTAATATTCACGATATTATTTAAAAATTGGGCAGGTGATGGGCCAATAATAAGAGCAGAAATTAGGAACATTAATACCTCCAACATTCTTTTCCTTAGATTCAAAAGGAGAATGTCTGACAGTATCAAAATATCAGAGGTATTGATTGCCATCTATAGAAGGATGAACTAAAGATAGAACCATTCAAAATTTATTATCAAGTTGGCAACAAATGCATATACAAGAAATATCACAAATGGTTGTCTAGTGCATAGGGACCATATAAATTTTTTTGACGCATTAAATTAAGAAATTAAATAATAAATCATAAAATTTTAGAAAAATACAAAAGATAAAAATATAGGAAAAAGATATATTTATAAAATCCTCCTTAAAATTAAAAAAATAATTTATATAGCTAATAATTGGCTTTTATTTCTTCCACAAGTGAATGTATTGGTCTGTGTTTCCATTACCAAGGTTATAGGAATAGAGTAGGATGAACTACTATAGTAGTGAAGAAGACCCAGTGGGGTTGTGCGTTTGTCAGGACTATTTTGTGATGAAGATGGGTCTATTGTTGTTGTCATTGTTGAAGATGAAGAAAGAGAAATTTAAGATCCATCCTTTTAATCCATGAGATCCCCAACATGGGAGAAAACAGGCGTTCAAGAGTTTATTATAAGCAAAATTGACTAAATGATCCTGGTGTGTCATGTAGCTGTGGACTGTGCTCATATGAGATGGCAAAGAACATGAGAAGGAGAAGAGGATGATGAACTGCACTGCTAATAATGGCCATGGGAAGCATCAATCAAGGAGAAAAGAGATAGCTTTGTTGATAACAAATTATAAACATGATGGCTGACTCATGCCATGGAACAAAGTTGCATCTACCTCTGAAATACCATCTTCACTGGATAATCTGGTCAAGCCAGGGGATGTGATGGATTTTGTAATGACTACATTATCCATCTGGGACAGATTTTAATAAATATCTGTCTTGTACCATTTTGGCTCGCTTTAATAATAAGCAACCTTAGGGGATGATGGAGTTATAGATTTTTGATAATTATTGTTTGGCCTTGTTTCCCTATGAGACATTAGGTTAATCTATTTTGGGATTAAATCTTGAGCTATTAACTATTGATATTTTTCAAGGATGATCTCTAACAAATATTTTTAAGGGTTTTAATTTTCAATTTAATTACCAACAATTAATTTTTATGCAGATTGATCATGGTTTATTGTCAATTAATTATATGTTTTTGGAGATTCTGAAGCGTTGACAATTCTTTTCATGGCAGTAACATTCAGGTTAATCTGAGTAATGCGACCTACTACCAATGGGTAAATGCTTCCATTATCTAAGCAGATTGATGGCTCATAGAAAGATAATCTTTTTGTGTTGGATAAAGGCGTTGGGACACACTATTTATGAAAACCAAACCCATGGGGATCATGATTTAATCAGGGGTGGATCCTGACTAGGTTGTTGGGCTTCCATTTTTGAGATCAATGATGCTATGAAAGAAGCCCAACAGTTAATACTTGTATCTGCTTTAGACACATGACAAGTATTTTTTTATTTATGAGGGTGTCAAGTCACCTCTTATTCCCTTTCAGCTAGAGTATCCATCCTATGGTAAATATGATGAAATGGAATTATTGAAGTCAAAATAACATTAAGAGATAAAGAATTAATGGCATAACTTATTATACTATAGAATAGGGGTTTTTATGTCATATTTAATAATATAAGCCCCAAAAGGAAATGATTAATAAAATTTATGGAGGGAAAAAACCAGAAGGAAGGCTTTTGTCCAGATAATGAATTCCGGATGGTATAATACCTTTGTATCTCTATTTTGATAGGGCAGTATTATAATTTCTTATATCAAGTCAGATGAGCCTTGGTATCACTTAGGTTGATCGCTGGGAAGATTCTTAAATCTTACCCTTTTGTGGGTTTAACTTAATTTACTACATTTATGCCATGTTGAGTAATTGTCACCTGAGCTTAAAATGATACTTTATTTTAATTAAGCAGGATTTCATCTCCTGGTATCTTAGGCCAAATCAGTCTGATATAATTTTCCTAATGGCAATTTGGCCTGAACCAAATATCAATTTCTCCGTGTGATTATTAGAGGTAACTTCTTTACCCCCTCTTGGGTCCAGGTAATAATCTGACTGTGTGATTTTGAGTAGTCAATATTCTTTCCATTATGTCCAAATCCTAATATCTGAAATTCAGCGCATACCTTGTTGGAACTGGTAACACATCAGGATTTACTATTCTAGATCTTTTACAAGATGAAAGGAATTAGGCAATAGATAAAGATACACATAATATGGGGCAAAGTTAGAGATAAGGCAAGATAAACTGAAGTAAAGATTTGTTCCCTATAAGAAAGATTAATAGTTGAGACAAGTGAATCAGCCTGGAGTATCGATTAGTGGTTCACTTCTGTCAGATTCTGGTGGTTGACCCAAAAATAAACCCTTTGACAAAACCAACAGATCGGGCCAATTATCCTCCCAATACTCTAATTAATACTCTAAATCTCAACTCAAGCCTATTTTAACTACTTGTTTCAGGACAATTATCCCCAACGTCAATTCAATCAACTACTTATAAAAAAGCTCAGGCCAAATTCACTTGCGCATTATAGCCAATTATCACCACCAAAACTTGACAATTGGTCTCAAATATTGGAAGCATTATACAACACTTTGCATAAGAAATCATTCAGGATTGACCCAAAGATAACGTCTAAAAAGTCCTATGTACTGAAAGAAGTTTTAACGTAATCAATTTCCCACCCTAGGGTGAAATTTGTATGTCAATCTGCGTAATTGGCACAATACCACTTGCACATGGTCTGCACAAAAGGGAGTACCTAGTGTTATCAAGAGAGAGGCCTGCTGACGTCCCAATTAGAGGTACGTCATCTACTTCAATAGATGCAGAAATTTCAAGAAGATGTATTTTATCAGCAGTATGATGAAAGCTCAAATCAAGAAGATCCTAGGATAAGTTTACATGTTTTTATTGCAATTTTTGTCACTGAAACCTCCTGATTTTGAGAGTATTTTGCCACCAATAAACCTAGCAATATGTCACAGTCATATCAGTTCAAGAGCCAAACTGAGGTGGTAAAATATCTGTTGAAATTTTGTGCTCAAATTTGGCCAGGAGATGCCCTAGAGGTATTAATACCAGCGCCTGGCCTAATGACTAAGCATCAAATATATATTACTTTAATAAAGATATTTTATTCTATCTCTTTCCTGGTTTTCTTATTTGAATCTTTTCTTTGGAGAAGTGTTGACAAGCTGGAAGCGCCAAATTCTCACCTTGTAACTAAATCTGCCTTGGAAGAGGTTCCCAATTTATGAAGGGAAAATTACGCCTGAAATTGGTCTGAAGAGTTAGGGCTATTTTATTATGCCTAGTGGGTTTCTGAATGGTCTGAATACCATAAGCCACTGGCAAAATTTGACATCAAGAAGAAGGAACTTCGTCCCAATTAATTGTGCAGAAATCTAATCATCAAGTGAGCAATCCTCAGATTTTTCTTCTTCAATGGAAACTTATTCTGAGATATCAGTTGGGGAATTTAAAAATATTAATTTGGATCTGACTTATACTAAATTACTTAATGTTATTAGTATTGTTGGAATTTTTGCCCATATTCTTAGCCTGATAGATTACCTGGTGTCGCTAAGGAAATTTCCTAAAGCAAAGTGAATCAGAAATCGGTTGATCCAAATTTTGGAGGAACTACGTTCAGGGGATTTTGGGATACTTGCCTGGTCATATCCGTTGGGATCAATCCAGATGAATACCTAATATCTCATTGGGTGGAGCGGCCAACAAAATAGGGGCATCTGATAGTGATTAACTATCAGGTAACCAATTGGGATCAGTCAGGTTTCATCACTGACTGATTAGTAACGAATAGTAAGTTGCGAGGTGAGTGATGCCACCTGCAACTAGCGAATTGATTGGTTGGTGGAGTGACCTGCCATAATGGGTAAAAAGTCCCATTATCTAAGCAGGTCGCTAGCCAATTATGGTTGGTTTGCTTGGATCAAGAGGAAAACGTTAGGGACACGTTTCTGACTCTTTCCATCTGAGGTCTCGAGGATGTCCAATGACAGAATCCTAGCCAGGATGGGGAAGACCATTGCTGCTGAGACAAGGAAGGATGATTCAATGGCAACAGCTGCCATTTCATCAAAGAGGTGTCACCAAGGGTGAGACGGCTGAATCCCCTATAAATTCCCTAGGATTCACTATAATAAAGGATATAGATAAAAACAGATACAAAATAATATATTAGAACATTATTAGTTTTATTGTAAATTTGGTTATAGTTAGACTATTAGCATCCTGTGTGAAGTTCCATCTCAAGAATATTATTGCAGAAGGCAATAATTGGTAGACTCTTAGAAGAAGAGTAGAGATCTGAGCGGGGATCTAGAGACAAAGGGAATCACAACTAGGGGATTGCTGCTGACTGTGTGTTGGGCCAAAGGAAACTGTCATCAGAGGGACCATCTAGTACTAAAAAAAAAGAAACTGTCATCAGAGGATCTTGAAAAAGATTGAGTGGACAGTAATATAGGGAACAAATCCCTACAAGTATGACTATTGAGTATTTAATTGGAAATACTGGGTGAAGCATTGGGTTTGAAAATAGTTCTAACTCAACTATGGATTATAGTCTCCATACTATTATTGGATCATATATTCTTACAATGTGAGGTGCACAAGGAAACTGAACCTGTGCAGTAAAAAGACTACTAGGGTTGAAACTGATAATTAACTCCTTAAGTAAATTTTTACAAGTTGGTGCTCACTACAGGGGGTAGTTGAGTAGAAGAATCTATCAATAATTTTATATAAAGAAGAGATGCACAAGTTGTGGACCGAGATCACCACAGTGAATCAGAATGACTTAAACTCTGCGGACCACTGAGAGTTCACAGCCTTGGAAGAGCGAGTACTAAGGTGGAGGAAGGAGTTAAAAAATGTAGCCAACTTTGGGAACAGTTACTTGCCGAAGTAAACTCATTAAAGAGGAAAGAAGGAGACCTCGTTTGGGAGGTCCTATTCCTGAAAACAGAATATGAAGCGGATTGCATTCATTTTAGAAAGTTTGGTGCGGACATTGAGAAGTTTATGAAAGAAGAGAGGATTTGAAAGCCCACAGATGTGCATGTGAGCCTGATATGGCCAGTGATGCTGAGGAGGGAAGTCCTTAAACAATACTTGGGAAGATGAATGGCCCAAGAAATATGCCACCCGCATTTAATGCTATTTTGGAGATGATGCCAGAAGTTACTCCACAAGTGAGCTGAGTAGCTGAACCGAGAGAATTGGCCCAAAATGACTCAGAGAAATTCAGAGCAACATTTAAATTGCCCACATTCCATTGAGATTACGCCTCAGCGTTTTTCTGACTATTTGACATGACCATGAATGGATATGGAGATTGTCAGAAGGTGTTGACAGTCATGAACTGTTTGGACACAGACTGCCAGAACCTAGTGCTACCCCACTTGGAGGGGGACAGCTGGTCCTATGCCGAGGCTAAAGCAGCCATAATGAAGGAGTTTGGGAGTCCAACCCATATGTCAAAACGCAAGCAAGAATTTATGGGAATTCAAATCCATAAAGACGAGTCTCTTGCAAGCTTCGCGGATTGATTTTACCAGGAGTCACAGATCCTGGCTGGAGCAAAGGTGTTAGATGACTATGATGCAAGAATCACTTTGCAAGTGGCCCTTCGGCCCTATCATGATTTACATCAAATGATGTCTACTGTATTCATGATTGAATAACTACCTCGCAAATGGTAGATAACCTGAAGATTCTGAGAGCGATGTTTGATGACTCAAATAGAAGCTTCAAGTCCATCCAGTCTGAAATCTGAATCCCATTAAGGGAAGCAAAGGTGCAAAGGAGACTTTTAACTGAACTGTGCTGGGAAATAAGCCCAAGGGTTTTAAATGGTTAAATAAGAAAGAAAAGGTCTGCTTCCAGTGTGGCAGGAAAGGGCATCTCGCTGCACACTGCAAAAAGCTGAATGATCAGATTAACATGGTCCAGGCTAAAGAGACAGCAGTAGCCAAAGATTCAGTAAAAGGTCCCACTTCCTAGACAAGGAACAGTCTAGAGCGGTGGAGAAACCTGTTCCTCCCAATATCATGAATGAAGAGATAAATATTAGTGATCTATTTGTGGATGACGAACAGGATCAGCTATATCAAGCGGTCAACATGCATATAAACGCCGTGACCAGAGCCAGGGTGAAGAAGATCGACCCTGAGATAGTTCAGGAAGTTGCCCAGCCATACGCCTGACAACTGGCGGAGAAGATTCAGACCGCCAAGGATCCTAATGAGTTAACCAATGTTCGCTTAGATGAGGCTAATCTGTTGATTCCCCTTGGCGCAAAAAAAGGAATCATTTCCTGAATTATTGGCGCAGATCATTCATACCCTAGATTTGGCTAATAACGCCACAATTCACTCAGTAAATACTCTATTACAATACTCCAAGTGTACATATATAGATATTCAGTTGAATTGAGTGAGGGTGCGGGTGATAGTCAATAGTGGAGTGCCCATCAATATTGTGTTGACCAAGCTGGTGAAGAAGATGAAGATCTCTCCAGACTTGGAACACAAGAGAGAATATGAAACAGCTGGTCCAAACACCACCGTTTCCTGTGGAGCATATAGTGCGCTGCCATTACAATTTGGGTCATTGGTGGTATCTGCACCAGCAATAGTTTTGGTAAACCAAAACTATGATATCCTGATCAGAACGGAGTTTCTGCGGAATTATGGAGTTAAATGTAACTTTGAGGATAATACATTGACCATCCTGGGTCAGACATTACCATTGGTATACCAGAAAAATGATGAAGCTCCATTGAACCGGAGAAATAACTTTATTAATCTGATATAACATGATGGCATTGTACTGATTCAGTACCAATTAGTTGGTAGGAAGCGATGGGAGATGCTGGCGGAAATCCTAGAAAACTGGGGAATTCCCTTGAGGATCAAGAAGGAGAAAAACCATACCATCTGTATCACAGATGATAGGTGACACAAGGTTGACTTTAGAGATTCTGGAGCTGTTGTATGGAGAATTAGGAAGCCCCTGGAAGAAGTCCAGAGTGGAGCCATGGGTGGCTCCTGGGATAATCATGCTGGGCCATGGAGAAATACAAGTTCTCTTGGCGAATTTAAGCGAAAAACCAATGAAGATCAAGAGGAATCAAATCATTGCATTTATTCATTTAATCCCAACAGCAGAGTTGAGATGATTCCATGATTTTGGGTCTCTCAAGGAAATGGGATTACCGGATGGAGCAGCTGAAAGCATCAACCTATTAGTTGATCAAGAGCAGCTTGCAGATCTGCCATAAGGGCAGAAGGAAGAGGTGCTCAAATTATTTGGGAGATATTGGGAAGTATTTGCTCAGGATGACCACAATTTGGGATGCGCACAAGGCGTAATTCATAAGGTCAACACTGGGGAAAATCTACCAATAAGAATGAGACAGATCCAAAGATTGAAAGCCAACAAAGCAGTAGTGGAAGATGAGATCAGAAAACTAGTAAAGCATGAGCTTCTGGTTCCGTCATCAAGTCCCTGGGCAAGCCCAATTCTGATCATAAAGAAAAAAGATGGATCAAATCAGGTAGTGATTGACTATCGGAGGCTGAATAAAATTACAAAGAAGGATTTGTATCCCCTACCAAGGATTGATGATGTGCTGGATTGATTAGGAGAAGCGAAGTATTTCTCTGTGATGGACCTAATCTCGGGATACTGGCAGATTGACCTGCCAGAAGAAGACCAAGAAAAATGTGCAATTATCACCGCACAGGGGTATACCAGCTGACTAGGATGCCCCAGGGTCTTTGTAATGTGTCCGCAACATTTCAGAGGGCCATGGACGTGATATTGAGTGACCCAAAGTTGTTGTGCATCCTGGTATATCTGGATGATATCAATGTGTTCAGTAGAACCTTTACTGATCACCTGCACCACTTGGATGAAGTTCTAAGAGACTGTCCATGGCTAACCTGAAGATCAAGCCATGGAAGTGCCACTTCTTCAAGATGGAGCTTGAATACCTGGGATTTGTAGATTAGAGCAAACGGATTGCAGCCGCAACCACAGAAGATAGAAGATATTGAGCGCATGGCTGTGCCAAAGAGTGTCAAAGACATCCAAGTATTCCTTAGGATGGTTGGATACTACAGAAGATTTATTTGGGACTTCACCTGAATAGCTGAGCTTTTGTTTCATTTATTAAAGGATCCAAAAAAAGGATTTGTATGGAATGAAGAGGCCCAGGACTCCTTTGATGGAATATGCCAGTATCTGACAGATTCGCTGATACTAAAATAGCCAGATTTCAATTGGGAGTTTATCATTCAAACTGATGCTTCATTGATGGTGATCGGTGCCATACTGAGCCAAGTAGATGAACTTGGGGACAATTATCCAGTGGCATATGTGAGCTGGACAATATCAGCCGCTGAGAGGAATTACACCGTGACTGAGTGTGAATGCCTTGTGGTCATTTATGCCTGTAAGCAGTTTCAGGTGTATGTCCACAGAACGCACTTTAAGGTGGTGATGGACCACTCTTTGCTGCGTTAGCTGCACAATTTGTGGGAACCTGAAGGATGACTGACCTGATGGGCACTTAAGCTTCAGGCTTACAATTATGAGATAGTCCACTGAGTGGGGGCTTCTCACCAGAATGCAGATAGCTTATCGCGGCTACCAATGGTCCAGTTGGTATATCCGCAGGTGGATGAGCTATTCCAGAGAATGGTTAAAGGAAAAATTGAGGATGAGCCTTGAGAAATCCAAGGTGCGCTTTGAAAAGTGATGGAAAACACCGAGATCATGGATGGACAAGTATTCAAGACAACAAATGGGAAACGGCTATTATTTCCAAAACTGTCAGAAAGAGCAGCAATAGTTCAAAAACTCATAAGGTTGTTGGTCATAAAGGCCTGAGAAAAACAACCAATTATATTTTCCAGTATCATTACTGGGAATCACTTAACTACAATGTTGCGGATCATCTGGCTTGTTGTGTGGAATGGCAATGTCATAAACCACACAAGAATACAACTGGACACTGACTGATATGACCTGGATTTGCATGGAACATGGTGTCCATCGACGTGATGGGACCACTGGTGATGAGCACAGGAGGAGTGAAGTACATCATAGTAGCCATTGACCATCTGACGCGATGGGTCAAAATGAAAGCCCTAACTAGAGTTGACACTACCAGTACTGCGAGATTCATCCTGGATCAAGTATTATACTGGCATGGATGTCCACAAGTTATACTGAGCGATAATGGGACCAACTTCACATCTCATGTGATCCTGAGGCTAAACGAAATAATGGGGATCTAGGGAGTCATGTCGGTACCATACTGGCTAGAGATGAACGGACTGGTAGAATGGGTCAATGGGATGCTGGCCGCGATGCTGAGGAAGCTAGTTGCAGAGAGAACTTTCTCATGGGGAACGTACCTGAGCTCAGTAACATTCACCTACAACATCAGTCATCATATGGCGATGGGAAAGACGCCGTTTGAATTACTATATGGGAGGAAGGCCGCGTTGCTGCCAATATTATATTTGGTAGTAGAACCTACATTGGGGATGAGTACCAAACAATACCTAAACCAACTGATGAGTATCCTGATTGATATGCAATTGCAAGCATTCAATACTACCTTAAAGAAAAGGATATGAGCGAAATTGATGGATGATAAGAACTGACCGCCATTAGAAGAATATCAAATAGGAGAAAGAGTCGCCTATTATGATATGTATGGTTTTGAATGAAGAAACAAATTGGATGCATTATGGTTGGGTCCATTTTAAGTAATCGCTAAGATGACGACTGATGCTTACTCCATCAAGAATCTCTTGGTTGTAAGAGTAGTAAATTGAGTCCATGCTAAGTATCTAAAGCATTGGATTAAAGAAAAAAATAAAAGAGTTTCCAAAGGACTGATGAACCATTAAGTTGTTCATGTCCTGATGATTAGGTAAAATCCAAAAAAAGGACCTCTTAGCCAATCTAGATGGTTAAGTCCAAAAAAGGGACCTCTGAACCATAGAAAACTGGTAGGTTTAAGGGCCCAGGATCCAGTTTGGGGGAAAAGAAGGACCTCTGAACTGAGACAAGGTCAAGTCCCATTAGAAAAAAAGGGAAATAAAAATAAAAAAATTTATAAAAGATATTGGAAAGAAAAGATTTTTAAATGCATAGAAAGAAAGCTAATATATTTTTATATATTTTATTTTTATTGGTCATCCTCAGTACAGGGATGATTCTGCCTATGTCATCTCTTGGGGGAGAGAGGATAAATTGTGGCAGGAATAAATAGCCCATCAAAATTGATATGCAATCAGACACTTGCAAGGGCGAGATCTACACGAAACCATGTTCATTGAGTGGATGCCAAGCCCTGAGAGAACGCGACTAGGGGAAGGGAAATTGATATGTCAGAAGAAGCCAATCGCGAAACCCTGGAGTGGGGAGGAAAACAGCAATATAGGAAGAGGCAATTGGCAAATAGCCCTAAGTAATCCCAATAAGGCACCGGTGCTGGAAGATTTGTCTTGAGTGCCTGCTAACAGGTCCCATCAAGAACACCAGACATGTGAGCTGGCAGTGAAGAAGGAATACTCGAGGGGAGTTGTCAAATCATGCCCCCAATTAATGCCATCAATGGAAGATAGCGATGAGAAGCTCCAGAGAAGAGGTAGTCGTGTAAAGAGCAGATTGCATCTTGTAAATGATGACTATGGGCTTCATGAAAGCTGAAGCTGAATGACCAATTGAAGATAGGTGAGGCTGGAAGCTTCATTGACCAACTTCAAAGAACTTGACCAGCAAAGTGGAGAGCATAAGCAGCAGTATCCCAATCCAAAAGGTTGTCCAGATCAGAGGGATTCAGCGCTAATGTCAATGCCTTAGTAACCTGGGCCCAAAGTTCAGCATAGGGAGCTCGAAATGTATGCTGTTCCCAATTAAAAGCTCAGAAACCAGCACAGCGGGTTGGTAGAATTGCCCAAGTTGTAAGAGGTTCCATAGAGCATCCCAACTCATCTGCTGGAAGAGGCGGAGGTCCAAATCTGACAGACTGTTAAGAAGTTGCTGATAGCGGGATTCTGAGTTTGACATATAAGCAGGACTAGAGGGGGGATGTTGGACTTATATAGAAGTTGACATTATGCACTCTATAATCCATTAGGCTCCGATTTTTGGAAATTAATTTCAAAAAATAAAGAAATAAGTTTTTTGAGGGAAGAATTAAGAATGACTTACATCCAAGAGGTTATGAGCAAAATAATGAGGGCAAATAGAAATAAGTATTCTTAATCAAGCCACAAAACGAACATTGATGGCAAGAGTCTCCTGTCTAGGATGAGGAGAGAATCAGGAATTCAAGGACGCCAGACCAAGAATCCTGAATATAATAGAGGGTCATATACCCTGATGGGGGAAAACTGGATCCTGGGAATAATATTGTCATGAGTAAATTGATCAGCCCGGCATGACAAGAGGTCATGAGGACTGCACTCTGAGTAAGTGGTAGCAAGGAGGAAGAGGAGGAATGCCATATGCCAAAGGTCATCCCAAGCAGCGTTAAGTATTGATGAGTGTACTCCACTTTAACCAATGAAGTATTTGACCAGGTGTCCAAAGTGGTGTTCCCATGCCCCAATCCTTTTCTCGCTGTAAATCTAGGCAAGAGGGGGATTTGTTGGGATTTTTTCCCATATTCCCAGCCTGCTAGATTACCTGGTGTTACTAGGGGAAAATTCCCTAAAGCGAAGTGAATCAGAAATCAGTTGACCCAAATTTTGGAGGAACTAAGTTTGGGGGATTTTGGGATATTTGCCTGGTCATATCCATCAAGGATCAATCTAGATGAATACCTAATACCTCATTGGGTGGAGCAGCTGACAAAATAGGAGCATCTGATAGTGATTAACTATCAGGTGTACCAAATGGGATTGGTCATGTTTCATCACCAACTGATTGGGAATTTATGGTGAGTTGTGAGGTGGGTGATGCTGCCTGCAACTAGCAAATCGATTGGTTGGTGAAGTGACCTGCCATAATGGGTAAAAAGTCCCATTATCTAAGCAGGTCGCTAGCCAATTATGGTTGGTTTGCTTGGATCAAGAGGAAAACGTTAGGGACACATTTATGACTCTTTCCATTTGAGGTCTTGAGGATGTCCAATGACAGAATCCTAGCCAGGATGGGGAAGACCATTGCTGCTGAGACGAGGAAGGGTGATTCAATGGCAGTGGCATTTTCATCAAAGAGGTGTCAACTGAGGGTTAGATGGCTGAATCCCCTATAAATTCCATAGGATTCACTTTAATAAAGGATATAGATAAAAACAGATAAAAAATAATATATTAGAACATTATTAGTTTTATTGTAGATTTGGTTATAGTTAGACTATCAGCATCCAGTGTGAAGTTCCATCTCAAGGATATTATTGCAGAAGGCAATAATTGGTAGACTCTTAGAAGAAGAGTAGAGATCTGAGTGGGGATCTAGAGACAAAGGGAATCACAACTAAGGGATCACTGCTGACTGTAAGTTGGGCCAAAATAAACTGTCATCAGAGGATCTTGACAAAGATTGAGTGGACAGTAATATAGGGAACAAATCCCTACAAGTATGACTATTGAGTATTTAATCGGAAATACTGGCTGAAGCATTGGGTTTGAAAATAGTTCTAACTCAACTACGGATTATAGTCTCCATACTATTATCAGATCATATATTCTTACAACGCGAGGTGCACAAGGAAACTGAACTATGCATTAAAAAGATTACTAGGGTTGACAACCAGATAATCAACTCCTTAAGTAAATTTTTACAAGTATTTAAGGCATTAGTTCTGACAGAACATCATTTGATAAAATATAATAGAACTTGTAATTCCTAATTGTCTGAACTAATAAATAAGTCAGAAGTTCAAGTTGAGGCTTCATCCAAACTATTATGATCCTGACATCTATGATAAGCAAAAAATGTGGTGGACTGGCTAATTTGGGCACCTGATTTAACTTCTACTATTGCCATAAAATATAGATTTAAATTCTTAAAATACTTAATGGATAGGTTTGTGATTTTCTAAATTTAGATATATGGATTAGGAAATTACAAAATAATTAAATTTCTTAGAGTCCTAATAATTGGTCTAGACTAGCGCCATAGTGAAGCCAAAAAATGAAAATTTAGGCTGTTAGAATATCACAGTAAGAAGTTCACCAAGTTGGTATAACCTCCAATCCCATTGGTATTGATACACATCTACTTTCTTATTATGATATTTGGTTATAAAGTTAACTGCATTATGTAAAATTATAGCAGAAGCGAATTACTTTGCTATAATAAAGCTTATAAAAGTTAATTTTTGCTTTATAAAAGATAATGATTACATTTATGAAACTTTATTATTTGTTGCAATTTAAACAATTAACTAAGAATTATGTAGCTCTTTTAATCAAGTATATCAGCACTCTTTGTTCTTACCTATTATATTTTATTTTTGATACCTTCTTGTTTAGTTTTTCCATTGAGTCACTTTTAAAATAAAAATTCTTCTTAAATTCTTACTTCCTTTATATATAAAGTGAAAATAACAAATCTTATACGTTTTTTTACCTTAAACATAATTAGGAACATAACGTATTTCTTTTAATAAAGAAAGTAGAAAAGGTCAAATAATGATATATTATAAAATTTTAATATACCAGTTTAATTTACATAATAGTACACAATAATCAATTAGCCAAATTATCATGATTGTTTTCCCATAGCTTAACCAAAAAGTTAGTTGTATGGAGTATCTATCTGTCAGGATTTACCCTATTAGGTGTGAAGCCTCAACCTTGGGCTTGCAATACATTTTATCTATTAAGGAAATTTCAGCTTATATTTATTAATTTAACAATTTCTATTTTATCAGGATTAAGGCCCAAATTAGTAATCTTAAATTACATAGCATTGAATGGTTAATAACATCAAATTCACAGTTAAACAAATTTGGGATGAATCGCCCTGTTAATACTCCACTGGCTGATAAGATAGGGAAGAATGCCCAAGATAAATTACTATTCAACCTGATATCAGGTGTCAGGAGAGTATCTGTAACTCTCCAGTTTCCAGCGAGGTGGTGTGCGGTGCACATCCACAAAGCCAGGGAACTAGTCTGTAGCAAGAGGGTAAACAGGGCACCGTGGAGGATGCCAGAGCAAAAAGGACCCTGAGAGAGGGTATACAGAGCGGTATATAGTAGAAGATAAAATTTTTAACAAAACTTGATTGGATCCCAAAGAGGAGTCCACAACCAAGTGAAGATTGGTGCAGGAGTGCTTGGGTACTTTGGTCTGGAGGGGACCAGGGCGGCCCAGTGGTGCACTAGATACAGAAAACTTTTTAGTGAAACTATGAAGATCAACACTGTTAAAGACCTCATTGGGGAGGTCCGTGCACAGGTTCACCCAAGGAACCATATTTCAAAAATGTAAACTAATGATGGATTTTATTAATAAGAAAGTTGGCCGGTAAGGAAGGTTGGTCTCAAGGAAACATATTAAACAATTGGGGGGGGATTGTCCATCAGTGGAAGTGGTGCTAAGCCTAAGTGAACCAAAAAGCAAACGCTTATATTAGCCCAGGTACTATAGCTCAAGATAACCTAAACTCAAGCAATTGATTGGAGGCACAGCTGACCCAATTCAAAATTTTAAAAAGTGAACAGGTTACAAACCCCTTTTGCTGAGCAACTGAGTTGAACTGTCACTTTTGATGATATAGATAGTGCATTTAAATGCCCTTGCCGTAGCACAGGGATGAGCATCGCGCACATCCCCTAGACCTACCAGGCATATCTGGCCTGAACCCACCGCTGGTCTAGGGTATGTTTGAGGTCAGAAAGGCCTGATAACTTCACTTTTTTAGCCTCCTGACTACTAGATTTATCTTTAAAGTTGTTCCCCTTAATCATGTCATCAGACCATGACATTAGGCCTGAGGTTGTATCAGTGTTTGACTTATCAACCCACCTCATTAATTACCTCACGCCACATATTATGCCTTATGTCACCTATTATAACCTTCTATCTGTTGGATTCCCTATGGCAGATAATAAAACCACTTGACTGTTTTACCATTATCACAGTCCAGCTCTCAAAAATGAAGCCTAATCTACTCCAACCCTGAACATAAACTATGCCTCTACCTCATTTATTCCCAAACCTATTTCTATCTTTACATGTGGTATTTTCCTATATCTCGTTATCTATAATATCCCCTTCCTATAATTATTTTATTCTTTTTCTATTATTTTACTATTTAAAGTACAAACTAATTCTTAATAAAGTTATGCTTGAACTAATAAATCCTAAGTCATATACTTTGCTTAGCTTATCTAGAGATTGCTTGCACGATAAGAAAAGATCTGCCTTGGCAACAACTTCTATTCCACAAGAAGATTTCTTGTTAGAATAACAGATTTTGCCTATTCACGTGAACAGAGATTTGCCTCAATGACGCTGCTTCTGTTGAGGGATTGCCCTAGAGAAAAAGAGACTCTTAATTAGATTCTTCTGGTGCTACCTATGACTAATAATCATGTAGCCTTTGAAGGACCTGACCTTTAAATTCTAACAAAAACCCAAATCTGGTGCTCCATGACAGGCTCCTTCCAAGGCTACCTGGTGAAGATATACCTTTAAAATAAACAATACCAGCGATAAGAAGATGAATGTACACCAAAGGGTTCACTAAAATAAGTCAAAATTCAGAATTCTTTAATTTTTTGATAATACCCAGTCTTACAAGGAACTGATGGATGAAGTGAACTACCACCCTTATTTGGCACTTAAATTGCTTGATAAGATTTTCTTACCTAAAAATTATATTTATTAGTTGGACGTCTATTTAACAGAGGATTAAAAAAGATATTACTAGAATCAGACGTTGAGCTAACAAAGTAGCCTTTAAATTAGGATGTGAAACTAAAGACTCACCTCCCATATTCAAATCTTTATGGCAGTTTCCTACTGTAGGGAGCAAATACAGAAATTACAAAGTGAGCAGGATAAATCTGCTACTTTTGCCAAGGATGAATTTGGTTTGATCCATCAAAGTGCCTCAGCACCATCTCTAGTTTCCTTTACTTAAGAGCCTCAGGAAGAACTTAAGCTTACTGCAGCTGATAAATCAGATTTTGACAATGCCAAAGTTCAAAAGTTTTTATTAAATTTTGTGGCTGAGAGGAACAACTTGGAGACAAATATATTCCCCTATGCTCTTTGTTGCTCTGATGCCAAAGTCAAAGAAATTAATTTGAATGCCTTGATGCCCTCTCTATCCTCTGTGCCAATGCTCTTTGTAATTCCAGCACTAAGTTTGGAACAACCAACCCAAATGCCTCAGCGCTTTCACTGCCTCCCCGCACCAAAGCTCCTTGCTGCCATGACACCTAAATCAGAGCTAGTGAAACCTAACATAAAATCTTAATTTTGATTTTGAGGCTGTGCCAGAACATCCCAACAAGCAAATAAAGCAACTAAAGCTACTGACTGCCTCACCGCTCTGTTTTCTGATGCCAAGGCTACAGCTGCTCAACCCAGCTAGCTGAACCAAATAATTTGCGCCAAATTTATTTTACTTAGCTGAGGTAACTGAAGAACTTAACAGAACTCTCAGGGTAGCTGATTAAGTGCCCTGAGACCAAATTGCCCTCTCTTACTTCTTTTCTTTTATTCTCAATCTTTATTATTATTATTTATTACTAATATTTTAGATATTCCTTCTGATTTCAAGAATTAAATTCCCATGACAAAACTTGGTAAGATTTAATGAATTTAAGAAGTATGCCTTCCAACTGCCTTTTTAATTTTAAGCTATGTTGTGCCCAAAATCTCCTGTCCTCTACATTTTGTCAAACTGCTAACTAGATGTTTCCTAATCTAAAATTATATCTACCAGTTGATGTCATGACTCTCCATCTGTTCGATGATTTCTTCCATTGAAACAAATCAACTGACCAAAGTTTGCCTTTACCAGCTGCTTTATGCCACTTTTTTGTCAGAATAATTCTTGCTCCCACCCTACTTCATCATTGCTTCTATATACCAGAAATATCAGAGTGATACCTCAGCTCTTCTGCCCTTTGTCTACCTCAACTCTCAGTCAGTGCTACTGACCATCTTGACCAGCACGTATACCACTTCAAGATTTGCAGCGCAGAACTCTAATTTGGACCAAACCACCACCCACTACTTTTTTATCTTCACACTCAGCTCTCCCATCCTGATGCCAAAGCTAAGGTTGCCATTCATAAGCTCTTTGGACTTACCAAAATTTGGGATCCCCACCACTTCAAAATCAAATTTTTCCAAGCAAATGAAATTTATGATTCACTATCCTACCACTGACTATCTACAGATTTTGATATCAGGACCCAACTTTTACTCGCTGGGCCTACATCTAACCCAAGTACCTTGGGTTATCACCTCCATCTCAACTCTGGAAGTTTGGGACCCTACCAAGGCTGGCCAACCCTGGAAAAACCATTTTCACTTCTGGTGAAGGCCTGGAGGAGGCATTATTAGGATTCTCCCTAATAGGTGTGAAGCCTCAACCTTAGGCTTGCAATACATTTATTTAAATACCAAATTTGCCCTATATTTATTAATAATATAACAATTGCTAAATTAAGGATTAAGTTTCAAAATTTTAATCTTAAATAACCTAGCATTGTATGTTTAATAACATCAAATTCTCAGTAAACAAATTTTAGATGAATCGCCCCATTAATACTCCACTGGCTGATAAAATAGGGAAGAATTCTAAGCTAAGTTACTATTCACCCTGATATTAAGCCTGAGGATGTATTCAGAGTTTGCTCCTCAACCCACCTCACTGACAACCTCACGCCACATATTATGCCTTATGGCACCTATTCTACCTATCCAACTGCTGGATTCCCTTTAGCTGATACTAGAACCATTTATTTGTGTTACCATTATCTCAAACCAGCTCTCAAAGTATAAAGCCCGATCTACTCCAACCCTTAACATAAACTATGCCTCTACCTCATACATTCTCAAATCTATTTCTACCTTCACATGTGGTATATGCCTATCTCTTGCCATCTGGAATATCACCTTCCTTTATTTTATTTTATTTTTGGTAATATTATCTTACTATTTAAAAATACCATTTAAATCTCAATAAATTTACGCTTGATCTAATAAAATTTACATCATTTATTTTGCCTAGTTTATCTAGATATTGCCTGAACAATAAGCAGCTATTTGACTTGGTAATGACGTCTATTCATCCAAGATATTGATTATTATAATAACAGAGATTTTGCCTTTTCACATGAATAGAGATTTTCCTTGATGACGCCAATATCAAAAAACAGATTGTCATATAGAGAAAGAGACTTTTAGAAATTTCCACAGGTGCTAACTATAACTAATAATTGTGTAGCCTTTGAAGGACTTGACCTTAGAATTCAACAATGTCTAAATTTTTTACTAAAAAAATCTCTGGATACTGATTTTTTAGTCTAGGTGTACTCAACCCTAAGGGGAGTTAAACCAGAGTAACTGTATCTAATTACTTTTTAAGATCTATGTACAAAAATGACTTATTTAGTCCTAAAAAAGTCTTTAGACTATTGTCACTACTTAAAACAGTTTTTAGTATAACCTAAATTTTTATATAACCTTTATGTAAAAGATAATTACATTATAATTATAAATGATTCTTGGGACTTTTGAATTAAGACACTAATAGATAAAAAAGCTTAAAGGAAAGAAATAATTGACAAAGTAAACCCCAAGAATAGAGGAAAAATTTCCAGATATAGGGTTTGGAAGGTGTCAAAGTTTTTATATTATTAGATAGGCTATAAAGTACCAGCTTTGAAAATAAATTATAATATAGTTTTGTTTTTTTTCAAAGAACATTGGTATAAAGTTTTTTATATTAGCTTCCTAACATAAAAAAGTCTGGAACTAGCTGACATATTTGATTTAGGAGTTGGTTGGGGATTTGTCAAGAGAGTGTCTGTAACTCTCTCGTTCCCATCAAGGTGATGTGGGATGCAAACCCACATTGCTAGGGAACTAGCCATTAGGAGAAAGGGAAAGAAGACACCTCAAACGGTGCCTGTGCCAAAGGTACCCCAGGCAAGGGTGTAGAGCACAACATATGGTACTAGGTAAGTGAGGAACATAACAGATTGAGTGGACCCCAGAGGGGAGTCCATAATCAAGTGTAACTTGGCGTCAGGGGGCTTGGGTGCCTCGATCTGGAGGGGACCTGGGCGGCCCAAGGGAGCACCTGGGATTTTGGTAAATTGTGATAAAAGGTAGTGGCCCACATAGTTGGAGATCTCCCTGAAGAGGTCTGCCACCAAGTTCGCCCAAGGAACCATAAGTAAAACGTAAAATAACGGGTAATCTTATTTAAGAAAGTTGACCAATGAGGAATGTTGGTTGCAAAAACATAATTAAAGTGGGATGGGGAAATTAAGGTTCTGTGGAAGTGCGCCCAAGCCTTGACACTCCAATAAACAGATGCTTCCATCCGTTTTAGTAAAATACACCAAAAATACCTTCACTTGAGTAATCGATTGAAGCCGTATTTTACCCAAACTTAAAATTTCATAAATTGAATGGGATTCAAACCCTTGCTCTCCAATTAACCAAATCAAACCATCTTTGTTTGTAACGTAGATTGTTCATTTCAGTGCCTGGGCCAAGATAAGAGGCTGGGCGTTTTGCACCCCATTAGTATCAACCTGGGCATGCTTGGCTTGCACCCAGCGTTGATCTAAGGTGTGTTTCAGGTCAGGAAGAGCCTGAAGTTTCACCTTCTGGGCCTCCTTTCGCCCAGCCTTATCCTTAGCATCAGTTCCCACTATTAAGTCATCCAACCATGACATTACCCTCTTTTTCTTCTTATGCTCCACCCCCTCCAGGGGCGTTTGCTAAGGAGAAGTTCTTATGTATTGGTGGCAACTTCATAGCAGAAATGGCCAGCTTAGGCTGAGATCCTGCAGCCTCAGGAAAATGATTATGAAATGATTTGATCAGGTCTTGGCATGTACACAATCCTGTGCTGGCACCCAACTGTTCTCTGCTGTGTCAAACCCTTTCCAGGATACCAGGTACTCAAGGAGTCGCTTAACCCAGCGGGAGGCTACTATTTCCTCCACTTACCATTCTGGTGCCCCATCCACAAGATAAGCCTCGGGAGTCACAGGTGGAGGGCCCTCAAACAATGTCAATTTGCTTTCATGAAAGATGGAGAAGATCTGAAACGCAGAGGGAAGATCCAACTGGTATGAGGCATGACCCGCCTTTCTAACTACATGGTAAGGACCAATCCTCTTTGGACCCAGCTTTTTGCATGGCTGCTTGATAGGGATGTTGCGAGCATCAAGAATCACGAGATCCCCTTCCTTGTATGCTGGACCCACTTGGCGCTTTCCATCGGCATTCTCCTTATAAATCAGCATAGCCGCCTCCAAACTTGTGGACACCCCCTGATGGACCTTCTTGAGAGTCTTAGCAAAGTCCATCACCGCTTCCACTTTGGAACCACAGCTGGGCTCCATGTTAAAAGCAGGGTTAAAAGCCATGGTTAGCATAAAAGGGTGAACAACCAATTGATGAATGCAAAGTGTTGTTGTAGCTAAACTGGGCCATGGGAAGGTGAGGAACCCAATCTGAATGATCTGCGGTGGTGTAACAACACAGAAATTGTTCCAAGCACTGGTTCACTCGCTCAGTCTGCCCATCTGATTGGGGGTGATAGGCAGTTGAATGGCAGGGGCGAATCTGAAGAGTTTTACACAACTCTTCTCAAAGCTGGAAGTGAACTGGGGTCCCCAGTCACTAATGATTTCTTGAGGAACCCCATGAAGCGCAAATACATGGGCGACGAAAAGCCTGGCCATTTCAGCAGCAGTTACGGTTGTTCTGCAAGGAATAAATGGGCGAACTTTGTAAAGCGATCCACCACCACCATTATTGCATCATACCATCTGAAACTGGTAACTCCACAATGAAATCCACTGATAGGGAAATCCAGGGCCCTTCAGCCTTTTGGACTGGTACTAACAACCCTGCTAAAGGTTGCCAATTGGGTTTCATTTGATTGCAGATCAGGCACTCTTTACAGTATCGTCCTACCTGAACAGGCAAGCCCTTCCACTTTTAAGTGCGTCGTATCAACTCCAAGGTCTTTGCTTTCCCAGGATGACCAACAGTGATTCCGTCATTATGGTCCTGGATGATCTCCAGGCGCAGTGGTCCAGCAGGAACCCATAGGCGCCCCTGAAACCACACCATCTCATCCTTCATGTGATACCCCCTGGATAAGTCCTTTTTTTAGTACTAGATAGTCCCAACCCAAGGGGGCCCCCTGGATAAGTCCTCCTGATTCAGGGCGCTCTTAGCGAGAACAACAGCATATTCAGCTGATAACGGCTGAGAAAGAACTACCTTTCTAAACATACTGTATTTTGCTGCATTTTTTTAGAGGCATGAGCGCTGGTGTATGTACCCTGGACTTAGGAAGTTGAGACAGAATCATACTCAGTGGAATCATCAACCGGGTGTTGTAAATCTCTACCTCTTTTGGATTGGGAGCCAAAGCAGGGTTGCGGCTCAAAGCATCCGCCAAACCATTTTCCTTGCCCTTGGTGAACTCATAAGAAAATGTAAATAGGGCAAGGGTCTCATGCCAACGGGTCTGACGTGGTGTTAGAACATGTGGAGCATGGTAGTACAACAAGGCTTAGTGGTCTGTGCAAACCTGGAATGGTTGAGAGGAGCCATGTAAGTGGTGACGCCAATAAATCAGCGCCTCCACCACTGCTAATAACTCCTTGTCATATACGGCGTAGTTTAACTCATGCAGAGACATTTTCCTAGAAAAATATCCCACTGGATGCTCAGACCCATCTTCACCCACCTGTAACAGGGCAGCCGCAATGGAAAAGTTATAAGCATCTGAGGACACAATGAACTCCTTGGCAGGGTCAACACGGCGAAGGATGGATGTGGATAACAAGGTGCACTTCACCGCTTGAAAAGCATCCTCCAAAATGGGGGACCACTGAAGCACCTTGGCACCGCTGGCCTTATATAAGGGAGCTGCCACCTCGGAGAGATTGGGTGTAAACTTCTTGAGGAATGTACACGTCCCCATAAAGCTCCTTGGTTCCTTGACAGAGGTGGGGGTAGGCCACTCAAGAATAGCCTTCTCCTTGTCTGGAGTTATCATATGGCTTTGGTCAAAAACGACGTTACCCAGAAAAGTAACCTGAGACTTGAAGATTTCGCATTTACTAATCTTGAGGGTAAGGAAAGCGGCCCTCAATCTCTCCACTACTTGTCAAAGGTGTACTGCATGTGACTCCTGATTGGGGGAAAACACCAGGATGTCATCCATGTAGGCAACCGCACATACCCCCAACAAGTCCCCCAACGCAACATCATAGCGGCGTTTAAAGATGGCAGGGGCATTCTTAAGCCCAAAGGGCATAACCCAGAACTGAAAAATCCCTTTTCTGATACGTAATGCGGTTAACCACTCCTGGCCCTTCTTTATCCGGATTTGATTGAATGCATTGAGGCAGTCCAACTTGGAAAAAACATTTGCCTTTTCCACATAGCGTGCAATCTGGGAATCTAAAGGGATGGGATGGAGGTCAGGTACAGTCACATTGTTTAAATTTCCATAGTTGACACACGGATGTAAAGTTCCATCAGCCTTCTCCACAAAGAGAAGTGGGGAGCATACAGGGGAAGTACGCTGAAAGATGGCACCTTTGGCCAACTGCTCCTTTACCCACACATCTAAAACCTCTTCCTCCCGGACAGTCAATGGGTATATGGGGGAAGAAATATGCACCAGATCCACAGTGAGTTTAAATTCACAATTAAACTTGGAATGTTCTGGTAGCATAATAGCTGAAGCTGCATCATAAGAAGATGCCAACTCCTTTAAACAGGAAGGTAAGGAAAGTCCCACAGTGGGCTTCAGCAAAGGGGCAAGATGGACTGGGAACATTGGGCCAATGGGGTAATTTGCCTTGGGCGTTATCCTCAGACAAAGGAACAATCAACTGGTGACCGTTTGTCAAAGACAAGGATTTAGTGTTTTCTTTCAAGTTAGTTCTGACGTCAAACTTCCGCCACCACTCAACACCCAAAAAGGTGGGAAACAAGAGGTTTCTGATAGCTTGAAACTGGTCAGATAATAGATAAGAACCTACCTGGAAATTGACTGACTCCATGATGTTCAGAGTGGGGATACCTTGAGAAGCCCCACCTCTAACCATACCACCTGGTGAGTAACTCAACTCAAGGTAGTCAGCAAGGTTTTGGTCAATAAAATTATTTGAGGCGCCAGTATCCACCAAAATAGTTGTGCTGAACTTTCCATAAGAGTATATAAGGGTAGCAGTCAACAAGAAGTATCCAGAATGTGATTTATTTAACGCAGAAAACGCCATCAACTTACCATAAAATTCTTCCTCTGGCTTGAGCAAGCCATCAGGGTATATTTTGGAATCATAGAAGGGGGAGGGATAGTGGGCCACTCTTACTACTGAGGCCACATTTCCCACCACACCCTCTGCAGGTGCATATACATCCTTATATTTATGACGAAGTTCCTTTTCAACTTCCTGAGAACCCCTAATCATGGTAGGGGTCAAACGAGGGTTCTCAGGTGTAATCTGATATACTGAAATAGGGTCCTCATTCAGATCATATGAGCAAATAACCGGTTCATTTTGGGATAAATCGTTTACATTATAAAATGCGTTTTCCAGCATTAACAAACCCACACTCATTCCAAGGGTTCAGTGTGCATTGTTATCCAGGGCCATCACCCCCAAGCCCAGAGCCGATGCCTCAGCATGCACCTTGGAAATATGTTGGGGAGAAAAATGATAACGGAATCTTTTTTTGTTAAATTCAGGTTCAGACCCTCTGATGTTCCCAATTTCCAATGAGATGGAGAAGAAATCAATGGGAAGCATCTCACGATTCAAGGAAATATCACTAGTTGAGGACGCGATATTTATAGGGATGACCATGGGTGACATCATCACAGTGGAATCATCTGAAACCTTTACTTCATTCTTGGGGCTAGACCCCTGTACAGTTCCAAATTTAGAAGAAGTAGAAGGATTAGAAGGATAAGATTCCCTCATTTCAAGAGGCGCGCGTGACTTTTTGGCTTCCATATTTATATGATTTGATCTAATGACTGCCAAATTACCTGGCCCCTTCCAGGTTGGGGTGGAGAAACTACCCCAAAAGGGTTTTGACAAGATGATCAAAATTGGAAGGAGGTGACTGCCAAATCAGGAAGTTTCGCATTGATATGTCCAAGGTTGAATGGAGAAACAACGTTTTAACTTTGTCAGTTAATGGCAAAGCCTGGGCTTTTTCGCAGAATTCACTTAAGTATGCTTTCATTGGCTGACCTGCTTGATGCAGAGAAAAAACTTGAAGAAGGAATGGAGGGATGCTTTATCAGGTCGATTCTGCTCCAAGACCTGTTCCAAGCCCTCCACTGTTTGCCACAAAAGCGGTTGAGTGCAGAATACTGCAAAAACCCAGTCACCTGCATTGGGAGATAATCGGGACAACAGATCCACTCCTCACAAAAGTGGACGTGAACTAAATGAATTATTTTTCCCTAACGAGGGTTTTAGCTCAAGGGAAGCTAAGGCCTGTTGAATTTCTGAGTAAATCTTGGGAGAAAGGTGGGGAATCACGACTTTAGGATCGTGAAAAGTCTGAGACCACTAGGTATGAGCAGGAAGGGTGGGCACTTCCCAATTGGTAGTTGCAAGAATAATGCTGAGATGCACCAATACAAAACCAAATGAGAAAACTGTGGTGAGCACCATTGTGGCAGTGACAAATGGCCAGCGCACCCAATTTACTAATAATGAAAGTCCCACATGGATAATTCTTATTCACGTATAATAAAAGGGTTGGTGACTAATGTCAAGAGAGTGTCTGTAACTCTCTCGTTCTCAGCAAGGTGATGTGGGATGCAAACCCACATTGCTAGGGAACTAGCCATTAGGAGAAAGGGAAAGAAGACACCTCGAATGGTGCCTGTGCCAAAGGTACCCCAGGCAAGGGTGTAGAGCACAACATATAGTACTAGGTAAGTGAGGAACATAACAGCTTGAGTGGACCCCAGAGGGGAGTCCATAATCAAGTGTAACTTGGCGTCAGGGGGCTTGGGTGTCTCAATCTGGAGGGGACCTGGGCGGCCCAAGGGAGCACCTGGGATTTTGGTAAATTGTGATAAAAGGTAGTGGCCCACATAGTTGGAGACCTCCCCAAAGAGGTCCGCCACCAAGTTTGCCCAAGGAACCATAAGTAAAATGTAAAATAACAGGTAATTTTATTTAGGAAAGTTGACCAATGAGGAATGTTGGTTGCAAAAACATATTTAAAGTGGGCTGGGGAAATTCAGGTTTTGTGGAAGTGCGCTCAAGCCTTGACACTCCAATAAACAGATGCTTCCATCCGTTTGAGTAATTTACACCAAAAGTGCCTTCACTTGAGTAATTGATTGAAGCCATATTTTACCTGAACTTAAAATTTCATAAATTGAATGGGATTCAAACCCTTGCTCTCCAATTAACCAAATCAAACCATCTTTGTTTGTAACGTAGATTGTTCATTTCAGTGCCTGGGCCAAGATAAGAGGCTGGGCGTTTTGCACCCCATTAATATCAACCTGGGCATACTTGGCTTGCACCCAGCGTTGATCTAAGGTGTGTTTCATGTCAGGAAGAGCCTGAAGTTTCACCTTCTGGGCCTCCTGTCGCCCAGCCTTATCCTTAGCATCAGTTCCCACTAATAAGTCATCCAACTATGACAGGATTTTAATCATTTTTAGGTCAATAATGCTGATGCCTTATATAGTCAATTTATGGATGCAGTGTGTTTTGATAGACTGTTTAAATTATAACTTAAAAATTATTTAATGTCTTTTTATTATATCAAACTAAGTAGCTGCTTTTCAATAATAAATTAATATCTACAATAGTGAAATTGCAAAAGCATGTTGGGTAACTTAGTATAGATTATAGGAAGCTTAAAGTATCTAAGATTATATAAAATTTCTGAAAAAATCATACATTTGTAGACATTTCTAAGAGTAACTGAGTTAAAAGCAGATAAATTAGAGTCTTAATACATTATGGCGCTTGTAAAATATTGTAAATTTATTTATAATTTTTTAAACAATATTGTTTAGCTATATAATATTTATTTGAATTTATAAGAAGTGAGTATAGATGCTCTTTATACTTATAAAACTACTTGCTTAATTTATCTGTGACTCTGAATACTAACTTTTTACTCTCCTATATAAGAACTATAACACAAAATATAAAAATGAATTTGAGAAGGCAATATAAAATATATGAATAGAAAATAATATTATAAGGATTATTTTATAATCAGATTTATATAAATGCCTATTTTTCTATTACACTAAGCTTATTTTTTGTAGTTCAATACATGTTATCTACTGTGATTTAATCAAAAAGATAGAGAAATATATAGTCCTCTAATACATAGGGACAAGTTTAAAAGAATCTAATATGACTCAAAAATAGCAGTAAACTTATTTACAGACTGCAGCAAGTATGCTATAATTATTCCTCAACTTATCAGCATGTTAGCACATATTCTTAATATGTTTAAAAATCATTTTATGTATGTTTGTTTAATTCAAAACAAGGGGATTATGAGATCCTATTTGTCAACTAATAAAAAAAGGCAGAAAAAAAGCAAGATGCAAAAAACCCAGTTTAACCTTTAGCAATGCTAGAGTAAGTATACCTTCCCTAGTATAACTGAGGTGGAAGGTAGTCAAGGTGATGCTGATCAATCTGTAAACCCACCAACACTCTTTCCAAAGAGGATATTAGTGGGTTGGCACACCTACAGGGTGTGGATCAATCATGCTATATAGTTTTTTATATTTTAGAAGCTCTGCAACTGCCAAAGCCTCTATATAATCAGCTAGTTGTTCCTCAGCACTATAATTGATTTCTGAAAGCTCTGAGATTTTTGCAGTGTTATCATGTGGGAACTTGTTATCTGCAATAAAATATGCTTCATTTGCTACATTTTTAATTGCTATGTCTGCTGATTTATTCAATTCAATGTTTGGTGAAATATCTAGTTCATCAGCAGGACACTGAACAGGCTATAAACCCGCACTCAACTTTTCTGCTGATTTTTAAAAAGTAACTAATTTAAAATATTTCCTAGTTCTTAACTGCAGCCTCTTCTAGTTGATGAATACTATATATATTATAGCTTTGTGTTTAGGAGAGTATTTGTGAGGATGTGGAATTAATAAAAATTTAAATTTTAATTTAGATAATTTGACCACTGTGACTATTTAGATGCCTATCCCAAAACATCAAATTCATTTAAGACCAGCCATATATTGCCCATTTGAATATGTGGGACTATTAAATATGGCCACTGATGACTCATTGATGTTGACCTACCTGATGAGTGCACATGCGTCCACAATGGCTCATTATTGACAATTTATTAATGAGTTTCAGTTCTAACCTAAAAATCATTATTGATTTTTTGTTAGCACTAGGTGGTCCCAACCTAAGGGGGATACACTGATATAAAAATCATTATTTATTTTCACTCTTTGATTTATCTAAATCAGGTGGTTTAGGTGCAAAAATCACGCTCACCTTAAAACTGTAATTGTTGAATTTAGAATTTTACCAATCAAAATTTCTGATTCATCTTGGTTTAAAAATTATGGTCATTTTGATCTCAAATAGTTTGATTTTGAGACACAATGGGAAAACTACCTGGCCGCCCTTAACCCACGCCCAAAAGGGACAGTGGAGGCTGCTGGAATAGCTGCTCACAGTGGTAGCAGTTGTGACATAGTGACATTATGGGTAATGATTGTGGCGATAGCCCTAGGCCAAGCACACTGTTTTCCCCTTGTGGGACAAAAATTTGAAATCTAGGCTTTTCCATATCCAGCCAGCACCATCATAAGTTGCTTATAAAGGATTTGAGGGAAAGTACAAGGGCAAACTTACAAACTTTACCACTATGTTGACATCAGTCAAGAATCAGGTTCAAGCTGTTAGCAGTGGAGTATCTACATAGGTTTATAAGTATTTAAGATGAAAGCTCTGCGTCATCTTCAGAAGCAGAACCAAGATCAAAACAGCCATAAAGGGAAAAAATCCACAAAGCCTTCTGGTGCAAACACCTTCAAGGTTAATTTAAGAATTTCTTTTCTATCATAAGGAAATAGAGATATATTCCACACAAAGACAGCATAAGATTTAGATCAGGTAATTCTAGATTTTATAATATTATAGGATGTGATTAAGCAAGATAAAGGGCCAGATCCCACAAATGATTAAACTGACCCACAGAATTAGGTGGGATGTCCATCATAACCTTTGAGTGCTTCTTTGTAGACTGAAAAACGCTTGGTGGCGGTGGACCACCTCCCCACACAGGAGCAGTGGCCTTTAAAGATACAGACATTTATGACACTGACTGCTATGAATGAGCTTTTGTTTGATTAAAGTAGAAAATTATAAACTTTTTTTAATTGATATATATCACTTGATCAAATATAATTATAAAAAAGTATTTGAGGTGGGTCAACCTTAGGACAAATATACCACACTGATAATTTTTCTAGCCATTACAGGTTTTGAACTCAAAACCTGCAGTAGGATGGAAGCAGTTTTACCTGCCAGGCTAACCACCCTTTAATCAAATATAATTATAAAAGTGATCAAAACAGGAAAGAAAAGTATCTCTATGTATGTATGTTATTAAGGCAAGGGAACTGGAGACCCTCTTTGGCACACAAAAAAGTTAGGTAAAAAGCAATAAGCCAAAAACACTTTATCCTTATACTAAACCAAGACAGACCATAGCCTACCCTGACATAGCAGAGGGAAAATTTTATTTTGAGGATAATTTTCTTTAATTAAATTCCAAATGACACTCACTCTATTGTAGCTAACAATTGATTGGGGAGATCCACTGGATGTGGGTCAAGGAGATTTAGAGAAGCATTTAGGATGGAGGATTTCTTCAGTTACAAGGGCAGCCACATAATCATTATCTGTTTCCGCCTTAAATCTGTATTTTGTTAACTTATAAAAGGATGCTTCATCCTTAGGGCTTGATATTTTAAGGATCAAACTGGGATGCTCTAGCAACAACTTGAACTGCCACACTTGCATCTTGGTACATATGTTTGATGTCATCCTTACATGACTCTTCAAAATCAGCTAGAAACTTTAACTATAGAAGTACAAAAAAGGTTTCCTGTTGTTTTACTTATATTTTATGCAGAAACATTGCCTGGCTTTTATGCCGCATCTATTGCTACTGTGTATGTTGACTTAAACATACCTTTTTTGTTTTAGGTATGTAACAATGCACCACAAATTTTTATCAAAATTCATATCAAACCAATAGCTGGCAATATGCAAGAAAATCTTTCCAGAACCTTCCAATCTGCTTCATTGACCTCCTCCAACACAATCCATGGATTGGTCATTGATGAAGGAGGTTTGATAATACAACATGCATTTATTGGCTCATTTTTGTATCTTTTGATGATGAACCACCTATGTCCATCCATAGCCCTCTTGATTGGCCCCACAAACTCGCTTGCTGACCTACTGACATCCACAGATATTTTTTTAATTGTTTGGCTTAGTGGCCTACCTTCTGCCAATTCCACAAATAAACAGCTTTCAGGGGTGGTAAGATTGATCCCTACCAGGATACTGCAACTGGAAGCAATTCACCAGCCCCTAGCTGCCAGGTCCATAGTATTTCAGGCCACCACTTGAGGCCAATTTACTTTTAAATGGTCCAATCTGAAACATAATGGACACACTGCTCGCCATTATTAACTTGAGCCCATAATGGTGAGTCCAACGCTGATGGCAAGATGGCATAAGGAGAGATCTTCTGAAAATGATTGCATGATGCAGTGTATTAGTTGCAACTGCTCTGGGACTAGCAAAATGCCGCACACTCTGTGGAACTAAAAAACTGATAATTGGGCTCCTTCCATATTGAATTATACAAGTAAGAAGCTCCTCAAAGAGCTGCTGAGAAAAGATGGAAAGGGAGACCTGTGAACTTGATGATCATCATGTCCATAGGTAAATGGGTTTGAGTGATTGGTAGTGGGGTATATTTATATACAAGTTGAGCTTTGGCAGCAGTTGCCGCAGCTTCTTCAAAGTAAAGTCCAAGTTGAAGTATCCCTTAAATGGTCAGAAATCAACAAACCCTGTGTAAATGAAGGCTTTCATTATCAGCTCCAAAATTTGACAATTATCATAAGAGAACTAACATCCATATTTCACATGGAGACATAATTGCACAGCTGAGTGAGGTAATTCAATATCATCAACACAAATAGGCTACATTGAGATAAGTAGAGCACCAATTCCTTTGGTGGAACAAAGTATCTGATTGTGTTGGAAGGGCTGGCTGCTCCAGCCCTAGTGCATTTAGATGCTTAGAAGTAAATGCTTGACGGTGCCAGACCACTTCCCTATGCAGGAGCAGCATCTTACACAGATTCAAACATCACATCTGATGGCTGCTGCATTTTTGAAATTAAAAAAACTAATATTTTATAAAACATTGAAATTATTTCATTATACTCAATTTAAATTATATTTAAAACTCATTGATGCAGAAAATAAAAGGTGTATGTATGTATGTATGTATGTATGTATGTATGTATATGTATGTATGTATGTATGTATGTATGTATGTATGTATGTATGTATGTATGTATGTATGTATGTATGTATGTATGTATGTATGTATGTATGTATGTATGTATGTATGTATGTATGTATGTATGTATGTATGTATGTATGTATGTATGTATGTATGTATGTATGTATGTATGTATGTATGTATGTATGTATGTATGTATGTATGTATGTATGTATGTATGTATGTATGTATGTATGTATGTATGTATGTATGTATGTATGTATGTATGTATGTATGTATGTATGTATGTATGTATGTATGTATGTATGTATGTATATGTATGTATGTATGTATGTATGTATGTATGTATGTATGTATGTATGTATGTATGTATGTATGTATGTATGTATGTATGTATGTATGTATGTATGTATGTATGTATGTATGTATGTATGTATGTATGTATGTATGTATGTATGTATGTATGTATGTATGTATGTATGTATGTATGTATGTATGTATGTATGTATGTATGTATGTATGTATGTATGTATGTATGTATGTATGTATGTATGTATGTATGTATGTATGTATGTATGTATGTATGTATGTATGTATGTATGTATGTATGTATGTATGTATGTATGTATGTATGTATGTATGTATGTATGTATGTATGTATGTATGTATGTATGTATGTATGTATGTGTGAGACACATTATCTAATGAACAAATGAACCAAAATTCACCAACCTTTGCAAAGATACTTGATATATTTTGGGATAGTCATAGGCTATTTTAGGAAAGAATTTTATTTATTTTAAATTTTATTCAAGGTGGGCTGACCTAGGGACAATACCCCACCAATTAAGGGAAATTGAGTGATTGGAAAGGAGGATTGTTGGATTTTTAACCAGATGATATTTCTCACATATTAACAAAATTAGTATAATAATTAATTGAGGATGATTGCTGATTAGTTTGCTAATTTTGACTAACAATTAATGATAATACCCCAATTTGTGCTCCCCATTTGGTCGGGTTGAGCTGTCTTGATCTGCAGGATCAAGAAAGTATCAGGCATCATGCCTAATAGAAAATTTGTGGGTCTCAACACCAGCGACTGAGGCTGAGGATGTTGAGATAATAAATATTATCAATTAAGATGATGAATTACTTATATTTGACATCAAAAAATATTGGAAGATAATCCCAATAGTTTTCAGCTAATTTTGACACCAGCGACTTATGCCAAGGATGTCAAACCAATTAATAATAACTGTTTAAGCTCAGCTTTTATCCCCACACCAACTTCATGTGAAAATTATTGTAGGATTACCAGCAGAAAGTCAAATCTCAGAGGTCTGTCAACTTATGCCAAGGTTGCCAAACCATTTAATATTAATTAAAATAAAGTTGAATCATATTTCAACTTTGTGAGAGTATTGGGCGGAATCCCTGACAGTATTTTAGGTTTAAATTGGCGCCAGCAACTTATTCTGAGGATGTCAATATATTTGATTAATTCAGATTTGACAAATCAAGGATTGACGTAATAATGGACATTTGAGGATGACAAATATTGCCAGTGAGAGTGCTGACAAATACTAAGCAGTGAGAATCACCAGTGAGTACTGATGATGCTGGCATAAATGCCAATGATGTGGACAGGCAAGAAATGCCTATAAATAGTTTGATCTCCCTCTTTATAAATCTATCTTCTGTCTCCCCATCTTTAATAAGTTTTTAGTTAACAGTAGTTAGCTTAGCTTGTAGAAATGGGACTCAAGATCCCCAGTTGTTAGGTGCTGGGTTAAAACACCTGGAGTGGTAGGCACAACCAACTCCCAACCTTGAACTAGAAGGAAACCCCATGGGAACCTAATCAACTAGCAGCCACAATGATGAACTGGAAAGATTGAAGGGGAGAAACCCTGAGGGATTCAATAGAGGCCGCTGAACCACAATTGTTGGACAAGTTCCAAAGAGGACCTCTAAGCTATAACAAGTGGTTAAGCCTCAGAAGGAGAAGTTGTTGGTCTGCTGGATTGGTGGGTTACCCTGCGAATTTCTAGGAAAAGGTCGCCAATGATTGTGAAAAAGCAAGGGCCAGCAGTCTTCATACTGCTTGGCCTGGCACACTAATGGAGTCACCTAGTATTGAGAATGAAAAATTTTCAACAAGGATAAACCTGGAAAACCTCCACGCACAGTGTATGATAGGCCAGGAACTATATGGACCAACTTGCTATTTACTATCTCAGTTTGGGGAATTGGTGCACAACACCAACACAATCATTATCATCCCCTACCCAAAATTCATCTACAAGGATTGAACCTGGGAGGCAGTGGTAGAGAGTCCATACTATACCATTGGGGTACCCTCCCTTAGGAAAGAATATTGTAATGATTCATAAAGTTATATTTTAGATTGCCAAAAAGTACAAAGTTATGCTAGTATTATGTATCACTTCAAATGAGAGTTTTGTTATTATTCATATAATCAATAGGTTCATAGGGTCTAATAAGTAATTGCTAGTTTTTGGTTGCTTTAAAAGGTAAACAATTAGTTTTAGCTAAGTATGGTTGTATATTTAGGTTAATTCTATGGCTCAATGGTTTCAGGTAAGTTGTTGATTTAGTTAATTTGAATGTCCAATTTGGGTTTTCTAAATGGTTGATGGATTTATATTGATTGTATAAAATTAAATTTCACTTAATTTTTTTATAGACATCTACCAAATATATAAAAAAACCTAATCATTTGGTATCATCTGTAAGTTTTAGACTTACAAGCAAATCTAGGTAAAACAAATAACAACAAACACAAGGCTATATATATGTATCTAAAAATCATGGTGCTTATATGTTCAAATATGGGACACAGTATCTAATGAACAAAGTACCTAAAATCACCAAACTTGGCGCAAATACTCTAAAGATTTTAGGAGTAGTAATAGGCTATTTTTTAAAAAATAATTGTTGTAATAAAAGTCATATTTGGGATTTAAAAATATCAGTATAACTGAGAATTGTACATTGACTCAGCTGAGCGTTTAAGTATCTTAATAGATTTAAAAATGATTGTATATATACATGTAAAAAACACATTATCTCATGAACAAATGAGTAAAAAATCACAAAACCTGGAACAAATACTCTATATATTTTGGAAATAGTCATAGGTTATTTTAAAAAAAAACAAAAAGTATGGTAATATTAATAAATTTATATAAAATATTAAAAGTATAAGATTCTAATGGTAATCATATATCATTTTGGCTGAGCGTTTTGATATTAATTATTTAATTCATTAGGTTTATAACTTTTAATAAATAGTAGGTAGTTATTGCTATTTTAAAGGTTCAATAATTGGATTGGCTGAAATTGGTAGTTTTTTGATTCAATGGGCCCAATGATTTTAGGAAAGTGTTGATAATTTAGTTAGTTTGATGGCCCAATTGGTTTTGCTGGGTAGGTGGTGGTTTTATATAGATTTGATAGAATTAATTTTCAAACCTCATAAATGGCTACTTATTAAAATACTAGCGGCCAGATTCCTGTGCTTTGCTACAGTGTTTATAATTTATCAAATGATTTGAATTGATTGTTTTAGAAATTAAATTATAAATAACCATCAGCTATTCAGACAAAACTATTGAGCTTATGAAATTGACATATAACCATAATCATTTAAAAACTATATTTTAAAAGAATATATTTAGTGGTAGCAGGAACTACTCTGATAGCAACTACCATATCTTCCATTATGGTGTTATTGTCCATACTTTATTCAACCTTTATTAAATAAAATAATATCAAGAGAGGATGGGAGGAAACAATGTTTTATTCTAGATAGTATAAGTTTCAAGCCTATTACAAAACAAACCCACACCAGAGTGTTAAGGTTTCACTCTGTTAGGCAATCACTGTCAGATAATTGAACATTTGACTAGTTGAGAAGAATGTCACGTTAGCAATATTTTAATTATTACTAAAAGTACCCAGTTTAATCTTTGTAGGAATTATGTAGATCAAAATTGTAATTTTACTCCTAGCACATGGCTAAAAGCTCATATCAAGTTGATGAGGTTACTTTAAACCCCTGGAAGAATAGGTGAACTGACATGGAAGCTTACCCATAAAAAACTTAGATTTAATGCTACCTCCTAAGGGAAAGCAACCCCCTTTTATGGACCTGAAGGGGGTTTCAGGTGATAGAAATATTTTACCCACCAATCAAACATTATGTAATACTGTAATTGGCTTATATGAAAACATTTTATAAGATAGTTGCTTGGATAAGTTATATTAATTCATTACCACAGATATTTGTCATCCCTGATAATGATTCAACATTTAAATTTTAAGCCATGTTGAGATGAAACGTTTTTAGAGAGTTCTGATAGGATAAGTTGTCATTTATCTAAATTGAGCTACCTTCTGCCTAATCTGAATTCTCTCACTCCTCTTTTAACTTCTAAGCCCCTAAATATTAGGAGGCATCATTTTAATATATTATCTTCTAATTTACCCAACTAAAAGTGATAAGATTATCCCTATTTAAAATTATTAAAATAAAATCTATTTCCATCTAGTATTAAAAAAAATAAAATCTATTTGTGGTCTACTTTCCACCAAAATGTAAGAAGCTGTTGAGAGTTTCATACTCCAGCATCTGCTTTATTGTAGAAATCCTGTATCAAAAACACCTGTAAGCAATAAAGTGCCTGGATTCCAACAAGTAAGCTCACTAAAGGGGTACCTGTACACCACAATCTTTTATATAAAATGGAAAGATGTTAAGGTGGGTAGCCTTCTTAATCTCACCATTGAAGATGAACCAAGGCTAGCCGCATTAGGACAGCAAGTAGCCAAAGCTTTATCACACCTTGGGAACCTTGAGCAGCGTCCTTCTCAAGACCCTCATGGGGCCACTCCGTCTATCCATGCCCTCAATGGGAGTAACATTGTTCCTGTTTGACCCCCTTTAAGAACAAGTCTACCCCAGGTGAGGGTAGCATTGCCTCATCTCTATATGTTTATCTCTTGTCATGGAAGGGACAACTGATCCTCAAAAATCAGGAACATCCTATCTTGTTTAATTCACATTGCCCAAGAAGTGATGGTTTCTCATATGGACACCCCTTAGTACTTGGGCATAGTTAAGGAAACGCTTATTAAAGAATTTGGCTCAAAGCAGATTTTAAAGTGGAAAAAATAAGCCTTTGTGTACCTTACCATGAAAAATGGAGACTAGGTTGCTACCTTTGTTGATTGGATCTACAGTGAATACAGCCACTGGTAATTTCAAAGACTACCTCTTGACAACTCCATTGCCGCCATTATGACTGTATTGGCTTTCCATTACTTCTTAATGATGCGCGTTGCTTCAGTAAAACACTACTTCCAGAATTCTACAATATTAAAAGGCTCTGCTAGAGATGTCCATTTCCATAAACTTGAGACTATCCATGGAGTTGTGTTGGGACTCCAATTCTTGACTATTAGGAATTTCTCAACCATTTCCTGAAAGTGGGAGTCCACCATGACCCCATGGCCGCTTCCAGGCCCATTCACTTCTTTAAACCTACCATCAGGTGCAGCCAAAGCCATACATCACTCCGCCACATGAGACTGAGTTAAAAATTTCCAAACCAGCCAATAAAGAGCTCAAGCCAAAGGCCGTTGAATCTGAAACGCCTTCTCCCATGGCCAAAATGGTAGTTAAGCGCCTCAAGGGCATCCATTGTAACAAGGAAAGTCAAGTTGAAAATTTGTGTCATATGAAGAAAGCTGACAAACCTGATGTGCCTAACTCTAACCTCTCTTCTATCTCTACTCTGACTTGTATAGATTCCCTCTGATGATTAATCTGAAGGGGGTTATGAAGACGTTGGATATAATGTCCTAATATCCCCAGTTGAAGTAGTGATACTAGATTATTTGAGCCCCTGAAGGAGTAAATAAGGCCATAATGACTGATAATACTAGCTTAGCTAAGTTCTGGGGTGCCCTGAGGTTATCAATACCACAGATTATGCCAACCAGCTCATTGCCTTTCTGATCTGACGTATTAATCATTTTCATACCTTGTAATCTATTAAAGATAGAGATCCTAAAACAGCAAAAAAATTTGCCTCAAATTTCCGTCTTAAGGAGGTTCTAGCTCTCATTCTAACTTTGGTGGAACTATAACCAAGTTAGAGGTTGTAATTAACAAAGTACAAGTTATGGCCATCCTTGACACTGGTTCTCCAATCAATGTGATCTCCTCAAAACTTATCAGAAAGATTAAGTTGGCGCCCAACTTGGAATAATACCAAAAGTATGAAACTGTGGGTCCAAAAAGTTCTCAAGCTATTGAGGCATACTTCTCTTTACCCATTTGAATTGGAAAGTTTATCCTGTCAGAACCTACTGTGGCCTTATTTAACAATAATCATGATATGCTCATTGGCACTCAAAGTATGCACAAATATGATGGATCTAATGTGAAGAAGGGTTATCTCTCCTTGTTTAATTATGAGGCTCCCTGGTTTTATACAAATAAAGTATCCAGAAAAAAAGAATAATTTTGATTAGTTGACTACCCTTCTTCTGTATTATCATTACATTACATAGCGTCTAGAAAAAATACCAAGAAATTACCTGATACAATGTACGCTTCAGATAGTATCCCTTTTATTCCTCCAAAGAGATAGTAATCAAGTCTAAAGAATAACTAATAATTGACACCAAGATTACTTTAAAAAGCCCCAAAATTGCTTAGCACACCAAACAAAAATCAATGGAGTTAGTCCTCTAAAGCCTCAAGTATTGCCTTGAATACTAGATCCAGCATACCAGCAACCTATTAATATTCTATTGAGGGAATCTTACCAATAAGAGCATTATTATGAAAAAACATCAGGGTTTAAGAAAAGGCCTGCTGATCCCAACTGAAGATATTGAAAGTTTTACCTTATCAGTTCTATGTTAGATATGGGCTTACCTAATGACAAATGTTATGTATTTTGCCTAATGTTCATATTTCAGATGAACTAATTCTGGACAAACCTTGAAAGATTTCACTCCTTCTTTATAAACGCCAACAGTGATATTTTTCTCTAAATCTGATAATTGTTATGGGCACATGAAGGATTGTATCCACACAATTGATGTTGGTGATGCTAATCCTATCTGATATAAACAGATTGTAAATTGAAAATCAAAGAGCAACAAATGAGGACAAGCTCAAACAGTTACTAGACACTGGATTGCTAGTACCTTCACAAAGCCCTTTAGCGTCTCCTTTCTTGCTTATCAAAAAGAAAATGGAGGTCATTGGGTAGTTGTGGACTACCAAAAATGAACAACCTCACTAAAAAAGTTAGTTATCCTATCCCACGAATTGATGGTAATCTTGTACAACTCTCTGGCTCCAAATTATTTTTTGCTATGGACTTGTCCAGCGGATATTGGAAAATGGATCTTTTCTTATAGGATCAGTAGAAATATGCCCCCATTTGCAGTGAAGGCTTATTTCAGGTTATTAAAATTCCTCAATGGTTGAGCAATGCTCCCGCGTTATTCCAACAAGTGATGGATCATAACTTACTGGATAGTAAGCTAATTTGTGTTATAGTATACCTTGATGACATCACAGATTTTTTGAAACTTTTAACAAACATCTTATCTATCTCAAAAATGTTTTTAACGCCTCCATGATTTTAGTTAAAATCAAAACCCTCAAAGTGTACCTTTTTCCAAAAAATAAATTTTCTTGGACATGCTACTTTGCAGGAAGGAATTCAGCCCTTACAAGATAAGGATGAAAACATATAAAAGATGCTTCCTCCTCAAAGCTATGAGTTATCCAGAATTTCTTGGGTATGATGGGGTTGTTGGGATTCTCCCTTTACAAGGTGCAAGCCTTGTCCAGGGGAGAAGATCATCAGATATGAGTATGTGGGACATAGTCTTCAAAATATTCAGTTATTTCAATATTCCCAAATTAAGTCTCAATCCCAATACATCAGTCATATTTTGAATTTAAGGAATTAATTGAATTACTCTGAATTCAACCTAAAATCATTTTTAATTATGCTCACAAATATTTTACCTAATTACGAGGCAACATTCACCTAACTCCACCATCTGTATTTTAAAGCTCCTAAAATCTTTATCAGATGTTCATTCTAGAAGCCAACAAGTTGGACCTTTACACTTGGACTATTGAAAGAGCTCCTACTTAAGGTTAATACCAATTTAAACTATGGTATGAAGCTATCACCAGGAGATCAAGAAGCACAGCTGACATTCCAGGTGGGACGTAATAAAGGACAGGCTATGTGAGAATTAAGAATGACTGATGAATCATTCTTTACCATTCTCAATGAATCATGATTTACTTTACTTTATTTATTTGAGGCAAGCCGACCAGGGGACAGACATTACTAAAATAGAGAAAGAAAGTATTGACATGAAACCTGAGCAGGGTCAACTCTGTCATAGAAAGTTTTTTTCACCTCCAGATAGGGACTCTGATTTTTCTGGTTACATCATGGGTAAGGTTTTCGTGTTATTATACCTACTAACTGCCAACAGCTTCCTTCAGCTGGCACCCTGATTTATGTGTGAAGGGCGGGAATCAAACCCACAACCTTCAGGTTGGTAGCCATATGCCCTACGAAACTTGACTTCCACCCCCTAATCATGATTTACCATATACTTTCAACAGTACTATAAATAGTACTGTCTTATTTTTAATAAAGTACTCTTTTTCAGAAAAATATATTATTCATCTTATTTTATTTAAGTTCTTATTTTATTTCAATGAACAAAGTCTCATCCAACCTTGTATCTAAGATATCCCCTGTCCTCTCAGCTGACTATAGCCTTGTGCAGTCAGCTACCATATTGGGTTCCCAGCGTTAGCACTAGTGAGCACATCTAGTGGAAACCTGATATCTGGTGCTCACTACAGGGGCGCTTCCAATATGCACACTGAGGAGCTACCCTCAACATTGGACGAATAAAATCAATTTACAGTGAGCACTCCTGATACTGATCTTCTGACCTACCTCCTCTGGAATGGCTAAGACATGGTGACAGTGGGGACAGACTTCCCAAAGAAACCTTTTGAGTGTATCCCAGAAGATTTAGTGCATTTCAGAACTCTCAGTCAGTTGAAATCTTTGCTTGACCTATATAGAACGCTTGAGAAATTTGAAAAAGATGTTAATGAGCAAAAATGCTAGCATCATAAAGAAGAAAGGTTAATAAAGGCAATATTTTATTATAAGAATCAAGCACCATGTTTCAAGAGGATGTGTGATGCTAGGGGAGAAGAAGATTTTGAAAATATTATACAGAAGAATGCCTATTGGGTGCTAGGACCTGATTACTGCAAAGAAAGTTATGTTCAAAAACCTTTGGCTCTTAACAGGACCAAAAAGAAACTTGCCAAGATACAAGATATCCTCCAGTCAAAAGAAAAGATTAAAATAATCATAGTGCTCAAATTTTAAAAAACAATTTTAATACTAACCAAAACCTATTCAGATAACAAAAATCAAGTTTTAAATTATGAGACCGTTCCCCCCTCTGCTGTTTCAGAGCAGAAAGTGGAAATGAAGCTTATTGCCTGTTTGGACCCAAAAGTGTCAAACGACAGATCAAACTTGACCAATGAGCCTCAACAAACTAATCAAACTGATCAATTTGGGAAAAGTTGAGAGCTAATTTCCCAACTCAAATTTAAGCCATGAGAGCCCTGTGGATGCACCAAAACTCCTGATAAGGATCCTGAAACTTAAATTACTGCAAATAGTGACATTATTGATGACTCTTTCTTGGCAAGCCTAATAATTTTCAACTCCATCAGCTCACCTTCAAATATTGGTCCAGATCTGACCAAAACGAACTTCAAGATGAACTGCAAATCTGCCCAATCAGAATATTATGGTATTAATTTCAAAAGCCAGGATGAATTGGCGATTACTCATTTAAATCCAAACTCTAATCTTTTTGCCAAAGATTATCAATCCAATTTAACATAAAGGCTAACTCATATAACTTTTTATTTTAGTTGAATCAGTCAGCTGATCACCAGGTCAATCCAAATCAATTTTCTCAAGTTCTAATCAAAAGGATTAACCATCAGCAGATAAGCATTTCCAACCTTCAATTTAAAGTACATTGGTCAAGTAACCCAAAATAACTGGGCAAAAATAATCTGTTAATTAAAATCAGAATTTTACTTCAAATACTCCACCAATCAATTATATTGATTAATTCAAAAGTTAACAAGACTTACTCCCCTTGAACAAGTATTGAGGGGGGCTATGTCAGAATTCTCCCTTTACAAGGTGCAAGCCTTGTACAGGGGAGAAGATCAGCAAAAATGAACATGTGAGACATAGCCTTTAAACTATTCAGTTATTTCAATAAGTCCTAAATTAAGGCTCAATTCCACGTCAAGTCATATTTTGAATTTAAGTAATTTATTGAATTACTCTAAATTTGACCTAAAATCATTTTTAACTATGCTCACAAATATTTTACCTAATTATGATGCTACATTCACCCAATTCTACCATCTATGGCTTAAAGCTCCTAATATCTGCATCAGCTGTTCATTCTAGAAGCCAAAAAGTTGGACTTTTACATTTGGACTATTGGAAAAGCTCCTACCTAAGGCTAATACTAATTTAACCTATGCTATGAAGCTATCATCAGGAGATCAAGAAGCTCAGCTGACCTTCCAGGTGGAACATGATGAAGGAAAGCCACATGGGAATCAAGAATGACTGATGTTCACTCTTTACCATACCCAATGAATCATGATTCTCCTTATACTTTCAACAGTACTATAAATAGTACTGTCTCTTTTTTTATAAAGTACTCTTTTTCAGAAGAATATAATATTCATCTTAATTTATTTCAATTCTTAACTTATTTTAATGAACATAATCTCGTCCACCCTTGTGTCTAAAGTAGCCCCTGTCCTCTCAGATGACCATTGTCATGGAAGCGGCTGATAAGAATTAGACTGGGCTCCCAGTTGGGGTGTGTGAGCACCCAGTGGAGAGCCCAGAATGCCAAGGGCACAGTGGTCCATGTGATTAGAAGAAGGGGAGATCTAGTGGGGATGTAAGGAGAGTAAATTATTATAAGTGTATCGAAGGCCCTTAAGGCAAACCAGATGGTTGCAATGGGGGCAACCGCAAGTCTTGTGGGGGTAACCCCCAAGGGCGGGAGAGGTGTGGAGGATGACAACTCCTCCAGGGTTCGCGGTTACTGGCCTTTGGTTATGGGTAGGTGAGTCTGTGCGCCAGAGAGGGTGGCACAGGGACCACCGCGTGGGCAGGGGTGCTGTTGGAGGGAAAATGGGCCCGTGATGAGCATTAGGGCTGAGTCCCCCTTGATGGGGGTACTCCAGAGCCCTCGGGTGGGTGGGATTAGTGGCAGATGAGCCAGGTGTGGGGGCTGAGCTCACAGGCATTGGGGTGGGGGCGCCCTGAGGCTGCTCTGATAGGGGAGCACTCTCAGAAATCCTGACAGCAAAGTGAACGGATGGGTTTGCACTTGACAGGTACATGAAACAGACAGAGAGTTGACTCCATCATCAAGAATGAAGCGGTTTACCGTGGATATGATCCACCACCATGTGGTGGGGTCAAGTGACTGGATGACCCATTTGGTGATCATCAGTATGATTATTTGGGCAGTGGCACGCTTAGCCAGATCAATCAGCAGAATTTTGAACAAGAAAAACAAGCAGGCGGAGTCTGCGGCAAGGCGTTTGGGGTATTCAATCTTTATTTTAGCACAAAGTGTGGGGAGATTAGAGAATGAACTGACAACTGCCCATTGGCAGGGCAGTTGCCTTAAGTATTGGGAGAATCACATAGTGGGGATGCTGAGGGATTGGGTGATTGGGGATCGGCAATGGGGTTTGGTTGGCTGGTGGGTGGGGGGGTGGAGGGATGCCCAAAATCTTGGCAAAAATCAAAAAAACTTTTGCAGATTTTCCCAAATCTTTGGGGCCAGACCAGGTCAATGGTACCAATCTGGGCCTTGACTATTCGAGCCAGGCTGCTCACATGGTTTGGATTTCCCAGCTTTATCCTGGGGAGCTGTGGCCTTGGTGCTCAGTCATCCACATCTCAGTCTGAAAACTCAATTTGATTGTCTACACAATCCAAACTTCCCAGATCTGTTCCAGGGGTAGGGGCAACTGGTCTGAGTCACTCGTAACTTGGTTCAAAACCCAAATCAAGCTCTGATCTGATTTTTGGACCTGACCAGTCCAGACCGGCTCTGTTAGCCCAGAATTTGCAGACTGGGCTCTGATGCTAGCATTGGCTGTTTTTTCAAAATTTTGGTAAGTTAACCTGGTGAGTGAGGGTCCCAGGGGCCCGCCCATGGCCCCTGGCCTGCATAATCTCCTGGCAGGTCCCCTCTTTTAATTTTACCAGGGTTGGGGAGGGGGAGGAGGGGAGAGATCTGAATATCTCTAGGAGGAAGGGCAGTCACCCAGCGCTCATCAACCACATGTGTCAGGTCACTCAACTGCAACAGGGGGTCCACTTGGGCCTTTGGCCCCCTTTTGGTCCAAAAGGGATGCTGCTCCCTATCTAGTTGTAGGGCTGGTCCCCAGGACTTACAACCATAGCCTTGCAGTCAGCCACCATATTTGGTTTCCTTGCGTTGACACCAGCAAAAACATCTAGTGGAAACCCAATAGGGTATTACCATCAATTCATCCCAAAGAGCGCCCAATTAAGTAAGCCTCTCATTGACTATTGACTAAGAACACTCCTTTTCATTGGTGTGCCAAAAAGGCTGCATTTGAGATGCTAATGAAATTGCTTTAAGAATTCCTTATCATATATCACCCAAATTATGGTAAACTTTTCATTTTGTTTACCAATGCCTCTGACTACGCCATTGGATCCATCATGGCTCAATTAAATGAAAACTGTGTGGATCATCTAGTTTCATACTACATTAATATGTTGTTAAAATCTGAACGCAACTATAGTGTCACAGAAAAGATGTACCTTGCTTTCTTGCTCGCTGTAAAGCATTATCACCCTTTTCTGTATGGAACTACCTTCACTGTGGTTACTTACAACGCCTCCTTAGAATGATTAAAAAATATGAAGGATTATACTGAACAAATGGCTTGTTGGGCATTAAAGCTCCAACGTTATAATATGAAGGTCAAACACCAATCTGGAACGCAACATATGAATGTCAATGAGTTGACTTATTTGCCTGTATTTAACTTAGATAATAGTTTTGTGGAAAGATTACATGACCTCCTTAAGACCCCTGATGAATGGTAAGATGAAGTAAACCCAATAAGAAAAGGCTAGCGTGACACTCCTGCAACACCAAGGTGGAGAACGAAAAGTTAAATAAAAACAGGAGACAATTGGTTATCCTATCTTCGACCTTCAGAGAGAGTACCTCTTATCATGGAGGCTCACTCTACCCTTGGTCATGGTAAAGTGCAGAAACCCTATGAGTGAGTTAGATATCATTTGTATTGGGACGGAATTATAAAATCCATTATAAAAACCTGGATGCCTGCCTAATCTGCAAAAAGAAATTCCGTTTTAAGAATAAATATCAATATCAACCTACTATCCCTCAATAACCATTCCACATGATAAGCTTATATGTGGTAGGTCCCCTACCCAGAATTACTAGTGGAAATTGCTACATACTAGTAGAAATTGATTGCCTTATGAAATGTATTAAAGCTGTGACTCTCAGCCCAAAATGTCAAAGCTACTGCAACTTTCCTTCATCAGTTACTTTCACCAGCCATGGTTGCCCTCAGGTTCTACTCTGTGACGCCATAAAAATTTCATCTCCATAGTGGTTATGTTCCTGGCTATTTTTATAAAAGCAAAGCAACTTTTTCAGCCCCTCTATTCCTTTTATGAATGGTACCATAGAAAGAGAAAATGGAACCTTAGTATCCATAATATGATAAATGTCCGCTTTAGACACTTTACACTGGGTAAGTTCTTGCCTAGGGCCCTCATGGAATATAATAAAATTTATCATTGGATCCTTAAAATGTCTTCTTTACACATTTTATATAGTTGAGAACTGGGGTATATGCTCTTTTAGTTAAATATGTTTTTTATGCTAGGACTGATGACCCTTATAAGGCCATGAGGAGGTTGGACCAACACACCAATCATCTACAATCTGATGCCATGACCAATTTAACTAAATCTATCACTAGAGAGGGCTGGGCAGCTAATGAGTTCAGACCACCTCTACTCTTTTTACTAATTGTACTTTTTTATACTACCATAACTGCATCACTTTCAAATGTGAGAAGCTCAGGTCCATTTTGGAAGTACCTTTTGTGGTCACTTATAAAAGGGGAGATGAATATTTTATAAATTCTCTTGCCTCTGGAGTCACTATAAACAGTTGCATTGATGGTTCTTATGCCCCTATTCTCCCGCAACATCCTTGAAAGAGATAATGTCAGACAGTTGGATGTTTGATTAGTTGAGAAAAATGCCCTGGTGAAAAATATTTTAGTATTAAAAATTCTCAGTCTAATTTTTGCAGAATTGTTTATATTGGAGTGATAATTTTACTCCTAGCACTCAGCCAAATAGCTTGGATTGAGTTAACAATGTTATTTTAAACCCCCTGCATAATAGGCAAAATGATGTGTAAGTTCACCCATGCACAAACTAGAATTTAGTGCTACCTCCTAAGGGAAAACCACCCCTTTTATATACCTGAAGGGGTTCCAGGAATGATAATATTTTACCCACCAATCAAACACTATGAAATCCTGTAATCATCCAAGGTGAAAATATTTTTAAGATAGTTGATTAGATAAATCATATTAAGACATTACTGCATATTTGTCATCCCTGCTGTTGACCTAACATTTTAAATCAAACCCTGTCAAGGTAAAAAGATTTTAAAATTTATGATAATCTAAATCCTTGTTTATCTAGATTGAGCTACCCTCTGCATATTCTAAAATTCTCTCAATCCTATTGTTTTAGCCTCCAAGTACCCTAAGTACTGGGAGGCATCATTTTAATAAAGTATCTTTTAATTACTCAACTAAAAGAGATTAGGGTATCTCTATTTTAAAATTAGCAAAATAACCTCTATTCTAGTGCTAAAAACAAGCTAACCTTTATTTTTGGTCTACTTTTCCCCAAAAATCATAAACAGCTGTCAAGAGTTTTAATAATCCAGTATCTATTTTTTAGTACTAGATGGTCCCAACCCAAGGGGGGATTCATCGATGTATAATCCAGTATCTATTCTATTGTTGAAATCTTGTGCTTAAAGCACCTGCAAGCAATAACGTGGCAGAATTCCAACAACTATCATTTTATTTTATTTTCATCTCAACATTTCACTCAATTTTTTGATATGAATTAATAAGAGGGGAAGGGAGGTAAATTATGTTATGTCTTAGCCAGTATAGGGTTTAACCCTGTTATATGTCAAACCTGCACCTGAGTGTTTATAAATTTTATTCTGCTATGCAACTACCCTATCTTATTATCATAATATATCTATTCATGCTTTTATATTAGATAATAAGATAATTGGGGAGAAAATGATATTTTGTCCTAGCCAGTATAGGGTTTGAACCTTTTCTGAACTAAACCAGCAGCAGATCTTGGCAGGATGTATCCTGTTAAGTAATCACCCTTGCATAGCAAACCTTTTAAACCCAATGAATCAATTAAATTAAACTAAACTGCTAGCTGAAAACATTATCAATTAAAATGCTTACCACCTGGCTAAAAATAGATCCTTCATCTGGCTTACTATATAGTTTTTAGTAGGTGCCTATAAATTAATAATTGCCATAATAATTTCAAATTGCTAGATTATGTAACCTAGAAGATAAGAAAAATTAGCTTTTATGTATTAATTTAAAGTAAATTATTTATATCCCTTCTAGAAATTAAGTTTCAAAAAATCTACCTACTTGAGAACTTTTTTATTTGAGGTGGGCTGACCTGGGGATGATACTGCACCAATTAGGGAAGTGAAGAAAATGGGAAAGGAGGATAAAACCCAGAAAACCTCCATGTGTGGCATATGATAGGCCAGGAACTTCATGGACCGCCTTTGCTATTTGCTATCTCAGTTTGGGGCATTGGCGCGCAAAACCAACATAGTAAAATTGTCCCCTACCCAAAGTCCATTACTGGGATCAAACTCAGGAGGCAGTGGTAGAGGGTCCATACTCTACCACTGGGGTATCCTCCCTTGCCTACTTGAGAACTTAACACTCAAGAAGCACATACATACCAAGTTTTTGTAGTAGGTTTTTAGTTTAGAAGAAAATATTTTTAATATGATTTACAAACTTAATACTTTATAACAACATTCACTTAATAAACCAAGTGTTAAATGTAAAAGGTAAATATTTTTATAAATAGTTTCTTAGTGGGATTAAATGAACCAAAAAGTTCTTCCATTCCATATTTAAAATTTAAGCTTATGTGTTTTAGGATTTATGATGAAAATTATTTTATATAATGTTTATATTTTTTGTATTTTTTAAGTTAAAGTTGAGTATGAAATCCCTTACTATTCCATATCCTAAGTTTAAGCTTCACATACATAGCAAATTTATAAATGTAGGTTTGTTGGTTTTGTAAAATAATTTTGTATATATATTTGAAATTTCAAATGTTTTATAATAGAAAATTTTATAGTGAAATATAACTGCTTTTTCACATATTAAAAAATCCTAGAAATGAATGGTTACTTAATTGACCCACAAATTTAGAGAACACCCATGTCAAATTGAAAATTCCTAGCTTTTGTGGTTTAAAAAAATTGATTAATAGTGGTTTTATATATACATAGATATATTTTTGTAATTTTTGTTGCTATGTTTGAATTTAAAAGGATTCATTATATACTTGATATTCCAATACCCAAGCTGCACATGCATAACAAATTGCATAAATGTAGGTTTATTGGGGTTTTAGAGTACTTTTTTTGAATTTTTTTTTAAATTTTTGAATCATTCTATAATAATCAATTTATTGAGTTAAATTTTAAACTGCTTTTTTACATATTAAAAATACTTAATGAAATCCTAAAAATATGTGGTTTCTTAGAGGAACTACAAATTTTGAATAAAGCCTTTATCTCAAATTTTAAATTCCTAGCTTTTGTAGTTTAAAAGAAAGCTTGACCAATAGCATCTATATATACTATATATAATTTCTATTTAATAAAAAAATTTCACTGGCATACTGTTATACCTATTGACTAACTGACTGACTGACATCTGAAACCTTTGAGTTTGATAGGGTCAATCTATTTGGGTGAGTGGGTGAGAATTGGCAAATCTTATCAAATTTGAAATTATTGAGCCTGATGAGTTCAATCTATTTGGGCGAGTGGGTGAGAATTGACAAATATATATATATATATATATAAAACAAAGTCATGTTAGTTACACCATTTATAACTCAAGAACAGCGGACTGATTTTTATAATCTTTAATTTGTTGGATTTGTCTCCGCCCCAAATAGCAGAATAACTATTAAAACATGGGGAAAATATAGTAAAATAAAAAGTTTTATATGTAACAAGTGAAAATCCTATATATACTTTGATGGTATTTGCTATATTGATACAGCTGAGCAGTTTGATATTCAGCTGATTTGATATTTTAAATGGTTCTTTTAAGTGGTTAGTGTTCATTTAAGTATTAACAAGTTTATCTAAATCAAAACTTTGAATCAAAAGTCCAATTGATTTTAAAAATACCTCCTCTATCATAATCAGCTCTCATCTCTCTCTCACAAATATTACTTTTTATAGCAAAAAGTGAATTGAACAAGAACTGAGAGAGCAACCAACTGCCAGAACGCACTGCAAATTATATAGAGCAGTGAACAAAGGCCAACTACCCAAGCATAGGGAAGTCTATCCGCCTATCTGTGCACAGCACATAGAAACAGATGACTTGCCTGAACTGATATTAATTTTTAATAATATTACAAAGGATGCTATGATGGATGTACCATCTGATGACCTTCCCGCTGGCCCATGCCCTGACATGACTAGAAATAGGGAAGGGAAATCTACCATGTGCACATCAAGTAATGATCTAATGACACAAATGATGATGAAACTTGCAAATGCATCAATGGGTCATGGAGCCCTAACAACTAGCGCAGATGATGGGGTCAACTCCCTAGGATCAATAACCGCTGACACCCAGATTACAAGAGCAACCTTCCAGGAGTGAGGCCTGACGCCAAGAACAGTGGAGTTAGAAAATTCCCAATTGAACCTCAATCAGCAGGGGGACTGGGGCCTCGCAGGGTGAGAAAATTATTGCCAATAAAACAAAAAAACCCAGATGAAGTATTGGTAGGATCCAAAACTGACTCAGATTTGAATAACAAAAATTGGCAGTTCAAACCAACAGAGCCAAGCAATAAAAAGTTTTCTTCCATCATGGAGAAACTTACCAAATCCACTCAGGGTATTTGAGTGAAGAACAAGTTGAGCTCCAATTCCAAAAAAGCCTAGTTGGGGGGCAAATGGTCCCCAACCAAAATCAATTCAGCAACATGAGTAATTCATTGGGTGGGATGCCCAATAAACTATTGGGCGCAATCCCTGACAAAGGCATGCCAACAGGGGCCCTAGCTCAACAATGCATTGACAGCTAATCCCAAATAGCCAATAGCCATCCCAAGATGATCCATTGGGGACCAACCAAGGTGGGGGTGAAACTATATTGGGGACCAAATCTGAGGGATTGGACACCCAAGAGTGTTCAGCAAAAAAAATAAAAGTATTACTGGAAGGGGTGGAAACCCTGACAGCAGTCAAGGTGACAGCCAGGGCCCCAGTAAAATTTACACCAATCCAGTCAGACATGTTAGCGCGTCAAGGCATGTCCACCCACAAGGTCAAACAATGGGAGGCCCTCCAGTTTCCGTACTCTACAGCAACTCAGTGGGTCTCTAAAGGTATCAAGCCAGCCATTGCAGCTATATGGCGCGACCATAAATTTTCTGCTGGAGTGGCCAAATGCTGGCTCAACACCCAAATCCCAATCAACATGGTGGTACAATTCAAGGCATCCCAAGTTTGAACTGAAGATGCCCTGGAATGGATGAAAATCCCCATGGACTACAAGGTGATAGAGGCCACAATCTGTGAAGATTTAAAACTGGCAGATGCAAAAGCCTGGATGGAGGCCAGAATTGACCTATTAAACGTGATGGAGTACAATAAGGTGGGCATTACAGCATGATACACCCAAGCCATCGGGAGCTTGGGCCTTAACCCAACAAATTTAGCCAAGTATGCTAAATGATTCCCAAATGCATCTATGGCCCTCGAATGGGCCCAACACTCCATTCCAGTGGACACAGCACTGGAATGGTATAACAATACTTTCTCCCCAGAGGAGGTGCTACCATGGATCACAGCCAGGTTCAAGGCAACTGAGGCCTTACACTGGTTATACACTTGAATTCCACCAGCCACCGCATCAGACCTGATGAAAGCGGGCTAAACAAAGGAAAAGGCGGTGGAATGGGGACCCTTTCAGGATTAGTCGCTGGAAGAGGCCATCAACTGGTCTGCCAACAGATTCACACCGATGGAGATGAAATACTGGTTCCAAGTGGGGGCCAGTATGGACCTAGTGCGTGAATGGGCAGAGCTGGGGGTGACTAAACCGATTCACAAAACTCTTAGAGGCTGACCATTCTCAATTGAAAAGTGGAAAATCTGGTGTGATGCCACAACTCTTGCTGAAGCTGCAGACTGGGATGCAGTGGGGTTCACCCCCCAATCAGCCCAACCGTGGATAGAACACAAGATTTCACCACAGACGGCAACAGCAATGAAAAGGGTCATGACCCCAGACTTGGGCCAAGAATGGCTCAAAGCGGGGATCCGCATCAAAACTATCTGGGATTGGAAGCAATCCTTCACAGAACTGACGTTAGCAGCCCCATATGCCGCCAAAGGCTTCACCCCTCAGAAGCGTTCCAATGGAGTGAAGCAGGTGTTCTGGCAGACATGGCACAGGTATTTACAGATGGGGGCTGGAATAGTGTTACAGTAAGGGACTGGTGCCAGCGTAGCTCAATTATGCTGGAGGTCCTCCAACAATACCTTCACCCAACGTGCAGTCCCAGAATCCGCTCTCAAGTGGTACCAACTGGGGTTCTCACCATTGGAGGCCCTAGAGTGGCAGAGCCTAGAGATTGGAGTGCAAATGGCTAGAAGTATCAACCACTGTGGTATCAACATTCGCCAGATTAAAGCATTCCTCAGCTGGGGATTCAGCCTCAATGAATTGGTAAGTTGGATTTTGAAGGGAAAGACCCCCGCCAAAGTACCCAAACCAAGCACAAAACCAAATCTTACAGCGCCGTGGTGGCGCATACCAAAGACAACACCTGGAATGGAGCAGGGAGCCACATCAAATACATCCATCAATTGATCAGTGGGGGCTTTACAGATCACCAGGCACCAAAATCATACCTAAAAGATGCTATCCAAATCCACCTGCAACTAGTGGAGGAGGAAGAATGGTCTGACCTGATATTGTCAATTTATCAGGAATTAGACAAAGTCCTAGCTGGAGGGGACTTTGATCATCACTGGGTACCCAAATGGGGCTATATATATAGCAATCCCAGGTGAGTTGGACCACAAGAAGCTCCTTGAAATTGGCATCAAATACAAGGGGATTTATCTGCAAATGGAGCTGACCAGATATGCCAACCAAACTGCAAGGTGGGTAACCTTCCAGAACCTCCCCACCAATTGCAAATGGGAGTGGGTACACAAAGCGATCTGGACCAGATTGTCATACTATGGGGAAGTATGAGAATTCTGGCAAGCTGGTGGCAATTACATCACAAAGTGCCTCCACCCTCAGACAGTGGAAGCGCTGTATGAACTGGCACCCTGGATGAAACTGAACAAAATTGCTCTACCCAGATTCATCCGCCTGCCCAGCCTCAATAGGGTAGTATATGTTGAACAGGAGGATGCCAAACAAGTGTGCCAGTTCTGCTACCAGACTGGCCACACAATGGTTCAATGCCACCATTGTAAAGGTAAAACTACATGGGAATAAAAATATGACCCTGTTGGGGGAATCACCAAGGTGGGTACCAAGACTTTCCTCCGCCCAAAAGCCAGAGAATGGATCCTGCACAACTTAATGGAGGTAGCAGATATGAAATGCCAGCAACAAGAATTAGACCTGGCACATAGAGAAGCATGGGAATGGGAAATGGCAAAATGACCTGAAGCGGATGACAAACTGTTTATAAATCTGAACCCCAAATCTTATGCAATGGATGAGGGAACCGTCCCAGGACCAACAGAGAAACGTCCAACCCAAGCGGAATGGATGGTCTGGGAGGAGGAAAGATGGCAGAAGGTGAACCTGAAGAAGTCTCCCAAGCAAGGGTGGATGCAGGATACCAGCAAAGTCAAAATTGAAGCCTGACAAGATGAAAGGGAATACAAAAATGAATCAGAAGTCATTGGCAAATAAGCCTGAGGTGACCGGTGAAAAATTAGCAGGAGCGACGAAATTGACAAAATTGGCTGGGCAATCACCAACTAAAAAATTGAGTTCTGCCAATAAATCAAATGAAGGGGTGTGAATCTGGCTGATGGATGAGGGAGAATCTGCCAGTCTGCCAGAAGGGAACAAGGGGCACCCAGACCCAATCATAAAACCATCCCCATTAACCATTGACAGGGAGATGGGGATGGTGACAAATTCCCAGTGCACAGGATGCCCAGGAATATAATCCCAGTCCCAACCAACTGACCCCAAAAACCAAATATTGCACCCCGCCAACCATTGACACCACCACCATTGACCAACCAGACCTCTGTATGTGACTTGATCCACAACCCAGACAATGCTAAACCTCATACCCGTGGGTCAGGCAGCCAGAAATGAGGATAGCAACTACAAATGCTTGGGGGATGGTGAGCATACAAATGAGGAGGAGGAAAATGCACCACTTAAAAACTAATAATAATATTGACCTAATTTTTATTTCAGAAACACAAGCTGGTAACCAAAAGGAAATGGTGCCAAGCTCAAACCATGATGCAAAAAACCACCCGTGGTCCTGCCAGATAGGCTACCAAGCCCTATGGATGGACCACGTGGCAATAGTCACAATGGACAAGAAAATAGACCTGGAATTTGTGGAAGAAACTCACGCTGGTAGGATCTTGATAGCAACAGCTACAAACAGAGACACTGGCAGGAGCATATGAGTGGTAGCAGTCTATGCCCCACCAAAGCTCCACAAAAACCATATTTTTTGGGAATTCTTAGTGGAAGTGCCATCCAAAGTGATGACCATAATAGCAGGTGACCTGAACTGTTGGATGAATGTGAGCTGGGATACATACCTGACATGAGAGAACATCCCAACAGTAAAGCTGATGAGATGCTCAATTACCTAGTCAAATTGGGGATGTGCCTAATGATTGATGAAGAGGATGATGACCTGGCCAATCTAATGTGGTGGTCATATGACGCCACTGGATCCCCACTGTCAGGATCACATTTAGACTACATCCTCATATCATTGGACCTCAGGCTGATGACGTCCAACAGCGAGGTTAGCATAAATGCCAAAAGTGACCACATGGTCATCCAGGTGGAGATTGACCTTGATGAACCTCTGAGGAACCATGAGTGGCAACTGGCACCAGCCATGCTGAGGAATGGGGATTGGCGCCAAATGGTTGATGTGGGACTGGATTGACTAGTAGCGCATCTGGACAACTGCCCAGAGTTGGACCCACTAGAATGATGGACCCGGATCAAAGCAAAGATGAAACACAATAGTATGAAGTTCAAAAAAGTGACCTCCTACAAGTGAACAGCCGCCATGAAGCAACTGAAGTCTAAATTAGAAAGGCTGAGGCTCACCTGCTGGGACAGCAAAGACTGGTGGAGCAAGTACCAAACAACACACAAAAAGTATTGGGCCATAATGATGAAGCAAGACTCAGAGAGATGGACCAATGCAACTTACCAATATCAGAGCCTAGTGGGGATGATGACCAAAGAGGGCCTGAAACACCTCAAGGAAATCTGAACTAAGGCTAGGGTATGGGAAGTGGAGACAGCAGATGGGGAAGTATCAACAGACCCCAAAATGATCAAGTGTGAGGTCGAGCTTTTTTATGGTGATCTCTTCTGACAAAGAGAAATGAGCAAATTGGTGACAAAAACCCTTATTGACCTGGCCAAGCCAGCACTGGGTGGCTGTATGCCTGGAAGATGTCACCAAGCTATCCACCAAAATCTCTATCAATGAAGTTAAGAGGGCGCTAAAGGAGTCACCAAGAATGAAAGCACCAGGCCCCAACAATATGTGTGCAGAAATATACAGCATATTCTGAGACTGCATTGCACCAGAGCTCAAAGCCCTCTTTAACCACTGTTTGAACAATGGCAAACAAATTCTGGGAGGCCATGAGACCTGAATTGTACTTCTGTACAAAAAAGGCCTCAGATGCCAACTTCAGAACTGGCGCCCAATTGCACTATCAAACGCCAATTATAAACTGCTCATGCGCATACTATCTAATTGCTGATGGCAACAGCACCACGCATGCTCCATAGTGCCCAGCATGGCTTCATCAAAGGCTGTAGTATATGGGACAGCATTGGTTCAGTCCAGAGCATACTCCAGGATATGAGGGGCATCAAACAAGGATACCTTATGTTCCTTGACATGGAAAAGGCATATGACTGAGTAGCGTGGTCATTCCTACATGAGGCACTGAAGGCAGTCAGTATCCCCTGACATGTTTTCAAGCATGGATAATGATGCTGTACTCAGGCCTGGTAATGAAGGTTATTGTTGCAGATGGTGCAACCAATGAAATCCCTGTCAGGCAAGGTCTCTGCCAAGAAGACCCTATGTCACCAATACTTTTCAACTTTGCAGCCAACATTCTACTGGCAGCAGTGGATGCGAAGCTCTGGGGTTTAGTCCACCCTAACCAAATGCCACTGAAGATGCTAGCATTTGCTGACAATACAGTAGTAGGAATAAGCTCCTTAACTGACCTCCAGGGTGCCAAGGATCTATTAAACCTCTATCAGCTTGCATTCAAATGCAAAAATAAATTTGGCAAAAACCTCAGTGATGAGGGTCAGCAACCCAAGCTTCAGCCCACCAACTGACACAACACTGATTATGAGCTCCCAGACAGTCTGATACCTCAGGATACTCTTCAATGACAAGGGACCAGTGGTACTGGAGACCAAACAAGAAGTATTGTCAAGCTTATCAATCTGAATGGCATGCTGGAAAAGTGCCAGACTATGCCTTGAGGAGAAAGTGCAGGCAATAAATATCTTCATCTTCTCAAAGTTGTGGTATGTTGCTCATGTGCTGCCAATGAGCCCAAACTTAGAGAAGAAAATCAGGTCAATGCTCTGAACTTTCCTGTGGTTCAAGGCAAAGGTGGCACCAATACCACTGGAAGCCCTGTCAAAACCAAAGAACAAAGGAGGCATGGGCCTCCTGGACTTCAAATCTCATGCCTGGCACATATGGGGGAAGTCATTTCTGAAGCTAACACAGATGCACATGTGCTGCCTGACTCTTGCATGGGGCATGAACTGGGCAAGAGCCCAAGGCCTCCAAGAGCCAGTCTCCCCCAATTGATATGTGAATGGATAGCAAACCACCCATGGATAACCTCCCAAAAAGGTGCCCCACACTACTGGTGACTCTGCAATTGGGCCATGCGCCAGGGTGGGTGGTCATTTGAGCAATCAGACTGAGAGGCTGACCAAATTCAGAGGGACATTAAAGCATATAATTCTGCAATGATTTCTGAAACAAGCTGGGAGGAGTATAACTAAATTGCTGATAAATATGCAACCAAGTCAATCAGAATATGGTACAAATTGATGCTGATAGAATACAGGGATCTGCTCCTAAAACTGGGGTGCAATCCACCCACCCATCCATGAACCCTAAATGACTAGACTACTGAAGGCCATAACACCAACTACCTGATAAAGGAGTTGATTTTGGGCCTGAACTCCCACTTGGTTATGGCCAAACAGCATTTGGTAACCTGGCAGATCCTAAATCAGGTATTCAAATTGGGCAAGCATAGCAGGATAGACTATCAGCATAAAGAATGCCCCATATATGCACTGAACTGGAAGCAGACATAGCACACCATTATTATGAATGTGCCATGTTCAAAAAATACTGGTCCACGATGTATTACATCCTATCAGGCAAACATTTGCCACTGGGTATACATCTATTGCAGGATCTGTTCTTTATAAAAACCCTGAGAATAGCTCCGATCCAACTACAAGCCTTCATTTACCATTATTATATATGGGTAATTCACTGTGTGCTCATCACCAAGGTTTTGAGCAATGAGCACCCCCATCACAGAGGTTTGGTATTGAAGACCATTTAGATTATCTCTGATCAGCTCCACTGGATCTCAAAATTCTTGCGCATAATCCCCGGGTGTTATAAGGCCACACATTTGGCTTTCCCCACCAGATCGCTCATCGCATGCAATGAAGCTACTAATTGACTGAGAATTGAATGGCCTGTAAGCCTGCCAATGCTAGAACTGTGGCTAGTGATGGCGATTGCCAATCAGCAATGGTTGGAGGCACTAGATCTCTAGTGGCCCAAACCCCAGTCCTTTTTACCCTTGGCCAAATCACCTGTATTCCACCCTCCCCTCTTACTTTCCCTTAAAATTCTATTTTAATAAAGTATGGAGTTTTCAATAAAAAATCTAGTATAATTGGCTCAGCTTTTGGCTCTAAACTTCAACTCTATAAAAGGTCAGTTGTTTGAATCTTGGAGTAATCTATATATATAAAAGCAAATGTGTGTGCAGGATGCCCAGCTGAAACTAGAGCATGTAGAGCTCTGAAAATTTGGCTATAGGTGGACGGGAGGGGGTCCGTGTGCACATTGAAGCCTGATTTTTAATTTTCATAGTAAAATAAAAAGTTTTATATGTAACAAGTGAAAATTATATATGTTTTTAATAGAAATCGGTATATTGTTACGGCCGAGAAGTTTGATATTCGGTTGATTCGGTAGTTTAAATGGTTTTGTTGAGCGGTTGGTGGGTTTGTGTTGATTAAGCTTAACGGTTTTAATAAAGAAGTTAGTGATTGGTTGATTCGATAATTTAATTGGTTTTGGTAAGTGGTTGGTGATTTTGGTTGTTTTGACATTTACTTTTGGTTATGAAGCGGTTGGTGATTAATTGATTTTTAATCTAATGGTTTTAGCTAAGTGGTTTAATGGTTTAGTTAATTCGATAGGTTTAATTGGGTATGGCTGAATGGTTGGTAAATTTATATTGATTCTGTATAATCTGATTACTTAATTTTATTGATAACCATCTACAAATATAAAATTTATGAGATTATCAGATGAACTTTAAGCCCACAAAGAAATCTGTGTTAAATTGAGCATCAACAAGAATTAATCTTAAATTTTATTTACAAAAGAATCAGTATGTTAATTTGTTTATATAGATGCATTATCTCGAGCAAATAACCAAAAATTACCAAACTTGGCACAAGTATTCTATAAAGTTTGGGAACGGAATGCTAATATGCAATTGTTTAATATAATCATATAAATTTAAACATCAGTTCTATATAAGATCTAGAACGTATATTTCTAATGGTAATTATATAGCAATTTGGCTGTGTATTTTCATATTCATTTAATTCAATAGTTTCATAGGCTTTGATATTTAGTTGGTAGTTTTTGGCTGTTTTGTAAGTTCAATAATTGTTTTTGCTGAGTGGTGGTTTATTTTTTGGTTGATTCGATAGGCTCAATAGTTTCAGATAAGATATTGATGGTTTATCTAGTACTAAAAAAAGATATTGATGGTTTAATTAATTTGGCAGACTTAATAGATTTTAGCTAAGTGGTTGGAGGTTGGAATTTTTAATAGGTTTAATTGTTTTTGAACTTATTGATAGCTATCTACCAATGTAAAAGCTAAAACAATTTAGAATCTGATTGATTTGATAAGTTTATTTTATTTGGCCGAGTGGTTGATGGCTTTTGGTCGAATCGATAGGATACAGTTTAGCTTTGGAGGTGATTAGTTATTGGATGATTTGATAAGTTCAGTTGGCTTTAGCTGAGTGGTTGGTCTTTTTGGTTGCTTCGATTGAGCAATTAGATTTAGCCGAGTAGTTATTGCTTAACTATATATAAAATCTAAATTAATCAATTCAAATCGCCTGAAATTCTATATACACCGGTAAATCGGCTAGTATATTATAATTTATGGATTACAATAATAAACGAGAACATCAGTAAAAGGGGATGGCAGAAGCGAAAATTCGACCCGGTAAAAGAAATAAATACTAATACGGTGAGTTGTAATTATCTACTTAAAGGGGCAGCCGAAAGTCAGATAATCCAGGATGTCGGATAATCGCGACTCTACTGTACGAGTTAAACTGCCAGTGGCTCTCGTTCTTAAAAAGCTCTGATTTATTTACCGCCATTTTATTTAGCGCACATTTATACAAGTGTATTTTTGTCACTTTTATAGGTAAAGAAAATTACTTAAGCCAGACTCATAGTTTTAGTTAAAGACTGAAATATAGATGATAGCTTTCTATAAGAGAAATTTCATTTTATAATTCTTTTGCTAGCCGTAAACCTATTTATATTGTAGCTTGTAATGTTTTGCTTAAAATTAAAATCAGAAAGTTACACTAAAAGAATATTATTTCATGATTCAAGTCCATTTCAATACTAAATGAATACTATATCCTACTACTAGAAGATCCCACCCGACGGTGATACCTTGCACACCAATATGATTGTTTTGTTTTGCACTCTATTCTTTCAAAGTTTTAGGATTTTATTTAGAATTTAATTATTTTATTTTCGGGCTTGGACATTCTTGTGCTAAAACCAAAGATAAATAGTATTGTTCATCCTTTTACTTTTGATTCTAAAGAACTTTTTTGTGGCTTAGTTTAAATTCCTTTTATGGGGATGATTTTCACTTGAAATGAAATATTCTAGAAAAGGACCCTCAAGAACTTTGCTTTTTTTCAAATGATTTTTCTAAGGTGGATACAAAATCTTTTTTTACAGTTATTATTACTTTCTAGTTGACATGACCAAGGCTAGTGAAACAGCTACTATTTTGGGCGGACTTTTTGGGTTTTGGCTTTTGGTTCTCTTAAGATGGTTACCACTGCCTTTGTCTTCTGTCGCACTCGAAAAAGTTTGGCCAACTGTAATACTTTTGCTTATCTATTTTTGTGGCTTTTATAACACCACTTTTTAGCTTCCTTTTGTAGCTTTGTTTTGGTTCGGTTCTTTTTCTCTTTGTAACATTGGATATAATCTTATGACTTTTCGCGATTGCTATGAAGCTCATGAAGAGCTAATGCAGGTATAAATGATCGTTTCTAGTTTTTTTATTTAATTTCGATTTTGTTTTTAGCAAATAGACGAAGCTCTTAGAGATCTCCGCGCCAAGAAAATTAATGTTGATTAAATATCGTTTTTTTGGATTTATAATCTTTTATGTCAAACTGTTGTATGCTTACAGGTATTTTAGATGCCATTTTTTGTATATTGCATTGTTTAAAACTGGATTTTAGTTTAAAAAGGTTGTGCTCTTACTTATCTTAATTAGACTTAGCTGTTAGAAACTTTTTTGCAATGAAAAAACACAATAACGTGGAAATATTGCTTTTTTAGCAATATAACTATAAATATGTTATACAAAGTATATACAATACGGTTAATATTTCTTAATGATTTTAAATATAATGGTCCCTATTGCCATATAGCCCTAACCTACGGAAGGACATACAAAAATGCATATATACCAAAACGTATTTTTTGGAGTTATTTGTCTTTATTGTACTTTAAAATCGTTTTCAATCTTTATAGACATACCCTAAGGCATAATTAAAAAGTTAACCTTTGTGCATTATAAAAGCCAATTAATTTTAATATTAGAATGCAAAATTGAGCTATAATCTTATAAATGGTAAAAATATAAAAATTTGTAAAGTAGAAAAAAGTTGTTACATTTATTTTTAAGTATCTAATACTACTATGATTTTTAAAAAATGAAACTGTTTTCTATTGCTAAAATCTTGTGCTAAAATATTTGATTTATATATATAAGGTTTTGGCGATAAAGCAGGTTCAGATGACGCTATACAGTTAAAATACAGATAACATCTAGAACAGGATTTGGAATTTTGAGGCAATAAATAGGAAGATCTCACACATGAGCCAGTATCCTATTATGATCTTTAAGTAAAATGCGTAAATAATAATACAGGCAGGACATGTGATTTGGTAAATGATAAAAGCGATCACAGTTTTTATGCGGGGTGTTTATTTTTTGTTCTTTTGTAAAGCATAATAACATACCCCAAATTTTAGAATAATGTCAGGGTAAAAAAGGTAATCAACTAGTGAAATTCTATTTAAAATGTGAGGGTAGAAAAGCCTTTTTGAGAATTTTGTTATACAATTTTTGGAACCCTGTAATTTATATATATGTTCTATTAAATATAGTATAGACAGAAGTACTAAAAATTCTAACTTTTGTCAACATTTCTAGTTCAAGTAAGCTCTAACAGAATTTATATAAACCACAGCCAGTAGAAAATTATAAGTATATAATAGTTAGCTTATAGCATTGGGAATGTATGCGGACTTTTTTGATTGTCAAAAATATTAGAGAATTAGAAAGCTCAGATAATACTAAAGCTAGCCAATTGGAAAGAATTCCTATTGTTTTGTTTTCTAACTAATTCTCACTAGAATTTATATGTAAAAACTTGAAAAATTAGGTTATAACATAACTATAGTGAGTTAAATTGTGTAGTATTAAACACATCTGTTGGACATTTGCCCTCCTGACTACAAGATAAGAATATTGTGGGTCCAAATTGGCCAAGAAGAGGAAATGTCAGATATTTACTAGTCTGCAATAATGATATTGATATAAATAATAATGAGGAAATTGGCCAAAAGACCCTGGCCAATTTTCGGTGGAACCCCACAAATTGGGGTAACACTAGTTTGAATACCTCATAGGCAATTAACATGAATTTTAGCAGTTGGATTGCTCCAACTTCAGGGTGGATTCTGGGGTGTCCATCAGATGGATCTCCCCCAGCCCCTACCAGTCCTATTCCAGCACCTACATGGGGACCACCCCTTTTATAGGCATGGTTGGGGTCCCCCAAGGTACAACAATTTTGCAAAAGGGGATTGGCTCAAATATATTAAGTTGTTATCCTATGGTTATATCTTACCCCAAAATAATTCCCCATTTATTGTTCAGCCTAAGTGAAGCAAGTTTTCCTAGCTTTGATAGGCTAACTTTATATATTTTCTATTTCAGATTAGTCTAAGCTATTCTGAGTTATTATTGAATTTCCCTTGAACCTCAATACAGTTAATTATTAAATGATCCAAGATTGAGAGAGGATATTTTTTCTTATCCCCTACAAAGCTTAATAAAAACTTAAAAAACCTAAATTTATAAGATTTTAAAGTTTAAGTATTTTTAACCAACTTTAAAAAAGGAGAAGGTTATCAATTTGACCTATATATATGCTTTTTTCTATGTTTGTTTGCATACAACTCTGAAAATACCAGACCAGTTTGGATGATCATCTTCTTTAAAAATAGAGAATACTCCAACTTAGGTCCCATTTTACTTTTGTAAGTATTGTTTAAGTATCTGACTATTAATTTAGTAAGTATATCAAAATAGGCTCAGAAGCAATGGATACTTGTGGGACTAATATAATTCTAGATAAACTTAATTATGGCATTGGTGAAGCAATAGCTTTGAAGTACTTTTGATATTGACCTATGGCTGAGGGGTATATTCAAAATCCAGGCAGTATAAGATCATAGTGGGATGAGCTTAAATTATTATAGATGGCTATTGTTTTTACATAATTTGATCAATAAACTCATCAAAATTTGATAAAATGAATTATTTTAGATAGCAATCAATAAATTTACCATAGATTGACTAATGAAAGCAACCAAATCTAATAAAATGAATTACTGTAGATGGCAATCAGTAAATTCAGCATATGTTGATCAATAAAATTATCTAGATCAATAAAATAAAGTATTGTAGATGGTAATCAGAAAATCTAATATAGTTTGACCAATAAAATAAACTAAATAAAATAAAAATGAATAATTAGTAATATATGTTTATAAGATACTATATATATATATAATATATACAATTAGTTTTAATTATATAGATAAATAGTAAGGGGGCAAAAACAATATATAGAGATAGTAATATTTAATAAAATTAGAAAAAAGAGCTACTTTTAAAAATGCACTAATTTTTTGTGGGGAAAAGAGCTGGGGGTAAAGTTTTTTTAGGAAAAAGAACATTCTCAAAAAAAAATTTGGGGAAAAAAAGAACCTCCTTTAAAAAAAGCTCTAAAAAGTATGAAATAATTGAGAAATTATGCCTTCTCATAAAACCCTTTTTGAAGTCAGCCCATATTTTAACTGACTTATAATAGGTATTTATTATTTATATACTCAGTACTATATATTCTAAGTTGCTTATAGTTTACATTTGGACCTAATCCAGACATAAGATATAATTTGTATTTGTAAGCAAAATTCTATAATTCAGTTTAAAATATGGCACTGCCTTCAAAAAGAGTTTTATGAAGAGGCATAATTTCTCAATTATTTCATACCTTTTAAAGAATTTTTTATAGGAGGTTCTTTTTTCATTTTTTTTATTAATTAGTGGTATAAATCCCCTATTGCTGGATTTTGGTAATTCAAGCACCAAGCGAGCATCTCCTGAGGCCAAAAATATCAACATCTTCAGAATCAACTAAATTTTATATGCACAATGTAAACATTTTGACAACTTTGAAGAGGTTAAACCTACTAGTAAAATAAAAGTAATAATAAGTATAATTAATATAACTTGGTATAAAACTCTTTAAAAAATTACATCTTTGATGTATCTTTAGTTTTTTATGTATGTAACTGCTTACTTTTTTAATCAATTTTAGTGACTTTTCATATAAAGCTGTACAAGAGCAGAATGTTCCTTAGTGACACATGTCAACCTTGAATATATAGTATAGATTTCAAGAGTTTCTATAATGAAACCCTAGCCCTTATTATAATACAGTAATAGATATAAGTCAGATACTTAGCCAAAAATTTTCTGTATAAAACAGCATAGAAATACTCTGTAATGTGATGCATTGTAAACAATATATATTCTTTATAAAGATTGTAAAACTTAGCTTACCTTTCATCTTCTTTATCTGCTTAGATACTGAATTATAAAGTGCTCTAATTTATAACTCTACTTTATTCCATAATAAATTTATTTAATGAGGTATGACCATAATTCATTTATCAATTAATTTGATTGTATTTATTTTGCTATATATATGGTATAAGTGTTAGGCATGCTTTGGCTTTCTCCAATAGATAGAAAGTTCTTTAAGGCTAAGCTTCTACTAAAACTATATATGTACCTATGATATGTTTTTATAGCTTACTAGCTGCCCTTTGCAACTCTGATTACATTGAATTATACCATATAGGTTTGTTTACATCCAAAAATCATATTGTAAGATAATTATGGTATATTTTTATGATTAGCTGAATAAATATACTTTTTTTAATTATCTATTAAACAGATTATCATTAAACTTACTAACTAAGAATTTAGTATTATAAATTACTTGCATAACATAAAGCTATAATACCCTTAAACTTCTTTTACTTGACTCCTAATTAAAAATAAGTGTTACTATACTATTCTTTTCATAAATAAAACTTATATGCGCTTTCCTATTTTTTTAAAATTTATTTTTAATTTATTTGAGGTGGCTGACCTGGGGATGATACTGCACCAATAAATGGGAAATCAAATGAATGGGAAAGGAGGATAAAATCTGGAAACCTCCATGTGCGGTGTATGATAGGCCAGAAACTCCATGGAACGCCTTTGCTATTTGCTATCTCAGTTTGAGGTATTGGGCGCAACGCCAACATAGCCATATTGTCCCCTACCCAAAGTTCCTGTACCAGATTTGAACTTGGGGAGGCAGCAGTAGAGGTCCCTAATCTACCACTGGGGTATCCTCCCCTCTATTTTTAAAATAATTTATTAAAAACCAATAGTAATTTTTATGCATACTCAGGTTTTCTAAAGTCATCTTTATATGACCTAAACTCCTTTATTACATTACATTAAACTGTAGTGCTCTATAATCAGGTCTATTCTTTTTAATAGAGTTACTATTCAAGTAAGGTCCTTTATTTCATTTACTTTAGAAACTTGTATTAATTTAATGATATATATGATTTTACAAGTTGAAGATCCTATGCCATATAAACCCCTTTCTTAGTCAAGACTGAAGTTTAGTATATAGTCTCCAGTATATTAATATAAAGTCAAATATTGTTATCCATGTCTTCTTTAACACTTACTAAGGTATTTTTTGAAAATTAAGTTCTAATTTTAGATCAGAACTATATGCCCTTAAACCCTTTTACTTCATCCTAACTATAGTTGTTATAGATCAATAAGATTTGGTCTCTTACTTGATTGGTGTTTGCAAGCTTATAAGATCACCTCTTCTCATTTTTGCCTTTATTTAAATTATACTATATAACTAAAAAATATTATTTTACAGTAATTTTCCTAACTCTTTAATTTCTATAAGATTCCTTACCTAGAATTGTCTGTATAAGTATGAACTAATTAGTTTTTAAGGTTAAGGATATCATGCCCATAACCCTTTTTTAATCCTTGTCTAAGGTTGATTATACTTTTTATAAGTTTATTCTCTTATTAGATTATTGCTTCTTTTCCATTAAACCTTTTTTCTAGATTTCCTTTTATGTTAAATATAGATACTTTTAATGTGCTTTTACATTAAAATATCAAATTCCAATAATGATTTAATATAATTCTTACTTAATTTAAACATGTTTACCTTTGCATTTATATAAAATCTCATCATTAGTACATACTTTAATTTAAAATGAAGCCAATAAATAACTCTTTTAATTCTATGCAATTAAAAATAAAGTTATTACATTATAAACCATAATATACTAAACACTGCATATGTGTTTTTTAATTTTCCAGGATATATGCATTTACTTTTATGTCTATCTTTCATAGTTCTATATAAAAGAATTATAGTAGTATCCATACTCTTTAATATACTTATGACATCTGAGCAAGGCTTTTATGCCTTTACACTACCTTTTTTTACCTAACTAATATTAACTTTTATAGGGAGGGTGTCCCAATGGTAGAGTAGGGTTTAATGACCATTGCCTCCTGAGTTCAAACCCAGTAGATAAGCTTTGTGCAGATATGATTTATGACTGTGTTGGCATTGTAAACCAATGCCCTAAACTGAGATAGCAAAAAACAAGGCGGTCTATGGAGTTCTTGGCTTATAAGAACACTGTATGTGGAGGTTTACTAGAATTAATCCCCATTTCCCATTAATTTTATTTCATTATTAATTAGTGTGTTATCATCCCCAGGTTGGCCCACCTCAAATAAATAATACTATTTATTATCTAAAAGGTACTTATATTGACAAAAGCTCCAATGGCCATAACAGCATTTATTCTTCTTACTAAAGATAACTAATTGAATATAAAAATATTTTCATGCTTTTTATAGTCAAGACTCATATGACCATATTCTCATAGTGTAATCACTACTTAAGATCAATTATAGATTTTATAACAGTCAAAGTTTTCCTGGCTGATCTATTACCTCTAATTACCATAAGCCTTATAAGTCAAACTGGCATTAAAGCCAAAGGTTTGTGACCTTAAGCAGATTTGTTAGCAATCTGTCCCTCATGCTTTAAAATATTATAAGTAAAATCAATATATAAATTTAGAGAAATTACTATAAAACAAATATTTCTGTTAAATTTTTAATTACATTTTATATATTTTGAAAAGATCATAAAATTCTTATCATATAGTTTCCAAGCCAAAATCATGAGACAACTTTATATTTTAAAATATAAATAAGTATGGGGAATGTAACATAAGATAGTAATAAATTCTCCCATAGTTTTTTTTGCTTTTTTTCTAATTATATGTCATGAGCTAGCTTTTAGTAAATTTTTTTATTCATTTGTTTTTATATTGCAAGTAATGGGGAGCAACCCCTGCATTTCAATTAAGAGAGTTTCTAAATTGAATTAAGAAAGGAAGGAAGCCAGTGGTTGTCCCTCTTGTCACCATGGGCACTTTGGCCCATGTGGTAGATGAGAGGTGGGTAACAGCATATCCCATAAGAATTGCGCCTCTTCCTCCTCTGCTCATCACCCAAGAGTTGTTGATTATATTTTTTGAGTTGTAATGATATATATATATAACTTTATGATAAGCTTAAATTACCAGTTGGCAGATCATTGGCTATCCACTTGAATTGAAATGAGAATAATATTAATAATTTAATAAGATTCAATATGGCTTGACAATGAGTGATCTGACCTCAGCCAAATATTGGAATTCCGCCAAAACCTACAATAACAAAATGAGTATTAAGAAATATAGAGAAGCTGAGTTAGCTGAGCGGATGAGCTAAGAAGTGGCCAAAGAGATGAGTGTAAAAGAGGAAACAAAGAATGTGAAGTTGAAGTTGTTTGGTTAGTAATCCATAGTGGACTCTGCGGTGTAAGTTTTTAAGATCAAATAGTAGTATGACTTGGATTGTAATAAAGATTGTGTTTATTGAAGCTCTGTGCTTCTATTTAATATTAAATTATAATTACCTGTGGAATGGTGATTGTAATATTGGCCTTTCATTGTATCAGTGGGTATTAACTCCTGTGCAACTATCCAACATACTGCATCACATCCATCAGATTTCAACAATTGTGCTCACTTCAGAGGCCCACTGATCCAACCAAAAAAATCTTTAAATCTGCCTCATGGCAGATCCATCTAAAGCTGATGGCAACCCATCCCATATATTGAGCCAGTGCAATATGCTAAGATTAAAATTGTTTTGGATACATTATGATGAACCAATGATGAGCTTCTTCATGAGTGTAAAATCCTGGTGGATTAGCTTGCAGAGTTATTTAATCAAGTTTGTAAACTTGGTCTGCAAAAAATCTATTAGTGGACCTCCTCAGCAACATGGTTGAACAGCTGAATTGCATTAAGCAAAAATTGGATGCTAAGCCTTCTCACCAAAGTTTTTGATGCAGAGACAGAGAACAAAAGGAGGATAAAAGTGAAGAACAGGGGCGCTGTGATAGGGGGAAGTCAAGGGGTTCATAGGAGAGATTTTTGATAACCAAGCAGGCCATTTGAGTTGATTCTCAAAATAGCAGAAGCTCTAGGGATTTGTATGCCTTACCAAAAGGAGTTTCTCATATATTAACTGTGTTTCTGGCTGAGGAAGCTTATACTGCAACCAACAATGTAGACAAGCCAAGATCCACTCTTCCTTCTGTGTCATCACCTCATCATGGCTCAAGTATGTCCAGAAAAAAATGCCCCAGTTTTCTATGAGAGCTCATTGCCATAAATGAGATGAGAGTTTCTGTGTTGACAAATTGCTCCATTCAATTGCGATGAGCACATGCATGGGTTCTTCAAAATCTTCAAATTTGCTGTGGTGGTAGCCTTGGACTGCCATAAGGCAAAGCTATTGATATCCACCTTAAATGTTGAGAGCGCCAATCTGGTTGTGTGCTACCTGAAGGACAGCTCAGGTTAAGATCTAGAAGTCAAGGATACAATGTTGTGCTTTTTGGTGGTAGATAAAATGGCTAACAGAAGGTCAATTTCCTAACAATTGGGTTTTTAGTAACCCAGAAACTTGTTGGAGTTCGCTGATAGATTTACACTGTAAGTGCATCACTTAGTATAGGTGGGATGTTATCTGAGGCTGACATTAAAATTACAATGTCTGTGGAAGTGAAGCCACACTGAGAACTCTTCAACGCGATGGCACCAGTTCTGCAAGGGATATCTCCTTACTTAAAATTGTTAATTACCTGCACCATTTAGCTGCCCTGTTTAGTCCACCTACCCAGAATGGAAGCCCTTAATGACCATCACTGGCCCTCTTTCTTCAAGTGGCCTGCAACGGTATTTAATCCGCCAACTAATCCTTGGCCATCATATATAATTTTTCAGCCCTCCCCTCAGCAATCTTATAATCCTTTGGCCAAAGCTTGGACTGAACCTATTAATGACACCTATAGATGAGATTTCTTAAGAGTGACATGGTATTTATGCAGCTGCCTCAGACATAGTGCATTAAAGTGCCCTGCTAACCAGCAAGTCCACACTGTACAGCTAAATCAGCATGATCAGGTAAAATATTAAGCGGAGTAGAGATGAGACCATCTACCTCCTCTTTTTTAACTTCATCTGTCCTGACTGAACCCAATGAGCTTCTTTTCATTAGACTATACAACTCCACTTATGTGCTTCTATATCAGCAACCAGCTGATGATGCACATGTGCTGACCCGCTCATTAGCTAAAGAGGCAGCAGTAGAGGAGGGCCACCAGGAGATTTTTACCCCATGCCTATAAGATATTGGAGCAAGCTTAATCAGACGAACCTCACCCCTTCTTGGATGTGCCATCACTATAATTATAAGTAAAACGTTAAAACTTTTCAAATTGATTATTTTGCAAAGTTTACAATTTCCACTAATTTTAATGATTTATTATAATGTCATGGGAGATACATAAGTGTGCCAAATTTCTAATCTCTAGCTATTCTGGAAGGTAAAGACTTAAACTTTTAAATCAACCAAATGCTAAACTGCAAAGTCAGAAACAATATACTATCTTCAAAATATTTAGGATTTTTACTTGTCACATATAATTTTACTATAAAAATTAAATTTTTAATGGATAATTGTTGTCATTGAAGATATATAAGTGTGCCAAATTTAAAGCTCTAGCTAGTCTGGAAGAGAGGTAAAAATCACTCACAAGATTTTAACATAGATAAACAGACAGACACCACAGCAAGTAGAGAAAAACGTTTTAAAAGGGGTGAACATTGCTATCACTGTTGAAGCAATTATTAAGGAATATTCCAAGGTTGGAGTGGTAATTATGCAGTTCCTTGAGAAAAAGGATTCCTGGATATTTATTTATTAAACAGTTAAGGGTCTTCTTATGCTGAGTGTACATATTGTGATATTTTTATGGTAAAAAAGTTCGCGTGATTGTAGACACTGGTGCACCAGTTAACATAATATCAACAAAGTTGGTGGCTTAGTTATCGTTGAAACCTGATGTGGAGCATCATATGGTATATGGGACTGCTGGGGCGCAATGCACTGCCTTGGAAGGGGCTTATAGTGCATTGCCTCTGTGTTTTGGGTTGATTGGCATCTCCACACTGGCAATTGTGTTGCTGAATCACAATTTATGACATGCTGATAGGAGCTACCTTAATGAGCCACTTCAGTGCAGTAGTCAATATGGTGGAGGAGACATTTGAGATCCTGGGACAGCGGATCCTAGTGTAATTCACCTCAAATGGGGTGCTGAAGGATTACACTTGCATTGGGTAAATTAGTCTTGCATACAGTGATGACGTATTCCCTGTCTACTACCTGCAATTGTGAAATAAAATGGGGGCTTTCATCATCAAATATATGAGTACTGGGGGCTAACACTCTGATCTGCGGCTGCCATAACAATCCCCTTTGTCCACCAAGTTATAGTGGGAACAGAGCTGGAGTTTGAGATACCAAAGGTGCTCTATGGGGAGGTTCTGAGCCCATACCAGCAGTCCTGCTTTGAGCATCATATGGCCCAGCCATCATACTAACTGGAAATGGGGAACTTAATGTGTTATTAGAAAATCTTCAGAAAGGGCCGCTTAAGGTCTGCAGACATCAGGTGGTGGCATTTTGCATTTGACTCCTTTTGATGAGGTCCTGCAATTTCACAAATTTGATTCTTTAAACAAGTTTGGTCTTCAACTTGGAATTCCAGCTGGTGTAATGGCAGTGGTTCCCTTAAAAACTTTAACAGGGTTGTTGGTGGAGCAGAAGGATTTACCCATGGCACTATTTGAGAAGTATCAGAAGATTTATTATCCAACAACCGTTATTTGTGGTGCGCTCATGGGGTTGTCCATCAGTTGACACAAGGGATCACCGTTTATTTAAACCTGGCTGATCTGTCATTTGAGGGCTGCAGAGGAGGTAGTTTTTAAAGAGATAGGGAAGCTGCTTTATCAGAGAATGCTGGAGCTGTCCAAGAGTTCCTGGGATTTCCCTGTATTAACTGTCAAAAAATACAGAACTAATCATGAAGTAACAACTAATGAAAACTAAACAATTTTACCAAAAAATTCGTATCCACTTCCCAAAATCAATGATGCTTTAGACTGCTTGGGTGGTGCTCACTATTTCTCAGTGATGGACCTGATATCCAGTTACTGGCAAATTGAGTTGCCTGAGGTAGAACAAAAAAATGTGCAATAATTACCTCCAAGGGGATATTACAACCCACTTTCATGCCGTAAGGGCTATGTAACGCCCCATATATGTTCCAGAGGGCCATGTACATTATTTTGGGGGACCTCAAGCTTTAGTGCGTCCTTGTGTTCTTCAACAACATCAACGTTTTCTTGTGGACGTTTTCAGAGAACCTAAATCATTTGGAGGAGGCTTCTGCCAACTAACAGAGGCCAACATAAAAATCAAGCCCTAAAAATGCTAATTTCTTCAAAGACCAATTAGAATATCTTGGGTTCGTGGTAGAAGTTAGCAGACTTATACCACAACTGGATAAGTTAGAAGCCATCAGGAGGATGGCCCAACCAAGTATTAAGCAGAATATTCAGGTGTTTTGAGGGAATGGCCAGGTACTACCAACGCTTTATTCCCAATTTCAGCTTTATTTGGGCCCCACACTTTTAGATTCAGAAGAAAGACGCCATATTCAAATGGATGGAACTTTGTTAGAGCGCCTTTGAAATTCTTAAGATGGAGTTGATCAATGCTCCGGTGCTGAAGTATCTGAACTCCAAAAAGGAGTTCATTGTTCAGATGACGCCTTCCTTTCCACTGTCAGAGCATTAATCAGCAGGATAATGCTAGTGTGGAGCACCCCATCGCCTATTGCAGCTGAAGTTTAAACTGCCATGAACGGAATTACACAGTGACAAAAAGGGAATGTCTATATGAGATTACTCTTAAAAAACAGTTTTAGGTGTACCTAAATTGAGTAAGGTTTAAGGCTGTGACTGACCATACTTCCTTGCGTTGGTTGAATCTTTGGGAGCCAGAGGATGGCTCATATTTGGATCTAAAACTTCAAGCCTACAAGTTCGAAATAAAACTACTGCCCTGGGGCAAAGCATCAGAACGATGACTGTTTATCATGGATACTGACAATCTCCATAATGGCAGATCTGGGTAATTTGATTTAAAAAGGATGATTAGCAGGAGATACACCAAAAAAAGTTACCTCATGTGATCCAGGCATTAAATGGAATGAGGGCTGGTACTTTCTGGAAAAATGGTGAGCTATACAAGAGGATCAGTGATTTTATGTTGAGGTTCTTTAAACCCTCTGCCCAACCAAACATTATCATGAGCACATACAAGGCGGTAGGTCATGGGATTATAAAATATATTAGAGTTCCTGCGACCATTTTATTACTAAGAGCATGCATTATGATGTTCTTGAAACGATTTTCTGTTGTCACCAATGTCAAGTAGATAATCCTATTCACCAGAAGACCTCCTTTAATCTGGTGAAGCCCCAGTTCTCGTGGCACACTGTGTCCATAGTCATAGGGCCCTTGATGATAGGTGAAAATCACTCCAAGTACATCGTGGTAGCAATATACATTTGATGAAGTGGGTGGAGGGACGCATGATAAGAGATTTGGGGGCGGCCGCTGCTGCTAAATTCATAATGGAGTGTGTCATTTAAGAGCATGGCTGCACACAGTTCATTTTCACTAACAACAGAACAACTTCACCATGCATATCCTCAATAAGCTGAACAAAATAATGACCACTAGTGGGGTTCTGGTGACCCCCTAACATCCTGATTTCAATGGAATTGTTGAGTAGGTCAACAGAACTCTAGTGAATATACTTAGGAAGATTGTGATTAATAGGATGTCATAATGGAACGCTCTCCTTTCCACCGCAGTCTTCACATACAATATTAGCCATCACTCAGCAACTGGGAAAAGACCCTTTCAGTTACTTTATGGGAGGCACTTAGACCTACCTTTACTACTCTACTCCTGTTTAAAGGATATAGGCGGAATAGATCTGAAATACTATTTGGCGACTTTGAAATTTATTCTATTTAAACTTCAGACTGAAGCATGTTTAACAAGCCTAGCTAAAGAGATCAGGGATCGCAATTCTGATCAATGATGGTGTAGTGAACTTCTGAAGTTTGCAATAGGAGAGCATGTCCTGTTCCACAATCAACATGGTTTCATATAGCGGAATAAGTTAGATACCATATGAATTAGAACCTCTATAGATAATAGAGAAAATGTGCGCAGATGCCTACATGATTAAGTACCCAGTGAGTGAGCATATTATCAACTGGGTGCATGTTAAGTTTCTTTGGTCAAATAACCAACAGAGGATGTGTCATGGAAAAAAACAAAAAAAGAACAAAAAACAAAAAAAGAACAAAAAACAAAAAACAAGAACAAAACAAACAAAAAACAAAAAATGTATTTATGGCTAACAACGTGCTTTAATAGAAAAAAGAAAATAAACTGGATATCACTTGGGGCTGCCTCATGATTGACTTTGACGCCTCTGCTTTCTTTGGCTAGGCTTGCGCTTTGATTGGCGGGATGCACGCTTCTTTTTTCTCTGATGTATTGCAGGCACTCTAGCCTCACTAAAGCCCTTTGGGTGTTGACAGGGGGGAAGTGGATGTGTCATCAGAGTGGATGGGGCAAGTAGCAGAATGGGGATGAATTGTGAGTGAGAGAGATGGTATTTGTGGAAGAGCCACTTGAGAGGATCAGACTAGGAACCCAGGGTGGAAGGCGTGGAGGAGGTAGAGTGACCAGGTGATTGAAATGAATATGTCCTAGGATATCAGAAGCAAGGCCAGTAAACACATCCGCTGGTGGTCTTGAGATAGAAAGGAGTAGGTGATTATTGGGAGAGATAGATGGAATGTGGCACTTTAATAGGAGGTGTGTTCCAGATTAAGGGGAGAACGACGCCCTGAGTGCTAGGTAACTTTGAGGAAGTCATCTAGGCTGGGATAGGCAGGGGAAGTAAGAGGACACTGAAAAAGCCACCTGGCGGGCCCACTCATTTGCCAATCAATGAAATCCCATCACTGAACCCAACTTGCCCAGGGAAAAGAAGACCATGTTTTCAATGAGCGCCATCAATGGAAGGTACTGCCTTAGTCATTAGCCTCCAGTGCTTAAAATGCTGAGGAAACCTAAAATGCATGCAGTTGAGCTGGTTGTTCTGGAAGTTCACCCCCAATGAGTGAAAGTAGTTTGGAGTGAAGGGAAAAATCCCTCAACCAGCTAAATATCACCTATTGCACAAAAATTAACATTTGGTGGACTGATAACCCCTCCAGATGAAGCTTAGCAGTAGGTGGCAGCATCAGGAGGCTGAAGCCATCTGACAGGAACCACGTCACATCTGCAAATGAAGGCCCCTGTTGCAAGTGGTTTGATAAACTATCATTTAATTGTTGTATCTTTCTAAAAATTATATTTAACTGTTAATTAGAAATAGAGTTTTAATGGCATAAGGAGCCAAGGGTGCGCAGCTCTTGACTTCATAAGGAGTCATTAAAGTTGTGTTTTATTAATTTTGGTTATTTTGCCTTAATGCCATAGATCTATATATATGGCAGATCAAATCCCATAACCCTGATAGTGCAAACTCTACCACCACAATCTAGTAATTGCATGGGCTTCTGGCTTCAACATTTATATACGCTCTGATTTACCTATATCTTTATTTCTATTTTGTCCCCTGCGCCAGAGTAAGGTATGTAGTATGGAGAATTGTTTTTTATGGTCATCTGCCAGAAACTAAAATGCAATTAGTTAATTGCAACTACTATGGAACTTTTGTGCCTTAGGGATTTGCTCAATTAGTCTAGTTTAGATTTTTAGCTCACTAGTTTACCACTTTTGAGCGCTACTTATTATATATAAAATTTTTTAATAGGAATGCTAGTATTATGGGATATCTGAGCTAAATTCTAAGGGGTGAAAGGATCTTTTTCATACGTTGCTAGAAGGAACCTAGTTGATGAAGGATATCATAGAAAACAGTTGAGCCATTTGCAGTACCTGATACTAAATTGTGCTCTCTAGAATTTCTATAAAAAGATACTTTTGCTGAAAATGTTCTTTTACAAGTGTTTACTATGGTTTCTGTCCTCATAAAGTGCCTTATTAATCTGAGATTGATAACCTGTGCCTTAGAAATCCGCTGTTTAAGCAAATAATTCATCACCCCCTACACCACTTCTCACCCAGTGCAACTGCACCACAAGATCTCCAAAATGGGTGCACCAAGATTTCAGATAGTCAATGAATTCTAAGAGGAGCTCTTCTTGAGCTAATGCAGTTGCAGCATTCACCTCTGGCACATCATTATTGATACAGCTGTCCATAAACTCAGGTAGCAGAATTTGGTCAGGGTCAGCAACGCCTCTGTTATGCCACAAACCAAGGAAATACACAGTGGGTTGGGTATGCAGTTGCACTTGTTAGATCAAAGACATCATGAAAATATGCTAGTTGAAGCTACACCAAAGCTTATCATCCAGTCAAAGGGGGAGGAAATGTTGGGAAATCATATAGGTGATTGGACAATAAGCTTAAATTATTGTTTGGTGGATGATTGGTTATCTGCTGAAAGAGTGAGTTTATTTTAAAAAATAAAATAAGATTTGATATGGGTCAACAATAGGTGATCTGACCTCAGCCAAATATGAGAATTCCGCCAGAACCTCAAATGACAAAATGAGTATTAAGGAAATTATAGAAATTGAGTTAGCTGAGTGTATGGGCCAATAAGTGGCAGAAGAGATAAATGTAAAAGGGGAAATGAAAATGAGAAGAGTGATTTGTTTAATTAGTAACATGTAGTGGACTCTGCAGTGTAAATCCCCCAAGATCAAACGCTAGTGTGACTTGACCATGTAGTTTAAGATTGTGATTATTGAAGCTCCATGCTTCTATTTATATTCTTACTATAATTGCTTGTGGAATGGCAAGCATCATATCACCTTTCCGTTGTATCAGTGGTTATTAACTCCTGTGCAACTATCTTCTGGACTACATTTCATCTGACGGATTTCAACATGAGGTGTGTTAGGAGATGGCAGTAATCAGAAGCTATCTCCAGCAGATGGTTATCAGTGATTCCACCCAACAAGTTGTTTCCACCACCAGCTTGAGTTCAGTTGGTAAACTTAAATTAAAATATGGCAAGAATAAATTGATCAAGTCAGTTTAAGGCTTAGATATCCCTAACTATCATTCTCTTCCATTGCCAGCAACTATGAGCCCGTCTCCAACTGGTATGGGTGCAAAAAACCCCTCCTTACTCAATGGGTATTCCTATATGTGGTCTAGCCATGGTTTCAACCTGCTGTCTACCAAATGAGTCACTGTTGTTGCACCAAGCTTAATTGTGACGGGAAAAATCTCTTGCAATAGATTTGATACTAATTCATATGGGGAGGTCAGATTTAAATTAGTATTGGGTTTAGTTTAGAGTAAATATCTGCCATAACCAATTTGCAAAATTATTCCTGAGAGTAAATGCACTTTTCATTCATTAGTTAATGAGTTTATAAGGAAGTGGACCCTGACGAGTTCCATTGTCACTCCATTTTCCCACTTTCCACCTTTTATTTTCAATAAATTTCTTTGTAAAAACTCCAATTTTATTTGTGAGTTTTAGAAGCCCTTCAGACCTTTAATAGCGATAATTCCCATTTTGGAAATTAATGGCTAGTGTTCACAGTTGCCATATACTTTTGTCATCCCACAATATGGACGGCTGTACATGAGGCATTCTGACTAATCTTTGGATGTTAAACTACCCTGAGTGCCAGATAATTCTTTTTTAGTAATAGTGGTGCACAACCCAAGAGGGGGATCCTCCACGCATCTTTATTTATGGGTGCTAAACAAAGGGATAGTTAAATAAAAAAGCCTATAATGGTTCCGCGGTTTTAGCTTAAGCACCCATTCTAGAAGAGGAAGAGCAGAAATGAAATTTTCATCTAGTGTTGGTTTCAGGTGGCGGGTAAAAATGGACAGAAGGTGGGTGAGAGCGTCAACGGCATGTTGCAGAAAGAGAAAGAGATGAGGGTTCTCCTCATCAATGAGGCCAGCAGTTTGCGTTGCCTTGACATATTAGCAAGTTGAAAATTTAGCAAAGATAATGAGGTCAAACAAAAGTGAAGCCTTTAATTTGTTGGTGGGTTTGGGAGTAGTTGGGCCAGAGAGAAAAGATCTCACCACGCTGATGCACATGTGGCCAGATGCAAATGCAAATCTTTAATATAAAGTTTTGAATCCTTGGGGAAATCTACAGGGAGTTAGGTATAAGAAAGCCCTCCAAAGTGGCTCAACCAACATATGGAGGGCTTGGAGGAGGAGGGAGTTAGTGTGATCAGCGGCTGCATTTACAGCCTTTTACTTAATATTTTTATGAAATTGGGAACCTATTATGAGGATTAAAAAAGCGGCGGGGAGTCAAATCATGAGATTGGGTGAAGAAATCCAAACATTTGAAGTCAGGATTTATTATGTGAGGGCAGTATGCATTATCAATCCATTCAAGAGCCTCAAAAGGATTTGACATGACCAGCGCGGATCCAGCAACAGGAGTTGATGGGGTGGCAGCTGCTGATTGGCCGTTTACAGTGGACCATGGCAATTCCACTGGCATATGAGCTGTCATCTGTTCAGAGGTGAGTTAGAAAGTCAAAACATGGGTGGAGAGGTGGGAGAAGCACCTGTAGAAGTTGAGGGTTGGGTGAAAGGCAGATAATTAAGCAAAAAATTTAGTAAAATCTGAGGCAGAGCTTATTCCAGAGGAAGGAGCAGTGAAAACAGCTTTGGCAGAAAGAGCTGGGCACAAGCGTCCTGAGTGGTCAAGAGTGAAGCACATGGGGCAAATGGCACGGTAATTTTGATGCATTTCCAGAAGGGATGATTGGGACAGATATGATCACAGCATGTGAGGTATATTGAGGTGGGTGTCACAACAGAAAGGGTAGGTTGTCATGAATGTGCAAGGCGCAAGATGAGCAACGCTATTTGGCACCACAAACTGAAGCACGGAGTCAGTGCTGTAGGAAGCCAAGCCCTCCATGAGCTCATGGTAAAGGTATTCAGGGGAGAGAGAGAAGGCAATCTGGAGAACTGGACCACCAGTATGACCTCATCCAGAAAAAAAGTTCAATAGTTGGTATTGGTGTATTTTTATAAATTAATGGCAGCTGTGATGCTACCATGGAGTGGGCTTCACAAGAGAAACCAAGACTGAAAGTATCCCTTAAAGGGGAAGAAATTGATAAATATGGCAGGTTTAAACACAGCCATGCCCATCTCAATGATAGCCGCATTCACATAGGGGAAGAGGATCCCATACTTGACCTTAAGGATTAAACACAGGTTGCCCTGAGGGAGACCAGGAGGCTTCTGAGCACCACCTGGGAGAATTCAAGGTGATGGGCTAGGTCCTGAGGCAGGATGTACTGATTAGAATTATTTGTGGGGATAGCTGGGACAGCCGGGGCATTTCAGTGTTGGCAATAAAAGCCAGAAGGCAGCGCACTGCCGCTTTATGCAGGGGCAGCAGGCGCCAATCTAGTCAACATCAGCTAGGTTGGCACATGCAAAAAGCAGTTAAAGTATTTTTTTATTTGATTTGAATCTGGGTTGCCACAGTAATTGAAGCAAAAGAGAGTTGTGCAAGTGTAATCTTATTATCAGCACGCTCCATGACACATAACATAAGACAATGGTTTACTTTGAGGCTAAAAATTCAAATGCTGTGCTTATTCCAGAACTTGGGAAATAAACTCTGTTAATAGTCATATATTTATATATCACCATTAAAGTGTGGTTTTTTGCCAAACAATCTAAACTGAATCCTAATATTTTTTACACAATAATCATTATCTAGTCCTTACCTGGGCTTGCTAATGCAACAATTCCTATCAATTAGCCAAACTAAACCTTGGCAATTATACAATGAGCTTTTTACAGTTAAGACTCCTAGTTGTATATCCCTTTTAAATACCTAATTTAAAGTTAAAAAAATATTTTTTGTAAATTTGTTGCAACAATTTTTTGATAATACTTTACTTTAAAAGTATTTTAAGGTGGGTTGACCTTGGGATAAATATACTGCACTGAGATTTTTTTATATCCAGTACAGATTTTGAACTTGTGTTGAATAAAACCTGGACTAGAGTGGAAGAAGGATATACCCTGTTAGGCTAACCACCCTTCCAATCCTTTACTTTAGTGTTGGATATATTTTTTTTAATATTATTACTTGATGTAGTCAAACTCTAATGCTCTAGTATTCTACACTAAGTCTTACTTATGATGACTATAAAGTCCAAATTTTATAAAAAATTAAACTAGAACCCCTATGTCCATAACCTCAAATTTTTAACTTTAAAAAAGTTTAGTATAGATTCATTCATGGATCTTATTCTCCTTATAGTCAAACCTCTTATGCTATAGCATATCCTTTTCTAACCCTTACCTAGATAAAGTTTATCTTTAACTGCTTTTTTCTAATTATCATCTAAAACAATATAAAAAGCACATACTGTTACTAAAAGTCTAAGATCACATAGGTATATAAATCCTTCATATATATATATTAAATCTGACATTGCCTTTGAAAATATACACCTTAATGGCATGAAATGTACCTCTATTCATGTTTATCATATTTACTCTATTAATTCAAATCATAATTCTAAACCATAATGAATATAGCCATCTTTCTTAATTGCATGTGTATGCTATAATTTTAGCCATATAAATTAATAACCTCAAGGTTTTAGCTTATTACTATAGCTTAGTAATAAATTTTAATAGAATAAGCAATATTAAGCTTTGGTTGACTCTTCAGAACTTTAAATTTAAAATTTATTTGAGGCGCACTGACCAGGGGACAGATATTAACGATACAAAGCAATAAAGCCTAAAACAAATGGGTGACAAAACAAAACCAAAATAAAACCTCCACTCAGGAAAGGAGCAAAGAACTGCTAATCCACCATGGCAGAGGGGGTGGGAGGGTCAGGCGGCTCACTGTCAGGCACAGCAGTGACAAAAGCAGTGACTTGATTGAAGAGGCGGACATAAGCTAAGAGCAAGGGTGTTGGGGCATCAGCAGGGTGCATGTTGAGAGTGCATACAAAAGGGTCAAGATCCACAATATCAGCCTGGTCAATAGCTTCTACATATTCTTCAAGATGATGTTCAGCTTGGATGTGGGCATCTGGGAGCAGCGCAAAGTTGGTAAGACTTTTCTTTGTGATTTTAGCTTTTGGGTTAAAGGCTGAAAGGCTAGAACATATGCAGCAGTGTTGGCGGTGGTATAGGCTAACTTAATGATTTCTTCCCGCGCTTCTTAAGAAAAATCTGGGAAAGTTAGACATACTATTCAGAATCTTAAATGAATATATAAAAAGGTTTTCTAACGGCGTTTTACTTAGGTTACAACAAGATGATTGTCCACATTAAGTATATGTCATAACCTGGTTTATATACTATAATGGTATTCTAGACTAAATAACTCATAATACTTTATAGACTATATTTTTAAAATATTTATAAAAATATGGTATAATAATGGTTAATAACAAGTTAACTGGTGGTTTTTAGTTTTCCTCTTAATTTAGTGCCTTTTTAGCTGTGCCTAATAGGCTTAACAAGATAATCTCTTTCTGCTAAGCATCACTTTTTGAAAATCAATTCAGCCTGAAATTTAACTCCACTAAAGAGATTTACAAAAAATATTAGCAAATATGGCGGGAAACCCCACAAAAGAACCCGCAGGCTATGCCAAATGAGCCAGCACCACCCCCCAAACGAAGCAACCCTCGGTTACCCACCTCAGGGTCAACCAGAATCACCCGCTCTCAAGCAGAAGCCATGAAAGCAGGCACCACCCCCAACCTGGAGCTACTTCAACTAGCGCCAGTTCACCTGATCGCACTTCTGCAACCTGCACGCTTAACAGCTCTGTGTGCGCTGCCTCCCACCAACCCGCTGGGCCCCCTCCAACCAAGGAGGCCATCACCCATGCTGTTTTAATGGCGTCTGCTCAGTTGAATGCAACTCAGCCCATCCAGGCATTCACCTCCCCCATTGTGTCAGCTAATTCAGCCCCATCTGTTATTGCTGACGCCGTGTTTCTGGCTCCCTCCATGAGGGGCGATACCCAGCTACCTGGCACCCAAACCCTCAGATGTAAGGTTAGTTAGCTGCACATTCTGGTTCACTAAGCACCAAATTGGGACAATCTACTCTTCCCAAGGATTCAAATGGTTTGGATTAGCTGCACATTCTGGTTCACTAAGCACCAAATTGTGAAATATACTCTTCCCAATGGGGATTTAAATGGTTCATATTTTGGAACTTCACACCAGTTCCAATATCACCCGTCCCATTTAAACCCTGTAATTGTAACTTCTCAAGTCGGCACTTTATCTCCATATGCTGAAATTGACCAATTCACCAATCAGCCAGTGAGTTTTGCCCACAAAATCACAGCAAATACTCGGGCTGAATTTACCCAAATAGATTGGGATGGTGATGAAACATCGCCCTCCTCCCAATTGGCTGGAGTTAATTCCAATCTGGATTGGCCTCCTCACTTTAGCGAGGCCCAACAATCCGCCCCTCAATTTAATATGACGCCAGCAACTGCTGTAACATTCCAGCAACAAGGGAACTCTGAAAACTTGTTCAAACCACCAGATTACACTCAACATGCGATTGCAGCCCAAAGCAAACACAAAAGTACCAAAGGAGCCACTGGGGCGTGGCAAAAACCTCTGGCACCAAAGCTACCCAAAGCTGATCCCCGTGAAGTGGCGTTTATTGCTGATGTTAAGAAGAAATGGGTTGAAACTAGAGTGCAAAAAGCTCTACCTCGCTCAACCCTCTCCCACACAATTCGCCTTTATTATGGGCATAACCCTGTTGAATTCTATACAGAGGATTACTTCTCATACTTTGCAGCGATTGCGGAGACATTACCAATTAACACCACCTGCCATGAATCAGTGGAGGGCCACTACATCGAACTGGGCTTCACTGAAGCTGCCCTTGCTGACCATGCTGCCACCCTCCAGGTCATTATTCCACGTGGATCTCTTCGCATCTCCTGCACACGCTCTCACCTGGAGAAAATTTCATAGGTTACTTTTTCCAACCTACCAACGACTGTTGATCCTGAGTCTCTTAAACTGGCGCTCCATCGTGGTTTAATGGAGTTTGGGTCTGTTCTTTCAGTGGACTTTAGCGTCCCCTCTTACTATGCTCCCACTCAAAGAGCTCACACCGCTAGGGCGTCGTTCATCCTCTCCCCCACTGTATCCCGCAACATCGAGGTTATTCCTTGTGTGGCGGTAGTTGGGGCATGCCCTGAGATCTTTTTTGTCGACCCTGATCAGGCGTGCCCCCGGTGTTCATGGTGTAACGGCCTTGGACACTTGTATAGTGGCTGCACAGCTCGAAAACAAGCCCTCTTAGCCACCACCCAGGGGCCTAAACCAGGCCAAAAACGATCCCACGTGGCCGCAGCAGCAATTCCACAACCCACACAATAGGTTCCCGTTCAAGACCTGTCCCCTGAGGCCTTACGCCTAGCAGTTGAAACAGCTAACCCCACTACTGGTATGGGATACCTTCGCGCTCATGCCCCCTTTCAGTGGGCACCCCCTCCAATCTCCCAGAGTCATCTCCCTCTCTCACCAAGCGCAAGGCATCTCCCACAGGGTGCCCCTCGTCAGCCACCCCAACTCAGGGCTCCGTGGCACCCCCACCAACCTCCACCAGAGATTTATCGCATCAACCCTCAGCTCCCAATGGAGCTATGCCCACCAGCATGGACTGGCAACCCGCGGCCTGCGGTAGAAGTGCCACCTCAAAGAGTCCTACCCCAACCCCACAGTCCATTTCGCGCAGATCCTTTGCAGTGTTGGAGGAAGTGAATATGGACTCAGACTCATCAAATGGGGACACCGCGGAGGTCACCATTGAGCACCCTCAGGTCCTTCCCCTGCAACGGAGCGGGGGCAGCATCCTAGGCTGGCTTACTGGATCCTCCGCCCCCCACCCTCTCCTTCCCCTCAGAACCCTCGACGCTCCTCACAGATTGCAGCTAATAGTTAAGCTAAAGGACTCAAAACTAGCCGCCTCACAGCAGCAGGTTTAAGCGCTGGAAACCCCCAGGACATGGAGGGGAACAGCTATGAGTCCCCATGGCAGCACCCTGGCCATGCAATCCATCAATGCAAATGGGTTGCGGGACTTTAAGTGGAGAGCCCGCCTCCTCCGCAACTTCAGGTCAGCACAAATTGACATCGCTGCTGTCCAGGAACCCCATATCCTCCCCCACGAGCAATCTGCATGGAATGAACAGTTTGGAGGCAACTCCTTATGGACAAACCATGCCGCCCTTATTGTTTTGAATCCCCAGGTTAAAACCCATTCTTTTTCAAAAAACTAGGTGGCCGCCTCATACTGGCCAAACTCACCACTCCTGACTTCTCCTTCTTCTCTACAAGCATCTACCTGCCTAATGTAGGTCAGGAGCAAAATCGGCTCTTGGAAAAGCTCGTCCAACTCAATCTCCCACAGAATACAGTCCTCTTAGGAGATTTCAACACAACCATAAGTCGCGTCCGTGACTCTTACCCCCTGCAGCAAAGGAACGCCCTGGATCAAGTCGCCTCCAGGATTTCCTTCGCCTGAGTAGCTTTATAGATGCGCTTCCACCCTCCGCGTCTGGCCTAGGTTGCATGACTAGGATCCAGTATGATGGAGGAGCTTTCCAGTCAGCGTCACGCATAGATATGGCACTGATTGGCCCCCTGCTAATTGGCTGCGTCTCCTCTCCCATCTCTCGTGACAACCATCTGAGTGATCACAGGTCACTCACCGTTGTCCTCACCACCACACTTAGACCGTCGCGTAGGTTCTGGCCTAGGGTTGCCCCAGCTCTTCTCAACAACCCCTTCACTAAGGAGAAGCTGTCTATGACCATCCGGGAGACTCTCACCTCCCCCCACCCCACCTGCTTGACCACAAGGCTAGATGGGCGGTGACCAAGGAGGGCATCACCCGCGTTTCTTACAACTGTGCCAAAGCCCAGATGACTGCAGCTTGCGCCAGAGTCAAAAGGGCGGAAGCCAGAATCAGACATCTGGAGCGAAACTGCCAGCCTTTGCCCTCTCCCAGATGGTTGGAAGACTGGGAAGCGGCGCAAGAAGCACTCCGCTTGGAGCTCACACTGCAGGAAGAACGGGCAGCAAACTTTACAACATCTCGTTACTATGCTCAATGGGAACGCCCCACCCGCTTCTTCTTTCAGAAACAGAAAGCCCGGTCAACAGCGCAGGATATTACTGCACTGAAGATTGGCACTACAACCACTTCGGATAAGGAGGAAATCACACAGGAACTACACCGCTTCTACTCCAGCCTCTTCCATGCCACATAGGTGGGCCCATCGGACATCCAAGACTTCCTGTGGCGGGCTCCAGAGCCGCCCATTGACCCACGGGCTGATGAGGCTCTACTGGCGCCTACTTCCATCCAGGAGGTGATGGAAACCCTTCTGAAATCCCCACGGCTTAAAGCCCCAGGCCCAGATGGAATACCCTTTGAGGTGTACCTTCTGGAACCTGCAGTGATAGCCAGAACCCTCCGCGACCTCTTCGCTGCACTCTTGATGAATGGCGAGGTCCTCCCCAACTCCAGAGGCTAAATCACGACCCTCATTCACAAGAGGTCAGACCGTGAGAACCTGGCAAACTGGCGCCCCATAGCGTTGATCAACACAGACCACAAGCTCTTCACGAAGCTTCTGGCCAACCGCATCACCAAATGGGTGTCACCTCGCCTCTCCCCATCCCAGCACGGTTTTATTCCGGGGAGGTCGTTATGGGACAACTATAATGACCTTCACGTGACTTTGACTGCTAACTCTCATAAGGTGAATGGCTTTGTGGCTCTTTTGGATATGGAGAAAGCATATGATTGGGTAGCCTGGAAGTATATTGATGATTCCCTGGCCCGCTTCCATATCCCACCCGCAGCTAGGCGCTGGATATCAACGCTCTATGACCAGCTCCACACCAGAGTCCTGGCGCCAATGGGTTTTACAGTGGCAGTACCAGTTGGACAAGGTCTCCGGCAAGGGGACCCCCTGAGCCCTATCCTTTTTAACATCACCCTTGACCCCCTCTTGGCCTCCTTACAGGACAAGCTAACAGGGATTCTGGTCCCAGGTAAAGCCCCCACACGCACCATGGCATTTGCAGATGACACTGCCATTGCATTTGGCTGCCCTGGGGATGTTGCCCTCGCTGCTGTGACCATTGAGAGGTACACCAAGGCGTCCAACGCCATGGTCAACACCTTCAAGACAACAGTTGTACAGGTCGGCTCCCCCACCTTCCCCCCACCATTTAGTATTAAACCTGAGCGCGGTACCTTCCGTCACCTGGGAGTTCTCACCAACCAACAAGGAGTTGCGCTAAAAGACAATGAGGACTTGCTCCTCGCAGCAGTTAACTCCAGGATTGCCAGCTGGAACCGGCGGCACATCACCCCCAGGGTTGAGCTCTGATGGCCAATGTGTTCCTCCTCTCCAAAGTCTGGTTCCTAGCGCATGTCTGCCCATTCACAGATGCCTTTTATACGCGGCTCAATGTACTCCTCCGCTGTTGGATCTGGGGCTCAAACCATCCACCAATGGCCCTCTCAACCATTGCCCAACCCTGCAATGAAGGGGGCCTAGGGCTTCTGGACACGCGATCCCACGCCACCACAATCTTCCTGAAGTTCCTATGGTCGATTGTCTTCTGGGACGCGACCCCCATGCCCCAATGGGCGCCCGCCCTCCGCCAGTCAGTGTCAGCAGCTCTGGGTCTTCCTAGAGCATCTCTGACCTCATTAGGGGAGTGGCTCACGAACCACCCAGGCCATCGCCTAAAACCATCCTCATCCCCCTACTGGAACCAGGCTCTCCTTGCCCTGAAACGAGTAGGCGCGCGGATCCACCATGCCTTCCCATACAGAAGGGAAGGCCCTGGCCTCAGCCCCCGTCGCCATGCAATTGTGCACAATGGACAAGTTGTCACAACTCGCCTCAACCCCAAGATTGTCCTCCCATCCGCCCAAGTCTCCTTGAGCTCCTCCCTCCCACCGTGAGATTTGACCTTAAGGAATTGTGGAAGGACGTCTATCACCCCATCCTGTCAGCAAAGGTGTCCAACACCTTATGGAGGGTGCTCCACTGTTCATACAGGACAGGGGACCGGACTGGCCCTACCTTCCAGCACCAAAGCTGCCACCACTGTGTGGAGCCTATTGTCTCCCACTTCATCTTTTTTCACCTGTCCAGGTGTCGCCACATTTTGGCCAAAGGCCCGCGCGCTCCTCCATGCTCAGCCCTGGTCTGGACACCCTGTGCAAGACCTCATGTTCAAGCAGACATTGCCTGGTTGCCACTGACCCCTCCATGTCCTCGCCTATGCCACAGCCATCTGGACCATCCATAACTCCTTCCTTTGTGCTGCCTTTGATCAGCAGGTGTGGACCCTTCCACACATGATCACCCACTTTCAGGTACATTTTGAGATGGCCCTGAAGGTCTGCACTATGTCGCCAACCCTCCCCCGCTCAGTTGTCACTGCAGCACGGCTCTGGCGCGCAAACCCCCCTCCCTTTCTTGATGCCTCCTCCCTCCCCTTCCCTCGCCTCAGGCTCTTAGGAGCCCAGGCATAATTCAATAAACATCGATGAATCCCCCCTCAGGTTGGGACCATCTAGTACTAAAAAAATAGGCTTAACAATTTCTAACTATAAAGTCTAACTAACAAATTAGTTTGTATTTTAGTATTATATCTCATAAAATGTAAAAAACTTAGAACAAAAACTTGTGCTATATTTGAATGTTCTATGTTTTAGTTACATGCTTATTTTGTATAAATGCTTAGTTTGATGTCAATTAGAATTTTTTATAGGATATCTTATTATATATTTAATACTTTATGATAAAATAAACTTCTAAAAATGTATCAATGATAGGTGCAAAATTCCAATTATATAAAGATAATAAATTTTTTATAAATTATATGCAATCATATAAGGATCCTCAGCATGTGTTTATTGTAGTATATCAAAAACTAATAGGACTTATTCTACATCCTGTATAAGTTTAGATTATAACTATGAGTCTACCAACTCTGATGGACAAACATCTGGATAGCTATTATGCATTTTATATGATGTATCTTTTGGAATCATGTTAATACAATATAATATTAGCTTAGAGTTGATTTTTAGTTTCATGAAATTTATAACCTTTTCAAAGAAATCCATGCTTCCATAAGATAAATAACAAGGATTCAATGAAATATAAATTTATCTGGTCAATTCTAAGGTGCTATATGTTTTGAAAAGCTTAAAGATTGCAGATATTAAGTCAAAAAAGACTTATATGACATGTAAACTAACCTATAAATAAGTGAAATTCAGCCTTTCCAATCTCCTGATAATTTAACTTAAGCTTATTTGAGACTAGAGCATGGTATAAATTTGCCTAGTTTGCTTATTAGGCATCAAAAGTGATTGTTTTAATCTTAGAGAACTGTACAAAAACCAAAAAAGGGCATTTGATCATTGTCCTAGCAATTATTTAATTATAAAATCTGGCGTTTTAACATTAACTGAGAAATTTTGAAAAAGGTGTCTTCAATTAAAATTATTAATGACTAGTTAATCTCTTACCTTCAAAACTTAATCTCTACACGTGCTTTATGCAAGTGCCTTTTCAATAGATTTTAAGATTGGTTATGGTGATCTTCCCTCATACTTGCACAACAATATGAACTAAAAATAAAAAAAATCTTAGGGCTTTATGCATACTCAAGTTCAATATAATAATATTAAGTAATTTCTAAAAAAAGAAAAAATATTTTACTAAAGTAATATTAGATTTATAAATAAAACACTTATTAAGAGATAAATTAAGTCAACTTCAATACTTCTTTTTCTAAAGTTCATTTATTATTATTCTGGATTCAGGTACTTTATCTTATGGTAGATTCATCTTGACTGAGAAGTCTACTAAATCTTTAAATGATCTCAACTTTCTGTTAATTCATTATATTAATAAATAAAAAAATATAGTTTTCTTTTTCTTACTAGTGACATCCAGTTTGTTGGTGGCGCTATCTTAGCACGCCCTAATTTACCCTCTTTTTCTTTTTTTGGGCATAATTTTATAATCTTAGTTTAAATAAAATATTAATATTCTCTAAAATTATCAAAATCTTACTATGTTGTAATATTTATTACAGCTTTTACATTAACCAGCGCTTCCTCATTCTCTTAAGAGGTTGAATAATTACCATTTGGAATTTCATAAATTAAGTTTGACTCCATCATAAAGTGAGACAAGGGAAGGATCTAAAGTGTTGCTCATAGATCCTATTGAGGAAATTTCTGACGCTGTCATCTCAACTAAAGTAATAGTTCTCAATTTGCCAAGATAGTTTCTGGTCCAGTTCAGATAGCATGTAACTTATTTACACTACTTTTTTGTGCATGGTATAACAAAACTTTCACTCCAACCAATTCTCTAGTAAAATAATTAACTATGGCTTTTAGTATAACTTATTAATTGTTGACTCTTTGTTTTTCCAGTTTCTAACTATTTTATGATGAAAACAAAAAATTACTGTCCTTTTTCAGACAATTCTTGATATATGCAAACTTAACTGGGGGTAAGTAAAGATATTATGGCGTCTTCATTCACATATAGCGCCTTAGGATAGAGATTCTCTTAATACCAATGATAATTGAGCGTATAGGTAATTATATGATAAGACAAAGATTGATTTCAGTTAAGTGTAATATGTTATAAACTTCTTAGGTATTTCTTATAGTGTCCTGTTGACCATTTTAACACCTCTATTTGAGGAGAGGATGTATAAGAAGTAATCCATCGTTTTACCCCTACAAATCCATCATTATTATGGTACTTTTAAAATAGAATCCTTGCCATTATGAAATAAAGTACTTAAGGCAATCATGTCTGATAGTGACCTGATTTGCAAGCACTATGAATTAATATCTTAAGTATACATTTCCCACTTCGATACTGATCTATTTTTTCAATTGTTCTATTACATTAAAAACAATCTTTGCAGTTATAAGTCTATGAGTAGTGGCCCAACCACATAAATTGACACGCTGTGGTAGTGACTTATAAATTTCCTCTTTAAATCAAGCTTTTTTACTAAGGGTCATAAATTTTATAATGGAAATGGAGGCTTTAAAGACTGATGCAAGTCATCTGAAATTAATTATCAGTTCAATGTTCCAAAAATTACTTTACAGTTTTTGAAACAAACCATGAACAGAGTGCTATAAGATTTTATTAATAGATCCATTTAATCTTTATACTCTTTTCACTATTTTTTTATTTCAGATAGTGCAAAAATTCCATCTGTAGAAGTTTTTGCTACTTCATATGGCTAGTTCCTTGTTTCCTTAGGAGAGTTGGAGTTACACTCGTTAATTGTATAAAGATACTAGGCTAACAGATGGTGCTTCATTTATATAAACTTTTTAATATCAAAACTAGAGGCTGTATTTTCCTGTAAGTATTTGAACTATGGCTTTCTGCCCTGTGCTCTTACTAATCAATAAAGTAAAAGTTATTTGAAATACCATTAAAAGTATTAAAGAATTAAGTTATATATAATACAACTTTTATTATCCTAAATTTGAATTCAAGGGCTTAAATAAAGTTACTTCAGATGCTAAATGCATCTTTACCCTTAAATCCTATCTTTACTTCACTCTGAATCACTGACCCTCAGGCACAGTTTCTGGGGTTTTCTCCACAACAGATGTCCTTTTCTTTAAATTTTAAATTTTAAATTTATTGCGGGGAAGGCTGACCATGGGACGGACACTTCCAAATATGACTCAGGAAGGATAAACTTAGTACCAGGGGAGGCACCCCAGAGAAGCGATGCTATCTTTTGTTGCCAGCGGGAACGCCACTTATGGGGAGGGGAGGGAACGTGTGAAGGGGCCGTAGCCACTATTGAGAACGTGTGGAGGAAGGGGTCTGATTTGATGAACCAGACTGGGAACCAGGAGGAGACCAGCTGTTGGCGACGCGGTGGGAGATATCCAAACATCCACGCTTGAAAGTGGTCCACCAAATGAGACCAGAATCTGTGGACAGCTTCTGGGAGGGTGGGGATGGAGCCGGCGATGGCATCCAAGACAATCGTGTGGATAGTCCACATGGCGATTGCAACCACCAGAGCACGGAGGGAGGGTGGGGAGGGGGAGGCCATTGATGAAGCAAACATATCTCTTGACAGACTGAAGGGATGCGTTTGATCCTGGCCCAGCAGACGTTGGACTTCGCGCCATATCACTTTAGAGGTGGGGCACTTCTCCAGGCGGTGGAACAGCGTTCCATACTGTCCACACACGACACAGGATGAGTGTAAGGCGTTAGAGCGCTCAGCTGTACGATACACCCACCTCAGGCAGCGCCACACATGGGAGCAGACTTGAGGCTGCAACAGAGGATGGTGTGCGTATTTCTAGATAGTCTTTTGGGTCTCAGTAGAGTAAGGGATGTCCATCATGTCCAGGTAGTCCATCCTGGATAGGACATGGGGTCAAATGGGGATCACGCCATCATGGATGGGTAGCCCCTGTACCTCTTGTGTGAACTGAGGAGAGGGGCGGCCTCTTTGGGTTGTATGTCTGCTAATACAAATTCTCCACTCTGCGCTTCGCATGGAGAGTAGGATTCGTTTGTAGTGGGTTTTAGTCCCGTGAGGACCTGTGGCCAATGTGTGTGATGCGAGGTATTTCATCAGGGAGTGGGGGTTTGATGGATTGTTGAGGCCCAAGGCTTGGGAGAAGTTGGAGCGGGCTGCGCGGGACCAGTGTTGGGATGGGAGTGTAGGAGCGGTGACAGCCGCGATCCAAGTGCCCAGGATCTTGGCAGCATGGGCTTTGAAGTCAAGCAGGCCCATGCCACCATGATGATGAGGGCCAAACATGACCTCTAGCCGTACTGGTGGAGGGCGGCCTGACCAAAGCCATCCTTGCAGCAAAGCATACAGGGATTTGAAGAAGCTTGGTGAGAAGGGGATGGCGTGGGCTCCGAACCAGACTTTGGATAGGAGCATAGAGTTGGCAAGAACAACTCTGCCAGTGAGGGTAGTAGGGTGGGCTCTGAGAGAGGCGATTCACTTCATCACGCTGTCCAGTATACGGCATTCCATTACTGCTGACACATATCCGCCTGCCTCCATCCACACGCCCAGATGGCGCACCAGTCCTATGGTAGGACGTGGCATGAAGGGGAGCACCAGTGGAGTGGTGTGTGTTGAGTTAGTAAGGCGTGGACGTGGGTGAGCAGATGGGCTGGGTTGGGAACTAATTGCTGGGGCCCAGCAGTTCTGAAACCGACCAAGGAGGATGATTTCGGTTTTGGAGGCATTCAGTGCCATGTTGCTTACCCAGGAATATTCCTGGATGAGGGCTTCAAGCGCGCATGCATCTTTGTTATTAGACACCCCCACCACGCAATCATCTGCAAATGCCATCATCTTGACTGGGGTTTGGCCTGGCACATGGACCCCAGTGAGTTGGGCATTCACATTTCGCAGTGGTGGGTCAAGGCTGAAGTTGTATAAGAGTGGGCTGAGGAGGTCCCCTTGTCGCAGGCCCCTTTGAGGGCGGACTACTTCCATTAGGAAGCCTGGGCCACGCACTGCCATTGTCGCAGATTCCGTGAGCAGCATCACCCAGTTTATGAAGCGGGGGGTAGGCGAAATTGATGGAGGCAGGCCCTAAGGTATTCCCAGTTTACTCTATCTTAGGCCTTTTGTTGGTCCAAGAATACAAGTGCCCCAGAGGCTGTGGACTGACATACATTAGCCACAGAGTGCACGTTATCCCAAATTGACCTTCTGGGGATGAAACCAAATTGTTCTGGGGAGATGGTGGCAGATGCTACAGCCCCTAAATGGTTTAGCCATGATTTTTGATAAAATTTTGGTTTCTGTGTTTGTTAGAGAAATGGGGCGCCAGTTGGCTAAGTCAAGCTTATCCCCTTTCTTGAAGAGTGTGACAGTAAAGGCCTCATGTCCTCCTGGTAGGAGGCGCGTTTCCAACAGGCTTTGGTTAAGTGAGGCTAGCAGCATTGGGATATATATTTGAAATATTTTTTGTAGAGCTCATATGGAATGCCATCTGGGCCTGGGCATTTTCAGTTTGGCGCACCGCGAATGGCTGTCCATAATTCGTTTGGAGTAATTAAATTCATTATTTCTGGGTATCAGAAAATGGTGCAGATATGAGCTCAGTCGAGAAATTCTGCCATTTCAGCTGGCTGAATTGGTTTGGCTCAGTATAACTTGGAGTAATATTTTTGCGTTTCGATTGCCACTTCAGCTGGTGTATCCACAATGGAATTATCTGATCTTCACACCTGTGTGCAGGCCACGCTCTGGCGTGGTGCAAATTTTTTTTTAAAGAAATATGCGGTGCACTTGTCGCCTTTAGTGATGCATGTGTCCCTGTATTGGACACAAACCCGATGTTTGTGTTGCCTTTTGAGTGCATTGAGGTGGGCGGCTGCCTCCGCCCACTTCTGGCCCCATGCAGGGCTGTATCCTGTGGCTGGAATGTTGGACTCCAAGTGGGCCAATTATGCCAGAGCGCGCGAGATAACCACCAATGTGGCTCATGAGCATCTGGAGGAGAGATGGCAATAAGGCAGATGGTGTCCTCTTTGAAAGTTGCTCATGTGGAAATGGGGTCCGCACAAAATGGTGCAACAAACGATTTCACCAAAGTTGCCTCTTCCACCCATGTGGAAAATCCTGGCGATGCGAGCTTGGGGGGGTGGATTTTGCACCAATGTGGGGCCTTTGCAACTGTGACGGGTAAGTGGTATGTTATTGAGACTAGTTGGTGGTCGGAGAATTCCATTTTTGTTGTTTTGAAGTGGGAGATGTGGGGTTGGAATTTCGCCAGTGTTAGAATAAGGTCGATGCAGGTCATGGACCTTAATTGGCCATTGTGGACGTGGGGATGCGTCATGTTTTCGAGCAGTGGGGCATGTCACAGCAGTGCATCCATTAACCCAAGGGTGGCTTTTAGAACGTGTAGTTCTACGTGACCCTGTGGGGCGTGGGGTGAGGGCGGCCACTGGTCCATTGGTGAGGTTAGCCAACAGTTCATGTCGCCAACTAGGAAGATTGCAGGGGGTAGCGGGAGGAGTTTGACTGACGAGAAAAATTCCTGATGCTCATGTGCACCGTTTGGGGTGTAAATGTTGACAATTGTCTGCACAACGTCAGCCCACAAGAAGGTGACGATGAGCACTCGGCCATTTAGGAATGTTTCTGAGGATGTGAATTTGAAAAATTTACTTTTCCAAATTAGCACCCCATAGTGCTTCAACCAATAGGATAGGGATGGGAGGAGCATTGTTTTCCAAGCTTCCTCGGAACCTTGTGGACAGTGGGACTCCTGGATGGCCAGGATATCCACGGGTAAATTGTGTTGTAAAAAACTCAGTTTCCTAGCCCGGGACAGGGAGGCCTTGAGTCTGGCGATATTCAGCATCCCTAGAGTGAAGTTTCCCCCGTCGCACCTTAGGTGTGAGGGGGTGGGCCCCTGGGCCCACCAGCCTCTTCAAGGTCCCCACGGGCTTTCACAGCAGTGCGGGTGTTAGCAGCAATGCTATCAGGGTTTTTGTTAATTTTTGTGGAAAGAGTCACATTGGCTTTGGCCTTTGCTTTTTGTTTTCCCGACGTCGGACAAATTTTTTGCGGTGCAGATAAGTTTGGTGCACTGTCAAGCGGGGTAAAATTTTTTTTTCAATTGGGATAGGTCCCAAGTCAGTTTTGACCGGAGCTTGGGTGCAGCGATTGGGTGAGATTGAATCTCCCATCGGATCCTCAGATTGAGTGGCCCACTCAGCATGGGCCTCCCAATCTGATTGGGTGATGGATTCCTGAGTTGCTTCCGCCGTGAAAGTCTCCATGTCCTCCTGGCGTTGTGAGTGTGGGATGGTGGTGGTGGCCTTGGCCACTTCCTTGGCCACAGCCCTATGGGCCTGCTTGGCCTTCTTCCACTCCTGTGGGGAGATGGGCTTTACCAATAGGTAGCAGCCTTGTGCTCCCCACAGGAAAGCCTCCTTGGTGCTTGCGGTTGGTTCATAGTGTGCCTCTCCACTGGCCATGGCCGCCGAGGGGTGCTCTTGGAATGTGACACCCTCCTTGATGGGGCATGCATGCGCCTTATGGCTGAACACGTCACAGTGGGTGCAAATGGGGGGCGCGCTGTCCACGGTTACCCAGAATGGGTGGGTGTTATGCCCTGCGATGTCAATAAAGGTGGAGTGCGGGATCTGGGTTAGGTCCTTCGCAATCTCCTCAGTTGGGGTCAGAAGTGCGATGGCTTTGCCGGTACACAGGTGTGGCATCAGCGTGAAACGTTGCATTTTGAAAGATTGTATTTCGCCATATATGGCGAGACCATCTTTCAGGTGTTGCTCCAAAATGTCATGTTTTACCATAGTAGGCAAAAAGTCAAACGTGAGGAAAATTTGGTTTGATTTTGTCCATCTGGTGCATTTGGTTTCGATGACCTGTTGCCCTTCAGGGAGGTTGACCACTATGCACACCACTGCAGCCTCGTTTGCTGTTATTTTACTTTGGAAACCCAGGTCCAGCCAACTGCATGACATGGAGTGAGGTGCAACATACACCGCAGTCAGGAAAATTTTGTGTATATCTTCACAAAATTTTTCCCATAAGGCCGTTTATTGGATGTCCAGATACACACAGACTCCAAATTCCACCAACGAAAGTGGCTGGGAGTGTGGCGTGTTGATGTACTGTTTGCATCATGCTTGCCATGCAAGTATCTCCGGGGAAATTGTGACTGCCAGTTTTTTGAGATTTTTTTCTATTCCACCAGATTCTCTGGGGCGTTTTCAAACGTTAGAGGCCGTGGGCCTTCCGCCTGCTCCTCTTGCCTTGCTTGCCCAACTGCTCCCAGACATGGGCGCAGACTAATCTCCTTTATGAGATTATCAAACTAGATTGAGTCTTGAATTGAATAGGTTGCAAAAGTGTTTGCAACGAGAAAGAAAAGTTTCAGATGTCCTTTTCTTAATTCGTGCTTTTCTCCACACCTGAGGTTTCTTGCTGTACACCCAGCTCCACCTCTGTGGTTAATTTAAGCTGATATGAGAAAATACGTCATTTTTTTAAAAAGATCAAGCCATCAATCCTCTGAACTATGTTATTGAGGCGCACAAGCAATTTGAATTACAGATTAGAAATTAGTTTAATTGCAACCCAATTGACCTTATAATCTAACTTTCTACTTTACCAATAAGGCCCCCAATAATGGCTAGTTAAGTCAATTAATTGCAAAGCCACAAAGTACCATTTTTCTTGAAGTCAAAAACTGATTCATAAAGTAATTAATTGACTAATTTATAGACATCAGAACATAGTAATTTAAGCGAAAAGCATTAGTTTTCAGAACAATATAGATAGATAATAGTCTTTCAATATATCCAGTCAATTATTCAGCAATTCCTCCACCATGAAAGGATTATAAGCGGAGGATTTATCTTCTTTATTCATAAGAATTCATCCACTAACTTGGCACAAGATAAGTCACCTATACATCCTATAAAAATATATTAAACTCAAAAACTAAAGCTCCTAGGCTTTAACATTTTTGAGGTGATAATTAAAATCACTGTTTAGCATTTAAATAATATTGTTAATTATTTTTTTATTTTTTTATTTTGGTTCTATTTTCCAATTTTTGACTTTTTATTTCATATGATATGGTTGAAGAAACTTATTGTAAACTCAATTTGCAACCTAACTGTCTTGATCTTTGCTAGTGTATAGAATGTTGTATCATTTTTCTAATATGATAAAAGTACCCTTCCAAAGCAAAGCCAACTTGTGCACACAGCCTGCGGTATAAGTTTTTCAGTATAATACCAAGTCTCCTTATTTGAACTTGGATGCTGCAAATCAAATAGAAATATAGTGGCTTAAACGATTTTTTTGCTAATTATTTGTATTCTGATAAGCCTCATACTATATTTTGTAAGTGTTCTGCCAGTTGTACAACATAAATTATAGGACTGAATTCCTCTATTTGATTTATAACTAAATATGACAATAGTGGTAGAGCTGACTGTTTACCATACAATAACCAAAATGAAGAATGTCATGTATTACTATGATGTCCATTATTGTACACAAACAACGTGGCACTAATGAAAGTAGCCCACTGGGATGGCGCCACAGCTGTATTTTGTGCAATATACCATCAAGGGTACCATTCACTCGTTCTATCATCTATTAGTCTCAGGGTGACACAGCGTAGACAGTACTCCTTTAATGGACATCTGTTTGTTGAATTGCTGCACCATATGAGCAGAAAAGTTTGTTCAACTATTTGTTAGAATCTTCTGAGGGCATCCGTGATTATAAATGACCAAAGCCATGATGAATTTAGCCGTTTTCAGAGCCCCTACATCTTGTATTGCTTTTGCCTTCACCCACTTAGTCATTTTATCAATAGAAATAATAATATAGGTTGCCAAGGATACTCACTGGTAATGGACCAACAACATCAACCAATACTGTATGCCAGGCTAGTATGGGTTTATTACTGGTATTGAACGTCAGGCCTTATGGGCTTTGTAACTTGGCACAAATGTCTTTTTCCAATAACATCAGAATATCAAATTTCCTGGAATTCCAGTAAGAATCTTCTTGAATATTTTTCAGAATCCTAATCATTCCGCCATGTACCACAACCTTATGGTCCTGAAGAATAGTATCCATACATTCAGAGGGCTTTGGAAAAGTTTACGCAGTCCATCAGGCTTTAGTTTGTATATGACTTTATCCTTATATTTGGTATCACTTAATGCTTTCTCATTAGCCTTCTTAACCTCAGGCAGCTCATCATCATATTTCTGATTTTTTATTATTTTAGAGCTTATTGTCCAGGTTGCTCAGGATAGCCACACTTTGAAGTCATGATAATCTGTCTGCATTCTGATGAGCGTCTCCTGCTATATGAACAATCTAATAATCATACGTCTGTAATATTAGAGCACAGAGGGCTAAGCGGCACTTAGAATCTTTTAGATCATGAAGCCAACGTAGTGAACAGTGATCCATTACTACTTGAAACCTGGTGCCATGAATGTACACTCAAAATTGTCTACAAGAGTAGATCACTGTCAAACATTAATGTTATGTCACTGTATAATTACGCTCATGCTTATCCAGCGTTCTTCTGTAATAAAAGACAGGATGCTCTTCCCCATCTATCCCCAATCTGAGATAATAAACCAAACGCGGTAATCAAGGCATCAGTTTGTATGATAAATGGTTTCATAAAATCTGGATATTGTAGGACAGGCGCCATAAACAGCACAATTTCCAACAATTAAAAGACCTGTTGGAATTCAGCTGCCCAACAAAAAATGAACTCCTCCTTGTAGAGAATGGAACAAGGGTTTGGCATTTTTTGAAAAACCTTCAATAAATCTTTGATAGTAGCCAGTTATGCCTAAGAACACTTGGACATCTCACGTGCTCTTTGGAGCTTTCATGTTATTTATTGAATCCATCTTTTGAGGGTGAAACTTGCAAGCCCTGAGGAATAATAACTTATTCAAGACACTCCAACTGCCCTTTGAAGAATGCACATTTTTTAGGCATTATTTTCAGTTTGGCCTTCAGTAATCGTTCAAACACTTGTTCAAGGTGTTACAGGTGTTGAGAGAATGTCCATAAGAAGACATTAATATAATTCAGGTAATTAGTACGCAGTGTAACTTAAGATTCCCAAAATTATATCCATCACATGCTGAATAGTTGATGGCGCATTACAAAGCCCCTGTGGCATGTGTTAGTTGAAATTAACCTTGCGCCAAGATAATTGCACACTTTTCTTGCTCCTTCTTAGGCAAATTAACTTGCCAATATATAAAAGATAAGATCCATTGCAATTAAAATTTATGCACCTCCCAAAATGGTCTAAAGCATCATTTATTCTTGGAATAAGGTATGATTTCTTTATAAAAGGCGTTGAGGCGGAGGTAGTCAATTACAAAGTGGTTACTACAATCCTTCTTCTTTACAATTAGAATATGGCCTGCCCAAGGGCTAATTATAGGCACAGTCATTCCACTATAGGAGTTTGCCAAGCTCTTCTTTAACTACTTCATCACTATCTTGGGAACGCCTAATTGGCCTCATTCTGATGGGCGCATGATCCATAGTATCCACAAAGTGTTGTAATCATTATTCATAATCCAGATCAAAGTCACTTTTAGCAAAATATAGAATATAGATCAAATAACTCCAACGCTTCATCTTTTTGTTATTCAGATGATTCTATAAAGTGATTCTCCTGAAATTAAAGCATGTGTTCAATGACATCATTGGGTTGTCCAAACTCTGATAAATTATTAAATATTAAAGCTGATTCCAATTCATCCTTGGGCACCAGATGAAGAAAAGCGACCACTTGGTGTTTTACAATATTAACATCTGTTTTGCTAATTTTTTCAATAAAACGTCAATTTTGCCATGCCCTGGTAAGAGTTTCCAGGTGCTACACTGGGTTCCATATTAGTATAATTCCAAGACGGCATGACCTCCACATATAATCTTTCTGGGATATCCAATGTGTTACTAGTACTCATAACTAGTTGGCGGCCTGGTGCTATCATTGCATCTTTATTTTCTTCATTATCAATATTCCCCAATTTTCATTATTGGCTTTGGGCAAAGACCAGCTTTGATTTCCCATTTATGTATATCCAATTAGTATTATTCCATTTGCATAGCATATTTTTGTAAAATTCCTGATGGTGGCTTGTGTTTTGGTATTAGTGCAACTAAAATTTTTTGGAAGAGTCTTTTTCAACGTTGTTAACATGTTTATTTTAAAATTATAAGAAATGCCATAGGTTTAGTATAATCTTGTTCCAATTAATATGTTATAACTAGTGTTTGGTAGCACAATTACTGGTACTGACTACAAGCACATCAAACTGCATCAGCAAGGCTCTGTAAGCTCCCTTTTCTTTTTGTGATGTTGAGGCTCGTAGTCCCATATTCTTGTCATTGATCTATTAAATTTATTTGAGGTGGGCTGACCTGAGGATGATGCCGCACTAATGAAGGGTATTCAAATTAATGGTAAGGGAGTATAAAACCTGAAAAGCCTCCATGCGTGGCGTATGATAGGCCAGGAACTCCATGGACCGCCTTGCTATTTGCTATCTCAGTTTGGGGCATTGATGTGCAACTCCAACAGTCATAATCATCCCCTACCCAAAGTTCATCTAGTGGGATTGAACTTGGGGAGGCAGTAGTAGAGGGACCATATTACACCACTGGGGTATCCTCCCCTTGTCATTAATCTATATTAGGGAATTCTTTGAGTTTTAGAAAGTACTGAGGGACTCCATATGCAGGCAACTTTGAAGGATGAAGTCTTGAGATACTGCACCTCACCACACTAGGGCTGCGAGAATCTGAGCACCACTAAAATGTGGACCAGATAACAAACTAGAGTAGCTCACAATATCCTTAAACTGACCTATGCCGCCCTGTTTAAGTACTGGGCAGACCGTCTGTACCAGCCAGAACAGGCGATATGCCTCTCATCTCCCTTGAAGGAGACAAGACCTGATGGCCCTGGTTTAAGGCCCCATGAGGGAGGAGGAGCCAATGTCCATCCCCTTATCATCTGCTTTTTAGCAGAGTTTTGCCCTCCAGCCCCTTTTGTACAGGAAGCTTTGGAGTCCTTTCAAATGATTTTTTTATTTTCTGGAATGATCAAGTTTGTTAACAGCCAGCTCATGTGACTAATTAGCCGCTAGTCAAGCTTCATGCCAGCCTGAAAACCGCGCCATTTATTATAGGCAGGTTCACCAATGTGCAGTTAGCAATGATTGCCTTTCTTTGTCCTGGAGTTTGAACCTGCACAAATCTCAGCTCATGAGGAGTAGGTATGAAAGACTTCATTTCCTGATTCTTACTCCCCCCTTACTGCCCATATTCTCTATAAAGGGATTAGTAGGCACCCATAAGAACAGGTGGCGCAGTCATAACTACCATCCTGCACCCCTTTCAGGCCTTTATAGGACCAGACCAGTGCACTTCTCTAGTTTCTGGTGTTAGCTACTCACCTATTTTCCTTAAGATTTCCCCATTTGCGCCATGTGGAGGCCTCAGCTAATCGTATCTAGCTCCCAATATCAGGAGCAATCTTTATTTTATTGTCTAACCTAAGTTGTAAAAAATATATAGGTGCTCCGCTTTCAATAATTGCTACAACTTTGATTTTGTTGACTAAAATGTCAGAATAAGTACACTCTGAGTAATAAGAATAAGTTGAGTTTACTAAGTAAATATGTGTAGAATCCAAAGAATTTCTTGTGCAATTCAGAATGTTTCCAATAATAGGACATTTTGGTGATTTATGTGTCAATGTGCATTGCTATGTAACTCCCTCCAGACTTGGTGTATCAGTTTAACTCAGGCCCTCAACTAGAGTATTCTCAATATCTCTGTTATACATAAGGTTTTGTGACTACCTCAGTTACTTCAAGAACATCAGCTTTTTTCTGTGATTGAGTCACCACATGTACATCATTAGAGATTACATGATATACTTGAATAAAGTCCATTTTAAAAGTGTCCACATTGATAATTGAGGCCACGTTGCAGGCATGTTCATTTTGGTCAGATGGGATTGGTAGTTTTGGCACAATAGAATATTCCGCTTCTATTTTACATTCTCTTTTCCTCCTCTTGAGAATTAATAGGAGGTACTATATTGTAAGGAGAGTGTCTATAACTCTCTTGTTCCCAGCGTGGTAGTGCACAGTGAACAAGGCCAAAGCCAGGGAACTAGCTGTTAGTACAAAAGTAATTAGAGACCAGCAGAGGGTGCTGGAGCAATAACAACTTTGGAGAGAAGTGCGAGTTTTATAATAAATAACCCACCAAAAGTGACGCGTTGCATAAAGAGAAAGGGGTAAGCGACCCAGGTTGGAGGGAACCTGGGCGAACCAATGGTGCACTAGGAGGTAGCTTGAGTGTTTTTAAAATGGCAAGTTTAGTAGAGCGTGAGACCTCTTTGAAGAGGTTTACGCACAGGAGCGCTCAAAATATCATAAAATAAAACGTAAAACGGGAAAAATGTTTATTGGGAAGTTGACCAACAAGGAGTGTTGGTCATGGGAAACAGAATTAAGCTATGTTGATGAAATACGGGGTTTGCTGAAGTGTGCCCAAGCACTGACCCACCAATAGGCAGACACTACCATCCAAATTGGTAGAAAACACTGAAACTGACTTCACTCAAGTAATTGATTGAATTTGGATCTGACCCAAACGTGTGATTTCATAAATGGAACAGGTTTTGAAACCCCATTCCTCAACTAATTGAATTGAACTGTCTGCATTATTTGCATAAACTGTTCGTTTTAACACCTGGGCCAACGTAAGGGGCAGGGCATTATGCACCTCACTAGTACCAACCTGGACATATTTAGCTTGTACCCAGCGCTGGTCTAGTGTATGCCTGAGGTCAGGGATGTCCTGAAGCTTCACCTTCTGGGCCTCCTGGCGCCCAGTCTTATCCTTAGGGTTGTCCACTATGATGTCATTTAACATGTTATATATTGACACTATGTTGGTGGCATCTTGTGACATAGTGCCCTTTTTGATTGCAATTATAGCAAGCAACTTCATTCTTTGGACGCATTGCCTTTGCATTTAGATTGCTCATTTTTTAGGATAATTGCTTTAATCTTTTTGTTGTTGTCAAGTGATATTCCTGAAGTGCCTATAGTTCATTTTTTCTTGCCGAAGTTAGTGGGTCCAAAAGTTTAGTAATGGAGTAGATATTCAAACAATTAAGATGTTTAAGGTTTTAAACAAATGATGGCAATAAGGTATTTTTTAAGCTTCAATAAGATTGCACTGCGTGCTTCAATGCAATAAATAGAGTCAAAATCAATCATTGATAGGCAACTAGGAGAGCCTGGTTTCTTGATAAAATCTATTTGCAAATTCAATGATCATTATATAAATCTTTAAGTTAGTAATATTAATTCATTTTGCTGAGTTGACATTTAGTTCAGGGCCTCCAAACTGATATTAATAACCTCTTTGATCTCAGTGTAAGTAGTCTTGTACTTCAAATGTGGAATGATTAATTTAAAGCACAAAAATATCCAAACAGTTGATGATAATAGCAGCTTTATTAAGGTCACTAGCCCCATACATGGTCATTTCAAATCTCTGAAAAAAGTGGTTAATATCCCGTTCTTGTCAAAGACAGGCTGCTTTAAAGTCTTATAGTCAACAATCTCTCTTTCAAGTTGATTATGAATATATCTTGACTGACTCATCCCTGTCATCTCAGAACTCTGAATTGTAGCGCCCTTAGTAGAGGAGCTTGTATAAGCCAAGGCAACAACATTACTTGACATTTGCTGACGTGGTACAGAGTTGACTTCCATATTAACTTCTAAGGCTCATCCTCATATTATTTGAAGCGTCTGCACTAGTAGAATTATTTTGGGCACACTGACATCGAAAATATTTTTAATCTTTAATTTGGCAATCAACATTTAGCTCCCAGTCCGCATGGCCCAGTTTTTAACTTCAATATTGCTATTTCCTCTTTTTGACCGGTCATTTGCAGTTGGAGACATAAATTGTTTGATCATTCTATTTAATTAATTTTCTTAAATGGTTCTCATCTCAATGTAGAGTAATATTTGACTCTAGATTAAAGTACAATTCAATAAAATTATTAACTTGATGACTCAACCTACCACTAAGTCTTAATATTTCTTATTTTTAGTTTGTTGTACTTCAAAATTTTTGAGCTAATAAATGATTTTATGGGTATAATCATTCTTCATATCATAAATTTGAGCGCTTAGTTGTTAGTATTGTTTGAAAAATTTATTATTTAAATTGTTCCTCTTGTCCTTTGGGCTTAGTCTCACAAATTCCAAAGGCTGCATACAAGTCTGAGTTATACAGTTGACCTTTTTATCATTAACTCAACTTTTGTCTAAGAAGGTTTCAAACACATTGCAAATATTTTCATTCAATTTTCATATTAATTCTGATACCTGGTTATTTGTCCATTTGGTCATTTATGGTTCCTCTCCAATCTAGCATGGGCTCTTGAAAAGTTATCATATATCCAATCATTTAAGTCTTGAGCAATCTGGATTTAGTTTTTTGAAAATTTAGCTAACTCAGTGATAACCACATGGCGTGCAATAGTCATCTGTTAGTTTCTATAGGTAGTATGTATAGACTCAATTAAATATTGTGTGTTGTTCTTAATCCCAATTAGGCTGTTCCTAATTTAACCTACACTCAATTGCAGGCGAGCCAGATATCTCGCCCATAGAGCATCTTAGTTTTGTTAGCAATAAGAAGGACTACTACTGTCTGCTGGTCCTTATCTAATTTGACAGACTCTTAAAAGTTGCTGCTCTACCCACTACAGTCTTTCATGAGAAATTGGTTTGTCAAGGTAGGTAGTTTGAAGTTATGTTATTCCAATTAATCTGGGACATAGTCATTTTGGTGTTAGAAGGAGGAGTTGTGAGTATTCTGAAAAACTGATAAGGATTAGGGTTACTTTCCTGCCGCGCATAATTACCATCTGCCATCCCAACCATGAGCGCCATTGTTGAAGTTTTTACTACTTTAGATGGCTGGTTCTTTGTTTCCATGGGATAAATAGAGTTACAGATGTCTATTGTATAAAGACAATAGACAAACAATAGTGCTTCATGAGATATAAATCCTTGAATTTAAAACTAGAGGCTGTATTTTCTTATTACTACTTGAGCTATAGCTTTTCGCCCTATGATCTTCCTGAGCAATATAGTAAAAGTCAGATATATTATGGCGAAAAGTATTATAAAGTTGAGTTCTTATTTAATGACTTAATTTTTATTTTCCTCTTATGTTAAATTCAAGAAATCAAGTATTTTTACCTTCAATGATAACTACATCTTCTCCCTTAACTCTTATCTTTAATCACTTCTGAACAAGTGGCCCTCAGGCACAGTTTCTGTGGTTTTCTCCTCAACAGAGGTCCTGCCCTTCATTGAGGGCTTTTCTTCACATTTGAAGTTCCTGATGAACACCCAGCTTCGCCTCTGTAGTTGAATTCTTGCTGACATTAAAAAATAGCTCATCATCTCAAAAAGTTAAAGCAATCAATCCTCTGAACTATGTTAGTGAGGCGCACAAGCAATTTGAATTAATAATTAGAAATTTGTGCAATTGTAGCCCATTTGACACTAAAATTTAATTTTAACTTAACCCAAATGGTTTAACTAATTCATCAAGTCAAATTTTTTCAAAGCCATGACTTCTTCAGCTTTTTTTAGCTATAATAATTATAAAGTAATTGATAAACTAATATATAGATATCAGAACTTAATAACTCAGGCACAAAGCCTTAGTATCAGGTCAATAATTTAAATAATAGTCTCACAAATAATTCAGTCAATTATTCAACATCATCAATCAGCTAGGTACACTCCAACAGTTCTCATTAGTTCTTTTAATTTTACTATTTTTATCTATCCATTACTACCCAGATAATCCAATAAGACTATAGAATCAATCACTTTTGTGAGCCTGAACGTGGATATTGGCAGCCTTAAAACAGTTTTTTAAGTGACTACTTCTAGCCAGGTTTTTTTTAAAATTATAACTCTGAAGTTCAAACATCTATCTGAAAAAACTTTCATTAAAAGTACTGTATGTTCTTAATTCAGCGTAATGACGTTTAATAAATCACTACAGTTGGGATTCCAGGCCATTCCAGACAATTGGATAATCCCATTGTTGGAAACACACCCCAAACTAGAAAATCAATTACATTATAATGATATGATCAAAACCTCAAGAAAAGGTTTAACTAGTAAAGTTGTCAGAGATCATCCCTAAAATACAGGATCAATTACCCTTAATGTTGGAGTTTAAACCCAATCTAGAAAAAAGATGGCACAAATTTGAAATAGAAACCAATGCCACAAAAACCTGAAAAGCAAATTAGAATAAATTAAGACTTTGATATGCTTGACGATTATCACCAAGCTTAATACTTGAATTCACTACATAAAAAACCGCAAATAAACTTGGTTACTTTTCTGTTTAGTAATTAATATTCATTTATTGCTGTTATATAGCATAACAGTATTATCATCATTTAAGGAATTTCACCCTTAATTGTATACTTAAATATTTTAATATTTAAAATACGCCCAGGTTTTCAGGAGACCTACTCAAATAAAAAGGATAATAGGATTTAATCCTCCCATACCACAAAGGTGTTGCTTTCTGCCAGGTAATCTCTTGTCCTCTGGAAAATCAAAATAACCATGGAGGTGAACTACGCCACCTGGTTTGTTAACCTAGAAATCTCCATGCAAGGGTTGGAACACCAAATATTTGCCATTGAGCAGCGACTTCTGGAACTTTGAGGAATAACCTCTATGTCAAGTAAGTGCTTTAACTCTCTTTTTATATGCGAGGTAATGCCAAATGCACATCAGCATAACAAGGGAATTCATTGCTAGTAAACATAAGAATAGGGCACCTCGAAAGGTGCCTTTGAAAAGGTGCCCAAGGACATGGTGCATAAAAGTGAATAGAAAGCTAAGTAACTAGAAATGCCAGAACTTGGTTGGACCCTAAGGAGGAGTCCATAACTAAGTGAAAATCAGTGTTGAGGTAATTGGGTGCTTCAATATGGAGAGGACAGGCTTTACTAGGTGTGCACCAGAGCCCATAGTTATTTTAGACAAAATGAAATGGCCTATGTTGTTAGAAACCTCCTTGAGGAGTTCTGCAAAGAGATCAGACCAATGGACTATCTTGTAAGTAAAATGAACTTAGCTTTTATTAAAACCAGTCAACCAACAAAGAAGGCTGGTCATAAAACAATAATCATAAAGAATTAGGTAGTCATTTTTATCAGGTGATGCACTGTGCCCAATCCAACTAATTAGCTTAAACCACAATCCTTTGATGTACTAAACTTGAGTATGATCGCACTCAGGTGATTGACTGTAATTGAATTTTGACTGATTTACCAATATTATAAACCAAACAGTATAAAGCTCCATACCCTAAGCAAATGTAACGTACCATTCTTAAACAAAAAATAGCTGGTGAACTGCAAGGCTGAGGATGTAACGCCCCCATGTACATCATGCGCACCCCCATAACTAACTAGAACATATTTTGCCCTTACCCAGCGTTGATCCAGAGTGTGATTCAGGTCAGGCAGTTTCATTATCTTGTTCCTCTTGGCCTCTTCACGCTCTTATATATTTTAACAATTATGTATATACTATAATGTCATTTAACCATGACATTACCTTCTCATTCTTTTGGGGCTTCACCCCCCTCCAGGGGGCTTCATCCAGGAAAAAGTCCCTGTGGCAGGGTAGTTTCATGGCAGCGACATTTGGTTTGGGCTTAGGCCTAGCTGCATCAGGGTAAAGTGTCATGGTTAGAAAATGACATCATCCTTGGGGCCAACGTTTTAGACAAAGATGCTTTCAGGGAGGCCAATAAGGTGAAGTTAGCAGGCCTCCCTGACCTCAAGCATACCATAAATCAACGTTGGGTAAAGGCAAAATATGCCTAAGTTGGTCCTATGGAAGCAAGAAAAGTTTGGCCCTGTATGAGAGTAAGGGCGTTAAAATAAACTAGCTTTGTTATGACAGAAAACGGTTCACTTCAGTTTTTGGGTGAACAGGGACTAAAAACATGTTCAGTTTTCGCATTATCCAGCTTGGGTCGGCCATTTTTGCAATCAATAACCCAAGTTTGGTCAATTAATCAATATAGCTTTTTACCAGATGGGAGTGTGTACCTATTGGCGCGCCTCAGTTTAGGCCCACTTCCCTTGATTAATTGTTTTATCAAATTCCCTTAGATTTCTCATATCAATACCAATCTTCCTTGTTGGTTGACTTCTCCCTATTAAGTAAACCCTTCGCTAAGTACACCATTTCCTGTTTTATGTTATCTTGGACAGCCTGTGTTTGAACCTCTTCAGGGAGGTCTCAGGCTCCATTAACTTTTTAATTTTATATACAATTAAACTATCCGCTTGTGCACCATTGGGCCACCCTAGTTCCCTCCAATCTATGACGCCTATATCGGACCATTTTTTTGCACCACATTGCTTATTTATGGTTACTAATGTTAATAATAACACAACTTTCCTTAAGTTTTTATTGCCTAAGCACTCTCTGCTGGGCCTTGATAACGTTTGCACTATCAACTAGTTCCCTAGCAATGACCATGTGCACCATGAACTATCACGCTGGGAACAGGAGAGTTTATAGACACTCTCCTTACATTAGCCAGCCAACCATTATTTCTTATATGCACAAACTTTTTCTATGTAAGACTTTCACGAGAAATATTTGGTGTGCGCCAGCTGTGGGCTTCAACTGTGGACAGCTGCACCACTGTTTCCTCCTTTTCCTGAAGGTTGGAGCATCTTGGCGTTATCCTGGCTGCCTCCAACTGGAAAGTACCCACCCTTCATGCTCATACCTGGTGGATACAGATGCTTTGGGGTCTGGAAGTTGTGATTCCCCAACTTTCCACCAAAATTTACAAAATTGATTTTAACAAATGGGGGTTACTTTGGCAAAACATTCAGACGTTGCCATTGGAGCCTTCTAAGATAGGCATGGGGGTGATGGCCTTGGATAATGTTGGGCAATCCGTTGCTGTTATGGGAATAGGGTCATTTGCGTCTAAAAACGCGTTTTATAATGAAAATACCACATATACATCTGAACCATATTTGCTCTCTCATAAATCAGATATGATACCTACTCCTGTGTATCAAATCACCCCATAAAACCCCCGTTTGACCTCTTCCATGATTTGTAGCACTTAGGAGGTTGAAAAGGAGCTGCGCTTACAATATAAAAATGTTTATGCACCTGCTAAAGCTATGGTGGGATATGTGGCCTCAGTATTAGGAGTGGTCAAATATCCCTCTCCATTCTTTGATTCAAAAACATACCAGGGTGACATGTTAATGCCAGATGAAGAGTTGGTTGGTGATGTAATGTAATTTTCTGCTTTAAATAAAGAACATTCAGGGTATTTTCTACTGACTGTTACCCTTTCCCCCTTTAGGGAAATTCAGCACCGCTATTCTGGTGGATACAGGCGCCTCAGAAACCTTTATGGACCAAAGTCTAGCCAACTACCTTGAACTGCGTTACTTACCAGGTGATATGGTTAGGGGAGGGGCGTCCCAAGGTATTCCCACTTTGAAGATCATTGGGTCAGTGGACTATCAGGTTGGCAACTATCACTTGTCTAACCACTTTCAAGCTATCAAAAACCTCCTGTACCCCATCATTTTGGGTGTGGAGTGGTGGCGGAAGTTTGACGTCAGAACCATCTTTAAAGAAAATACCCTATATCTCTCACTAAAAAATGATCGCATACTAGTTGTTCCCTTTTCTGAGGCTAACTTCTAGGGCGATTTTCCCCACTGGTCCCACTTTCACACCCTTATAGCCTTTCCCCTTTGCTGAAGCCCTCAGTGGAAGTTCATATACCTTCTTGCTTGGAGGGTTTGGAATTCTCTTTTGATGCAGCATCTGCCAACGCCTTCCCTGAGCACTCCGAGTTAGATTGTGACTTCAAGCTCACTGTGGATCTGGTGCGAATATCTTCCCCCATTTACCCATTGACTGTCTGGTTGGAAGAGGCGTTGGATGTGTGGGTGAAGGAACAGTTAGCCAGAGGTGCAATTTTTCAGTGTACCTCCCCTGTATGCTCCCCACTTCTTTTTGTTGAGAAGTCTGATGGTACTCTATGCCCATGTGTAGACTATGGGAACCTCAAAAACGTCACTGTACCAGATCTACATCCCATCCCTTTAGATTTTCAGATTTAGCGCTATGTGGAGAAGGCTAAGGTCTTTTCCAAGCTAAATTTGCCTCAATGCATTTAATCGGATTCAGATTAAGAAGTACCAAAGTGATTAACCGCATTCTGTACCAGAAAAAGGATTTTCAGTTTCAGGTCATGCCTTTTGGGCTTAAGAATGCCCCTGCCATTTTTCAACTCCACATTGATGCTGAGTTGGGGGATTTGTTGGGGGTATGCGCGGTTGCCTACATGGACGATATCCTGATGTTTTCCCCTGATCATGAGTCCCATGAAGTTCACCTTTGTCAAGTGGTGGAGAGGATAAGGGCAGCCCGCCTTACACTGAAGATCAGTAAATGTTAATTTTTAAGTCCCAGGTCAAATTTCTGAGAAACGTCATGTTTGACTAAGGACACATGATAACTCCAGATAAGGAGAAGGCTACTCGTGAGTGGTCCACCCCCACTTCAGTCAAGGAAGAGGAGTTTTTTTGGGGATGTGTATGTTCCTCAAGAATTTCAAGCCCAGACTTTCCAAGGTGGCAGCACTCTTGTATAAGGCTAGTAGTGCAAAGGTGCTTCAATGATTCCCGTTTTGAAGTATGCTTTCCAACCAGTGATGTGCACCTTGTTGTCCACGTTCATCCTTCGCCATGTCAACCCTTTATAAGATTTCATTGTGTCTACTGATGCATCCAACTTTGCCATAGCGGCCGCCTTGTTACAAGTAGGCAAATATGGGATAGAGCAACCAGTGGGATATTTTTCTAGGAAAATGTCTTTGCCAGAGTTGAATTACGCCGTTTATGACAAAAAGTTACTGGCAGTGGTGGAGGCGCTGACTTATTGGTGTCACCACTTGCATGGCTCCTCCTAACCTTTCTGTGTACATACAGATCACCGTGCCTTGCTATACTACCGCGATCCTCATGTCCTAAACCACGTCAGACCTGTTTGAATGAGACCCTTGCCCAATTTTCACTTTCCTATGAGTTCATTAAAGCAAGAAGAATGGTTTGGCAGATTCTTTGAGCTGTAGCCTTGCTTTGGCTCCTGATCCAAAGGAGGTGGAGGTTCATAACACCAAGTTGATGATTCCACTGGTTAAGATCTTATCTCAACTTTTCACTTCCACGGCAACATGCCAGCGCTTGCACCTTTGGAAAATGCAGAGAAATACAGTATGTTCAGAAATGTAGTCCTTTCTCAGCTTTTATCAGCCGAATATACTATGGTTTATGCTAAGAGCGCTCTGAATCAGGAGAATTTATTAAGGGGTTTTTCATGTAAAGGATGATATGATGTGGTTTCAGGGGCGCCTAAGGGTTCCTGCTGGACCACTGCGCCTGGAAATCATCTGGGACCATCATGATGGAATCACCGTTGGTCATCCTGGGAATGCAAAGACCTTGGAGTTAATATGACGCGCCTACAATTGGAAGAGCTTGCCTGCTCAGGTGGACGGTATTGTAAAGAGTGCCTGATCTGCAATTAAATGGATCCAAATTGATAACTTTTAGCAGGGTTTTTGGTACCAGTTCAAAAGTCTGAAGAACCCTGGACTTCCATATTGGTGGTTTTATTGTGGAATAACCTGTCGCTGATGATTATGATGCCATCATGGTGGTGGTGGACCGTTTTACGAAGTTTGCCCTCTTTATTTATTGCAGAACGACAATAACCATGGCTGAGATGGCTAGGCTCTTTGTCACTCACATGTTTGCGCTTCATGAGGTTCCCCAAGAATTTATCAGTGACTGGGTCCAGTTTACCTTTGTCTTTTGGGAAGAGTTGTGTAAGACTCTTCAGATTCGCCCCTGCCATTCAACTGCCTATCACCTCCAATCAGATGGGAAGATTGAACGAGTGAACCAGTGCTTGGAGCAGTTTCAGTGGTGCAACACCGCCACGGATCATTCATATTGGGTTTCTCATCTTCCTATGGCCCAATTTAGCTACAACAACACTTTGCATTCTTTGATCGGTTGTTCCCCTTTTTTCGCTAACCATGGTTTAAACCCCGCCTTTAACATGAAGCCCAGCTGTGAATCCAAAGTGGAATTAGTGGTGTACTTTGCTATGACTATAAAGAAAGTCCACCAGGGGGTTTCCACGAGTTTAGAGGCGGTAATGCAAGTATATAAGGAGAACGCTGATGACAAGAGATGAGTGGGTCCAGCGTACAAGGAAGGGGATCTTGTGATGCTTGATGCTCGAAACATCCCTATCAAGCAGCCATGCAAAAAGCTGGGCCTTAAGAGGATTGGACCTTACCGCGCTGTTAGAAAGGTGGGCCATGCCTCATACCAGTTGATCTTCCCTCTCTGTTTTGGATCTTCTCTGTCTTCCATGGGAGCAAATTGACGTTGTTCAAGGGCCCCCACCTAAGACTCCTGAGGCTTATCTTGTGGATGGGGCGCCAGAGTGGGAAGTGGAAAAAATAGTAGCCTCCCGCCATGTTAATAGATGGATTGAGTACCTGGTATCCTGGAAGGGCTTTGAAGCTGCAGAGAACAGTTGGGTCCCAGCGCGTGACTGTGTGCATGCCCAAGATCTAATTGAAGCCTTCCACAAGCGTTTCCCCCAGGACGCTGGATCTCAACTGAAGCAAACCGTTGCTGCAAGGAAGTTGGCCCCAGGCCACAAGAACTTTTCCCTGGCGCAAGCCCCTAGAGGGGGGGTTGAGCTCCGTTGGGAGGAGAGGGTAATGTCATGATTAGAAAACGACATCATCCTTGGGATCAACGTTAGAGATAAAGATGTTTGCTGGGAATCCATTAGGGTGAAGTTAGCAGGCTTCCCTGACCCCAAGCATACCATAGACCATCGTTGAGTAAAGGCAAAATATGCCCAAGTTTGTCCTAGGGAAGCAAGCAAAGTTCAGCCCTGTATGAGAGTAAGGGCGTTAAAATGAACTAGCTTTGTTATGACAGAAAATGGTTCGCTTCAGTATTGGGTGAACGGGGTTTTTAAACCTGTTTGGTTTTCGCATTATCCAGCTTGGGTCGGCCATTTTTGCAATCAATAACCCGAGTTTGGTCAATTACTCAATATAGCATTTCGCCTGATGGGAGCATGCGCCTATTGGCACGCCTCAGCTTAAACTTGGTTCCTCAATTGATTTTTTTGCACAAATATTCTTAAATTTCCCATTTCAAGACCAATATTCCTTGTTGGTCAACTTCTCCCTATCAAATAAACCCTTCGCTAAGTACACTGTTTCCTGTACTATCTTGGACATACCTGTGCGTGAACCTCTTTGGGGAGGTCAACACTTCATTAACCTTTTTATTTTATCTACGAAAAAACTATCTGCTTGTGCGCCGTTGGGCCACCCTAGTTCCCTCTAACCTAGGACGCCTATATTGGACCATTTATCATACCGCGTCACTTATGTCTGGTTACTCATGCTAATGATAACACAACTTTCCCTAAGTTATTATTACCTAAGCACTCTCTGCTGGGCCTTAATAACGTTTGTACTATTAACTAGTTCCCTAGCGATGACCATGTGCACCGTGCACTATCACGCTGGGAACAGGAGAGTTATAGACACTCTCCTTACATAAAGCTTGTGGAATACATCAATAAGGCCCTGGGCATGGACAAAGTCACGCACAGGAACTCAGCTGTTCTCCACTGCATCAAACCATTTTCATGACACCAGTTACTCCAGTCTCTTGTTCACCCAAAGTGAGGCTACCACTTCCTCTACTTCCTACTCTAGGGTCCCATCCACAAGGTATGCCTAAGGTCTCAAGCTGAGGACCCTCAAATAAGGACAACTTGCTCTCATGGAACACCGAAAAGATCCAATATGATGAGGGGAGATCCAACTGGTATGAGGCATGACCCACAAATATGACAGTGCGGTAAGGTTCTATCCTCTTTGGGCTCAGTTTTCTACACAGCTGCTTGATTAGGATATTTCTGGCATCCAGCATCACTAGATCTCCTTCATTTTAGACTGGCCCTACCCATCTCTTATCATCTGAATTCTCCTTATATATCTTCTTGGTGGCCTCCAAATTGATTTGATCCCTTTGTATACTTTATTTATGGTCTTGGAAAAGTCTACCACCGCTTCTACCATGGAATCACCATTGGGATTCATATTAAACAAAGGGTTAAAATCATAAATGGAGAAGGAGGGAGAGAACACTATGGAAGTATTATGGGCGTTGTTATAACTGAATTGATTCATAGTAAGATGTGAAGCCCAGTCATAATGGTCAGCTGCAGTGTAACACAACAAAAACTGCTCAAGGCATTGGTTCACTCGCTCTATCTTCCCAACTAACTGGGTGTGGTAGAAATAGAGTAGCACGGATGAATCTGAAGCGTTTTTCACAACTCCTCCCAAAACACTGATTTGAAATGGGGTCCACGGTCACTAATAATCTCCTGGGGCACCCCAAGAAGGGAAAACACATTATGTAAAAAGAGCCTAGCCATCTCCGCCGTTATTACTGTGGTATTACAATGAATGAAATGGGCGAACTTTTTAAACCGTTCCACCACTATCATGATAGCATCATAGCCCTCAGATGCAGGTAACTCCAAAATAAAATCACCCAATATGGAAGTCCAGGGACCCTTTTCCTTTTGAACAGGTGCAAGAAACCCCACAAGAGGCTGGCAATTTGGCCTCATCCTGTTGCAGACCAGGCATTCCTTACATACCTGGCAATCTGTGCGGCCAATCACTTTTAATTTTATGTGTGGCGAATTAGTTCTAAGGTCTTTGCCTTCCTGAGGGTGCTCAATTTTAATTCTCTTATGGTGGTCCTTGATTTCCAAGCGGTGTGGTCTGTTAGGAACTCATAAGCTTCCATAAAAACACACCATCTCGTTCTTTACATGGTAACTCAGGTAATATCTTACTTTAAAACTTACTCTTGGTGATAAACATAGTATACTCTGCTGACAAGGGCTGAGAAAGGACAACCTTTCTAAATATACCATATATTTCACGCGTTTTACAGAGGAGCAATAGCTGGCACGCATACCATAAAGGAAAGCTTCTGGGATACATTCTTACCTGGCGGAATTATCAAGTGGATATTGTGCACCTCCACCTCCTTAGGATCTTGAGTTAGAGCAGGGTTCTGGCGCAGAGCATCAGCCAAAACATTCTCCTTGCCCTTTTTAAACTCATAAGAGAACACAAATTGGGCCAAGGTTTAATGCCATAGGGCTTGCCAGGGGTCAGGACATGAGGGGCATGATAGTACAATAGAACATGGTGATATGTAATAACGTAGAATGGTTGGGATTAGCTATGTATATGATGACGTCAATATGTCAGCGCCTCCACCTATGCAATAACCCTTTGTCATAAATGGCGTAGTTTAGCTCAGAAAGGACATTTTCTTTAGAAAAATATCCCACAGAATGCTTTGCTCCATCTTTGCCCACTTGTAATAAAGCAGCTTCTATAACGAAGTTGGAAGCATCAGTAGCCATGATAAATATCCTTTCAGGGTCCACATGGTGAAGAACTGACGTGGACAGCAAGATGCACTTCATGGCTTGTAAGGCATCCTTCAGGGCGGAGGACCAATAAAGATCTTTGGCCCCATTTTCCTTATACAAAGGCGCCGCGAACTTAGAAAGACTTGGCGTGAACTATTTAAGGAATGTGTAAGTCTATAAAGAGCTCCTCAATTCCTAGATGAAGTTATGGTGGACACTCATGAGTTGCCTTCTTCTTGTACAAAGTGATTATGTGGCCCTGGTTTAATATGACGTTGCCCATTAAGGTGACCTGAAACTTAAAGAACACACTTGATGATTTTCAGCGTAAGGTTGGCTGAACTCAAATGCTCCACCACTTGACGCATGTGAATTGCATGGGATGCTTGATAAGGGGAGAGCTCTAGAATTCATTCATTAGGCCGCAACGCATACACCCAGAAGGTTCCCCAAAACTGAATCTATACGGCTGGAAAATAGCAAGCGCATTTTTAAGCCCAAAAAGCATGGCCTGAAACTGGAAGTTACCCTTTCTGGTATGGAATGTGGTGAGCCATTCTTGCCCCTTTTTAGTATGGATCTGATTAAACGCGTTCAAGTAATCCAGTTTGGAGAAAAGTTTAGTTTTTTCACGTATCATGCATTTTATGGATCTACTGGGATGAGATGAAAATCTGGTACTGTGATCTTGTGTTAGGTTTTCATGATCTACGCATGGCATAGAGTACCATATGCTCTTTCCACAAAGAGAAGTGGGGAGCATATTAGAGAGGTACGCTAAAATATAACTCCTTTTAATAACTGCTCCTTAACTCGCATGTATAAGGCTGCTTCCTCCCATAAAGTCTAGGGGTAAATGGGAGAAAATATATGTACCAGATCAACAAGGAGTTTGAACTCAAAATCAAACTTTTAATGAGCTGGAAATACACTGGCAGAAGCAGCTTCAAATGAAGATCTCAACTCTTCCAAACAGGAAGGTAAGGGTACCTCCAAAGTGAGTTCCAGCAGAGGTGCAAGGTTGAACGTGTGTACCTTTGACCATTGAAGCAAATTGCCATTAGGGTTGGCCTCAACAATGAGACTACTAATTTCTTACTATTCTTCAAAGTAACGCCAAAAGTATTGGCTTTAACGTTAGTTATGACATCAGATTTTTGCCACCACTCCACTCCCAAAGTAATTGGGTACAGGAGATTTTTAAATACCAGGAAGCGGTCAACCAAAGATTACTTGACAACTTGATAATCTACCACCACCAGAACCTTCAGCGTGGGAATACCCTGAGAGGCCCCTCCCTAACCATACCACCAGGCAAGTAGTTAACTTGAGGTAATCAGCTAAATCTTAGCTAATAAAATACTCAGAAGCTCCCATGTCCATCAAAATAGTTGTGATAAGTTTCCTAAAGGGGAAGAAAGAGTAGCAGGAAACAAAAATAGCTAAAATAGTCATTATTCATAGCAGATAACGCCAACCCTCACCAGTAAAATCTTCACCAGGCATAATTATATCACCTGGATAAGGTTTTGCGTCAAACAATGGAGAGTGTTAATTAGCCACCCTCACAATTGAGGACACTTATCCCACCACATCTTTAGCTGTTGCATAAACATTTGCATATTTTAAAAGTAATTTCTTCTCCACCTCACGAGTCCTGCAAATCATAATGGGGTCAAGCACAGGTTTTCAGGGGTGATATGGTACACAGAATTAAGTTCCACGCTAGAGCCACAAGAGCTGCTAATTGGATCATTTGATTCACATAATTGGTTATTAAACGCGTTTTATGGCATCATTGACACCATATGCGATCTATTAGCCAGCTTTTTGTCTCTATCCAAGGCCATCACCAATAGATTTCTGTTAATGCTTTGGCCAGCACTTCAAAAAAGAGGTGCAAAGAAAATACCATATCAGATGAACGAATTACTTTAAATTTACCACTAGACTCATTTAAACCCTCAAATACCCCCAAAATGAGGGAGGATTGGTGGGAAGCCCTTCTACATTCAAAGAAAAATACATAGTTTCAGGTGCCATATTTATAGGGGCCACCGCTAGTGACATCATCACAGCAGAATCAACTAAAAATCAATAAAGGTTTGGGGCTGGAGCCCTGATCGCCTTCAGTTCCACCAAAATTGGAGGAATGGAAAGATAAGACTCCTCAAAGTTTATAGGAGCATGCAAGCTTTTGGGCCCATATCTATATAAGCCTCCATTGGTGAAGAAATGATGGGTAAATTACCTGGTCCCTTTCTGGTTAAGGTGTTGAAATAACCCTAAGAGCTTCAACCAATTGATCAAAGTTGGCAGAAGGACTTTGCCATACTGGGACATTTCTCATTGGGTTGTCTAATGTGGAATGGAGTACAACATTTTAACTATGCTCAGCAGTGGTAGGGTCTGGGCCATGTTTAATGATCCAATTAAATATATCCTTAAAGGATTTCATACTGAAACAGAGCAAAGAACTCATAAAAGGCTTGGAAGGAAAACAATCCAGATGATGCCACTCCAGGAAACGTTTAAACACTCTACCAATTTCCAAAAAATCCTCTGTGAATGGAACACTGCAAATACCCAGTCATCTGCACCGGGGGACATACAATACAGAAAATCCAATACAACAAGAGGGTGGATGAGAACCATCTAAATTATTATTAAATGAAGCTTCCAAAGGGATGGAAGCAAGCGCCTATTAAAATTTTAGAATATAATTTTGGGGAAAGTCTAGGAATCATACCAATAGGATTGCAAAGGGTCCAAGACCACCAGGTACAAGCAGGAAGGGTGTGAACTTCCCAGTTTACAGTTTTGAGAATAACGCCAAGATTCACTACTAATAAACCAAAATGAAAATTGTGGTGAGCAACATAGAGACCGTGACAAATGGCCAGCGCACCCAGTTAACACTCAAGCAGAGCCCCACATGGATAAATCTCATGTACATACAGTAAAAAGTTTAGTCGCCTAATATCAAGAAAGTATGCGTACTTTTCTTGTTCCCTGCAAGGTAAGGTGGAATGCATAACCACACAACAAGGGAAATTGTAATATTAAAAATGGGAATAGGACACCTCAAAAGGTGCCATTGCACAGGGGACCCAAGAACAGGGTGTATATAATTGTATAGAAAACAAAATGACATAGAAATGCCAGAACTTGGTTGGACCCTAAGAAGGAGTCCATAACTAAGTTAAAATCAGTGTTGGGGTACTTGGGTGCCTCGATCTGGAGGGGACAGGCTTTACTAGGTGTGCACCAGAGTCCATAGTTATTTTAGACAAAATGAAATGGCCTATGTTGTTAGAAACCTCCTTGAGGAGTTCTGCAAAGAGGTAATATCAAGGGACTATCTTGTAAGTAAAATGAGCTTAGCTTTTATTAAAACCAGTCAACCAACAAAGAAGGCTGGTCGTGAAACAATAATCATAAATAATTGAGGTAGTCATTTTTATCAGGTGATGCACTGTGCCCAATCCAACTAATAAGCGTAAACAAATTTTTTTTAATGTTATAGCTTGAGTATGCTCAATTTCAGGTGATTGACTGCAATTGAACTTTGCTGTATTTGTCAACATAATAACCAAACGGGTTTTAAAACCTTGTTTCACCAGCAAATGTAACGTACCAATTTTGGTTATTGAATAGCTGGTTCAATGTAAGACTGAGGATGTAACTCCCACATGTTCATCGCATACCCTAGAACCAACTTAGGCATATATTTTCCTTTACCCAGCGATGATCCAAGATGTGCTTCAGGTCAGGCAGTTTCATTAGCTTGCTACTCTTGGCTCTTTCACGTTCTGCTTTTTTTACAATCTATATTTACTATTATGTCATTTAACCATGACTGTAAGTCCCATTGAACGTCCTCTGGGCGTTGATTGGGCCATTTTCTGTTCCCAAGCAAGAAGGTACTGAAGAGGATGGTCATACCCCTTGTTACTCAGGGCAATCTCGCTCACGTGGTAGAAAAGCGCTGAGTAACAGCCCTTCCGCTTCAGATCCCAATTCTGGTAACCACAATTTCCTCAGCAGAACTTTTATGAGAAATCAGTGAAATCTGCGCTGAGATTGCCAAAATGGAATTGATTGCAACTCATTTGAGCGACAATTAGCCCAATGCTCAGATTTCAAATGGTCAAAAAGGTACGGAGACCAATCTATCAGCCAGAATGCCTGACGGTTGCAATTAAGTTAACACAGTGATCAAAAAAATCTCTCCCCTCCCAAATCTGTCAGGCATCACCCCTGATGGGTAGGTAATAGCATCGGATACCATCATTGAGGTTTCAAAGCTTCCTGCCAGCAAATTGGGCATTGCGCCTGATGCAATTCCACTGACCAAATGAACAGCCTAGTGACTGAGCATGGGCAGGTTGGGCGTCCCAAACCTGTTCCCAACCAAATGGGTCCACCCATATGTGGGGTGGTCTTGGAAGATTCCCGCTGCTCATCAGGCCGAATGCCATCACATCAACCATTGGAAACATAGCTGAGCTTTAGTTCAGATGTTCGAGGTCAAACCAACTGCAACTCAGCCTGCCACCAAATTTTGTGATGTTGGTTCCCAAGGAACTAACCCACCCATTCATGAATAATTCGCCACTTAGGCCGAACTTGCGGGACCTGATCCCAGCTTGTTTCCCTCCAAATCAACGATTATAAATCAGTTGCATCGCACTGAGAAAATTGTTGGTCAATTCTCTCCCTTAAATTTTCCAATAAAAACAACCCTCCCAAAAATTCAGTTTTTATCTGTTGAAAGTTAAGCTCCCTTCCAGTTCCATATTTGTCATACCAGCAGCGATGCCTCTGGCATTCTGGTTTGCCATTTGGGTGCTCTGGCATCTGGGCTGGCAGGCCAGTCTAATTCTTACTTGCTGTTCGCCTGACATAATTGACCAACCATCAATCTCTACCATTTCCACCTTTCTCGTAGATATTGGAGCAGCAATGGTCCCTTCTTTCCAACTGAATCAGGTCATAAAGAAGATTATCCCTGCCCACATTAGTCCCATCCCACTCAAAACTCCAAACCCATACCCCATAGTTGCCGCGGCTATCTTGCCCATGTCAGCAGGGTCTGACATCTCAACTTGCAATAAGTTTGCTCCCCAAAGCCCAGTAGTTTCCCAGCTGTCGCCCTTCAAAGGTGCAATTCCCATTGAACCAGAACTGATCATTGTCAAAAATGAGGAATAGGCCGAGGAAGAGGCTATCCTGGCATCCCAGAAATCGTGACGTTCTGTCCAATATCTCGTGGCTTGGAAAGGGTATCCAGCCTACAAGAACAGTTGGGGCAAGGCGTGAAATTGCATTAATTTCATGAACCTGGTCGAAGCATTCCACATATCCCACCCTGAGATTCTCCATTTCCCCCAAAAACCTGCATCAGTAATGGTGATCAAGTTACCCAAGGCGCACAAGATTGTGGCTCTCGTACAGTTTCCCAGTGGTGAGGCCCTTACCTTGGAAAAAGAAAAGAGTAATGTAAGTCCCGGTGAATGTCCTCTGGGCGTCAATCAGGCCATTTTTCTGTTCCCAAGCAAGAAGGTACCAAAGAGGATGGTCATACCCCTTGTTACTCAGGGCGATCTCGCTCACGTGGTAGATGAGCGCTGGGTAACAGCCCTTCCGCTTCAGATCCCACTTCTGGTACCCACACTCTCCTCAGCAGAAATGTTATGAGGAATCAGTGAAATCAGCACTGAGATCACCAAAATGGAATTGATTGCAACTAATTCAAGTGGCAATCAGCCCAATGCTCAGATTTCAAATGGTCAAAAAGGTATGAAGACCAATCTATTGGCTGGAATGCCTAATAGTTGTGATTTGGTTAACATGACGATTGAAATTATCTCCCCCTCCAAAATCCATTGGGCATCACCCCTGATGGGCAGGCAATAGCATCGGACACCATTGATGAGGCTTCGAAGCTTCCTGCCAGCAAATCAGGCGTTGCACCTGATGCAATGCCACTGACCAAACAAACAGCACAACGACTGAGCATGGGTGGGTTGGGCATCCTGAACCTGTTCCCAACCAAATGGGTCCACCCATATGTGGGGTGGTCTTGGGGGATTCCCGCCACTCGTTGGGTCAAATGCTGTCACTTCAACCATTAGAAACGTAGCCAAGCTTTGGTTCAGATGTTCAAGGTTGAACTGACTGCAACTCGCCTGCCACCAAATTTTGCGATGTCAGTTCCTTGGGAACTAACCTGCCCATTCCCAAATAATTCGCCACTTAGGTCAAACTTGCAGGACCTAATCCTGGCTTGTTTTCCTCCAAATCATTGACTATTTAATCAGTTGCATCACACTGATAAAATTGTTGGTCAATTCTCTCCCTTAAACTTTCCAATAAAAACAACCCTCCCCAAAATTCAGTTTTTATCTGTTGAAAATTAAGCTCCCTTCCAGTTCCATATTCATCATACCAGCAGCAGTGCCTCTGGCATTCTGGTTTGCCATTTGGGTGCTCTGGCATCTGGGCTGGCAGGCCAGTCTAATTCTTACTTGCTGTTCACCTGACAATGACACTCTAAATAAAAAAGCAAAGTTAGGCAATTGACTCCAACTTACACTACTATGATGGCGTTATATGTTATCTATGAGAAGGTTGACTGTGTTAGCAACGCTCAAATAAACTGCATCAACAAATAGATGCCATATATCAGAAAAATGCCTTCCAGACACAAATGCCTCCCTGAATCAAGGTGCACTCCCAGCGTCTTTTATTGTCATCCGCCCACTTGCCCCTCTAGCTAACTTGTTTAAGCCTTTCTTCAAGAACAAATATGACCCAGGGAAGATAGAATATTCTCGTTTTCATATTGTTTATAAAGTGCCATGGAGTAAGCTACTTACTATCAGCGACTCAAGCACTTAAACAATGCCTCAGCTGAGTAGCGTGGGAGATGAAGGTACCTCATTTAGTAACCTTGCACTTGTAATGGCGCAAAAATTGCGATTCTCTGGTAGTTAAGAGTAATTTAACCCTCGCCAATCTAAAACAGGCACATATAGGGGTCAGTTCAAATCAAGGAGAAATTTATTACCAAGATCGCCACTAATTTTATCTTGATGTCCAAACTTTGGTTGCAGGGAATTATCTTATTATGATGCTGTTACTGCTGCATTATCAGCTTTTAAAGATATGGCCAATATTCAGCTATACCTAAAGGCTGTTAATTATAATGTGACTAAATGTTTCACCTTAAGAAAGCCCTTTTGGAGGTCCCACCTGATCTTTTATAAGGTTTCAAAACCGTATTAACCTGCCCCTATAGTTTGACACCAGTCATAGCAGTGATTGATCCAAAGTTGTTGTCACAAGAAAATTCTGCAACTACTGAAAATACACCAACAGCAGCATTGGTAGCTGCTATTATTGCCCTCAAAATTAAGGTAGAAAAGATCAATCAGTGTAGGGCAAGAAGATCCTTTGCTGAAAAACTCAAGTGCCTCAAAATATTAGTTATGTACCTATCCTTCTGGATACTTTGTAAAGGCTGCCCCAGTTGAAGTCAAAGTGCTGACTTCTATTTAAGGCAATAGTCTATATTTTTCCAATTTTTATATAGGAAAGTTACTGCAACAAATTATTACAGTCAGATCTGCTAGCAAAAGTCAGGCCCTAACTGATCAAACTTTTAAGAAATTTTGAAACCCCAAGTTTGGCCTAGAAAAATTATCCCAGCAGCTTTGCTTCATATACTTTGACTGCCTTTCTAGCCATTAATTCCAAACTTATATACTCAGATGCACGGGTAGAAGTTGTGGTCCATAAAGATAAAGTTCTGGTTATAATTGACACCAGAAACCAGTAGTTGTTATATACTCCTGGCTAAAAAAAGATTAAAAATAGCTAATGACTTAATCCACTAGGGTGATTAAGGAACTGTGAAAGATCAGCTTAATAAATCAATCAGATCATACTTTGCTTTGTCTCTGAGGTTTGGATATCTCTTTATCACTTCCCATTCTATCTCTTTAGAAAATAATAATTATGAACTACTCATTAGAGTCCAAGTAATTAGAGAATTTAACTATATAATTAATCACAAGGAGCAATACCTCTGTAAGTCTGAGGGAGCACCCCTGTGCCTTGACCATGTGAGATTCCCGTTATAAATCAAAAAAGGGTGAGTAAGGCGGCTGTCCCTTTCATAGCTCAGGACTATTTTGCCCATGTGGTAGACGAAATGTGGGTGATTGCATACCACCTCAAATTTGCCTCCTTTCCCCCTTTCTTTACCACACAAGGGCTCAAGCAGATCGTGGGGTGTGTATGGAGGTGGAGATGGCAAGAGGACGCCGCCAGAGAGGAAGTGGTGGTCAGCTACCCCTGTCAACAATCTTAGGTTCTTCCAAGGAGGCGGGAAAATTAAATAAATTGAGGGGTAGCAGAATCAAGCTAGCTGCATTACAATTGGGTTCAAAAACATACCAGGGTGCTCCCTCCTGCCAGAAAAGGGGGTCCAACTCCAGTGGGTTCAAGGGTGAAAACCTTTTGATACCCAATGGGATCGCCCTTATACATCCTGTCTATGGGTGCAATTAGTCGCTTGCCAATCAAGGCATGGCTGATCTTCCAAGCAGATTTATAGTAGGAGAAAAATTTGTGGAAAACTTCAAGCAAGAGTTGGCTGGCCAACGGAAGGTAATTAAGCATCAAATTAGTTGAAAAATCTCATTCTGGTGGTGTCAGTTGGGATTGCAATACTCTCAGTTTATTCAACTCCATTTTTTCCCTAAGCCCTGCAGTACTTAAGATAACTGTCCCTCACTGGCACATTCGTTATTTAATTTTAAAAATTTTAGTTTAATAAACAAATTTCTTTTCCAACCCAATTTTCTAATTATAGATTCTTACCATTTTCTGCCATTGTTGCTAAAAAGTATGTTACTGGGGTTCACAATGACTGGTCCTTAGTTGTCATTCTCACAACGTTGCTGCCTTACCTCCTAGGATGGTATTATCAATTTAGTGCATTTTGGGGATGATCCCACTTGTGTATGACCTCTGGCATCAAGACATAGCTTTATTGTTGGAGATCATTTCTACATGTTGGGCAAGGTTCTAGCACCTTGCCATGCACTCAACAACCTGTGGCACCTCATCGCATTCAGGGCCCTCCATGGGCCCAAGAAGTTAACCGCAGTAGGATACACTGTTACCATGACAGCCACAGTTTTTACTAGTAGGAATGGTTGTGATGGTAGCTTTCAGTTGATGCACTCTAATCGCTTCTCTCCCCACCCATTGTCAGGTCTTTTGGACAGATATGCCCCAGGCATTATGGGTTGCTTTCTGAGTGTTCATGAATCCCAATTGACAGACCAATCTCAATTGCATTAGCTGCTTCCATGACAACTCGTAATCAGAACATACTTCTCTTGGTTTTCTGGTGACATCTCTAGCTTTCATTATCCGCTTTTTAGCTCCATCGCTGAGAAGTAGCAAAATTATTTCAAGTTGTTTCAAAGCAATTTCAGTTCACAATAGAGAGTAAAAATTTCTTAGTCAGGCTGTTAAATCTTCTGTAATCTAAGCCTATTTTGTGAGTTTCACAATTCTTTCTCACTATTATAAGGGGCGATGCCCAAGGTTTCTTGGAGAGGCGTATCAGGCCTTCATCCATAACTTGTTATAACACCTTTAAGATGAGCTTCAGCTTCATTATAAGGTTAATGGTAAGGCTTTTATTGGAAGGGTATGGCACATCTGGTGTCAATATTGTAAACTCCTCCTTTGTAAAGCCATTTTGTTAGGTCATCTGCTATAAATATTTAAATACTGATTTAAGAGTAAATGTTGTTCAATCTTATTCTGTGTAGTTGGCTCTTACAGCCCAATCTCTTCAACCCCATTAATGGCATAAACTGAAAATGCTAGTTAGTGGTAATAATAGCTTTAGCAATACATTAGCCCTTATTGCTTTTGATAGGATGCTTGACAATATTGTCAAAGAGGACTTAATATTTTTTGATATGTAGAATTATATAATCCAGGCATCATATGGTTCCTGGTCTTTAATCCTTTAGGAAAGTAGATCTTGAGCATCATGTGTTCTAGTATATAGATACTAATGTTGACCATCATAATATTCTGTTCTCCCATCTAGTACTAAAAAAAATGATATTCTGTTCTCTGAAAATTAGGTCCACCCCTTCGCTGGTGTACAAGAGCAAACCAGACTCTGCTTCAACTTTTGGTGGTAGCTACTATATTATCTTTGATAATGATATAATTGACTGAATACATAGAATTCTTAGTTTAACTAAGAATACTTGTTTCCTCTGCTCCATCTTATCCTTGCCTTGAAGCACAAATGGCATCTGGTAGCTGAGAAGACTGACTGAAATCTGGTTAAAGCTAGTGATTACTCCAAACTTAACTAGAAACTACATTCCTATGAGGAAATTGAGGTGGTTGTGCTCAAGTAATACAGCTACAACAGACAAGACTATACATCTAAAAAAGTGTTTGAGGTGGGTCAACCTTGGGACAAATATACCACACCAAGAAATTTTGTTAGCCAGTACAGGTTTCGAACTTGTATTGAACAAAACCTGCACTAGAGTGGGAGCAGTTTTACCTGCTAGGCTAACCACCCTTAAAACAATACATCTAAATGCAAAGGTAATGCGTAATAAACTCCTACTTCTTTGGTTGACTCAGGCCTAGAAGTTCTGAACTTGGCCTGATAATCAATGTCTGATGTAAACTTCTATCTTTATATGAGCTTGGAATACATATTGTTGACTGGAGCGCCAGTGTCCAGTACTGCTAGTACTTTATTTGTGTTTGTTGAATTCCACTTTTGTATTGCTCTTGCAAATAAATATGCTCATGTTAAGGATGACACTGACTGTTTGACAAAACCCTTCTAACTCTTTAGGAAAACAGGACTTTTAAGAGCCTCATTTATTATGAAGGTTCTAGTTAGAAGCTTCCTGAAAGTGGTTTACAAAAGACTCTTTCCATCCAAGAGACTGTCAAAGATTTGAGTGGCCTTAGAAGCTTAGCAAATTTAGACTACTCTTCAGGATCAATATCCACTTGGTTAGACCTTTGGCAGTCTGGAACAACCACATGACTTGGTATTAATAACATAGTATCCTTGACTCAACTCATGAGTTATTCATCTTCATCAATTACATTGATGTGATGTGCGTCTAATTGAATGATCTCACGCCCACCCCTTTAGGTTATTCTTTATTATCTTCCTTTAGCTTAATACAACTTCTCCAGAAGTTCCCTTCTTAATGACAGTTGTTGCATCTAAACTTGGCAGAATTTGGGTACTACTACTCAACTGGTCAATAAGCCTTTCTCCTTAGGCTTATCATTGTGGCTAGGAGCAATGTAAACAGCCTTCTGGTTAGTGCGTCGTTGCTGTTAACTCTGATGTATTGACTCCATCTTATAAGCAGCTTTGACGTCCCTAAAGGCCTCCTTAATGTCTTCAAGGATTCTACAGATTTCAAGGCCAAGGTCATGTGCATCAGGAGTTGCGAATTTAAATCAATCAAACTAAGCAAGACAGTCTTATAAAAGACTTGATCTAAGGTTCTATCACTTAAAGCTGGAAGGCCTTGAGTTAACACCGGTTTGTGTAGTCCAAAATTAACTCACAAATCCCCATCCTCATGGTGAGGATCACTTATTTTATTTTCTCTAAACCTAAGAGCTTCCAAACTTGGCAAATAGGATTTCCTTGACTTTGGCCAAGTGTGGCTGGAGTAAAAGTGTTGCTCCAAGCACTTCCTGTGCTTCTCTCCTCATACCTCTTTGAACATGGCGTCTTACTGTTTGTTGCTGACTCCAATTATGATATTCTCATATATATTTATAGATCTGACTATAGTTCCCTTGTAAAGATAAGGAGCTTATTCTTGAAGTATGTTGTCAGGCAAACAGAAAGTAAGAATTAGACTGGCCTGCCAGCCCAGATGCCAGAGCACCCAAACGGTAAATCAGAATGCCAAAGGCACTGCTTCTGGTTTGTTGGATATGGAACTGGAAAAGAATCTCACCAATAACTTCCAGTGAGCCAGAATCTCATACCTGCACATAATAAAATACCAGATGAACACGGTCATTAACCCCAAGGGGTGTGTGAGGGTCAGCAGAAAAGGCTGTTTATTTTTTGACATGAAAACAAAATTTTAGGAAAGGATTTTTTTTGGGAAAATTAGGAAAGAAAAATTGACCAAAAATTTTCTCAGTGCCATGCAACTGATTAAATAGTGGTCAATTTAGAGAGGAAACAAGACAGGATCAGGTCCCAAAAGTTCAACCTAACTAGCAAATTTTTCAGGAATGGGGAACATATAAGCTAATTGGGAACTGAAATCAAAGAGTTCAGTAGTAGGCCAAGTCGCTGTCAGTTTGACCTCAAACATCTAAACTGAGGCTCAGATATGTTTCCAGTGGTTGGCGTGATGGCGTTTGGCCCAACAAGCAGTGGGAATCCCCCAAGGCCACCCCACATAGGGGTGGTCCCATTCGGTTGGGAATGGGTTCAGGACGCCCAACCTGCCCATGCCAGGTTGCTGGGACATTTGTTTGGTCAAAGGCGTTGCATCAGCTGCAATGCCTGATCTGCCAGAAGGGAGCTTTGAACCCTCATCGATGGTGACCAATGCTATTACCTGCCTGTTGGAGATGATCCCTGACAATTTCGAGGGGGTTGATTTTTTTGATCATAGCATTAGCCAAATTGAAACCGTCAGTGATTCTGGCTGATGGGGCAGTCTTCATCCCTTTCTGACTACATGGAATCCAACTATGGGGCTGACTCCCACTCAATTTTGGGTCAATCTTTTTCATTTCAGCGATCTTGGTGCAGATTTCCTGGATTAACTGTACCAGTTCTGCTGAGGTGAGTGTGGGCACAGGGGGAGGAATTTGAAGTGGGAGATCTGTTGCCCAGCGCTCATCTACCACATGGGCGAGGTCGCCCTGGGTAATGAGGGGTACAGCCACCCTCTTTGATACCTTCTTACTTGGGATTGGGAAAAGGGCCCAATCAACAGCCAGGGGACGTTCCCTGGGACTTACATTACTCTTTCCTTTTTCCAAAGGAAGGGCGCCACCACCAGGAAACTGCACGAGGGCCACATTTTTGTGCGCCTTGGGTAACTTGATTGACATTACCATTGCAGTTTTTTGGGGAGGGTGGGGAGCATTGGGGTGGGATTTGTGAAACGCTCCAACCAGTTCCATACAGTTTGCACAATTGCGCGCTTTGACCTAACTGTTCTCATAGGCTGGATAACCTTATCAAGCAACGAGATATTGAATGACTGTTAGGATTTGTGGGATGACAGTATATTCTCCACCTCAGCCTCTTCCGCATCCTTGATGATGATTGGTTCAGGTTCCATGGGAACCATACCCTTGAAAGGCGACATCTGGGAAATGTGGAAGACAGGATTCTGTTTCCAATGAACTAAAAGCTTCAACTGGAACGCACCATTACCCAAGACCTCTTCCACCAAATGGGTGCCTGAATGATTACTTTTGAATTTATGGGAAGGAGCTTGAATTTGTAAATGGCAGGTATCAAGCATAACATAGGAGCCCACTGTTATATTGTGACCCAGGAGCTGCTTATGATCTTTGAACCGCTTGTAGTCATCACAAGCTTTGATGAGGTGTTCCCGCACCAAAGATTGAGTTGACCTAATATTTTCAGCATGATCCGCGGCAGCTTGGACCGCAGGCTGCAAGCAAGGTCCAACTAAAAATTCAGGATTATAACCCAACATCACTTTATAGGGCGAAAACCCTGTAGATGCATGCATTCCATTGTTATCAGCAAATTGAGCGATGGGAAGGTCGTTGGCCCAGGTATCCTGTGCAGCCGCAGTATAGCAACGCAGTTACTGTTTGAGGACTCGGTTAACTCGCTCAGTCTGTCCATTGGACTGGGGATGGTATGCTGTGGAATGGCAGGGGGATATTTTTAGGATAGATAGGAGTTCACTCCAAAACCGCGCCATGAATTGTGAACCACATTCGCTGATGGTCTCCTGTGGGAGACCAAACATTGAGAACATGTGATGTACAAAAAGGCGGGTGGTCTCCTCTGACGTAATTGCAGAAGTGCAAGGAATAAAGAGGGAAAATTTAGTGAAATGATCTACCACCACAATCACCGCTGTGAACCCATTAGAGTAGGGGAGTTTGACAATAAAGTCCATGGACACCAACGTCCATGGACCCTCCGCCTGCTGTAAGGGGTGTAAAAGACTGTTTCTACCGGAGTGGTCCAACTTAGCCTGAGCACAAGTAACATAGTCGGCGATCCAGGCCAGAACTTCTTTTATCAAACCCGCCCAATTGTAGGTCCACTTGATCAAGTTGATGCATTTCTTATTACCAGGATGACCAACTGTGGGGGGTTTGTGATGTGCGCGGAATACCTCAGTTCTTAAGGAGGGAGGAACCCAAACGCGTGACCAAAAATAAATAAGACCCTCCTTTAATGAATATAGGGAGTGTTTATGCTTCTGGTGAGATAATTTCTTGACCAGCTCCATGCCCTCAGGGCAGGCCATTTGACTGGCTAAGACCTGAGCCACTAATGGAGCATCGGGGCCAGAGCGATGAAAGAAATGACAAGGGGGACAATTGACATGATATGGGTGGCAGGGGTCATGGTAACAAGATCTACTTCCTCCGGATCCACAGAACAGTGGGCGGGGCTGCAGCTGAGAAAACTGGGAAGTATGTTGAGCGCACCTTTTACAAATTTGTATTTTAAATTAAAACTGCACAAGTCCCAATAGGTTCAGGCTTGCTGATGCGCCAATTTTTGAGGTTTACAAAAGTATAAGGGGGCCCAGTGGTCTGTGAGGACCATTAACTCATGTTGAGCACCCTGTAACAGATACCTCCAATGAGTTAATGCCCATGCAACAGCTGCCAACTCCTTGTAATAAATGGCCCAAGGCTGCTCCATAGAGGTGAACTTTTGGGAAAAATAGGCAACTTGGTGTTCCAAGCCATCATGCTCCTGGAGCAACACCGCCCCACTGCTACCAACGAGGCATCACATGCAACAATATACAGCTTGGTGGGATCAGCTTGCTTCAAAATGGGAGGGGACACAAACACCTCTTTAATTGATTCAAACGCCTATTGGCATTTGGGTGACCAGCGAAATGGTACGTTTTTCCCTGTAAGGGGGTGGAGCAGGGCAGCAAGCTGGGAAAGTGACGGGGAAATTTTTTTAAGAAAATGATGGTTCCCAAGAAAATCTGTAGTTGTTTCTGGTTAGTTGGGGTTGGCCATTCGTGGATAGCATCCAAATTATTGGGAGGGATTGTGTAACCATCTTTAAGGATGAGGTTCCCAAGGAAGGTAACCTCCTCCTTATAGAACTTACACTTGGAAGGCTTTACAAACAATCCTGCCTTATGCAAGGCGGCAACAACTGCTTCCAAGTCAGTAGCATGTTGTTCTGGAGTTTGGGAGTGAACCAGAATGTTGTTATATGAAACTGCTCAGGGTAAACTGGAGGTCACCCAGTACATTGTTGATCATGCATTGAAACATAGCGGGAGCATTCTTCAGCCCAAAGGGCATTACATGAAATTGGAAAATGCCTCGCTTCATCTGATTGCTGTTAACCATTCTTGCCCTTCCATTACCTGAATCTGGTTAAAAGCATTGATGAGATCCAGCTTGTAAAATATCAAAGATTTGGCAATTTCTTGGCTTATCGTCTGCTCTAAAGGCAGGGGGTAAGGATTGGAAACTGTTATTTTATTTAAATGTCCATAGTCCATGCAGGGGCGAAAGGAACCATCAGCTTTTTTAGCGAAGACAATGGGAGACGCGACTAGCGATGTCTCCTTAAACAACCACCCTCTTTTCATCATATCGTCCAACCAAATGTTGAGCGCAGCCTCCTCCTCTGCTGTGTGGGGATACAACGGGCAGTTGATATTCACCAACTCCACCATCATATGAAATCCACAATCAAATCTAGTGTGAGGAGGCAGACGATCTGCCTTTTCAGAAATTAAAAATGCTTTGATAGTGCATTAAACTTTCTGGAAAATTGGATGGTATGCCTGTAGGAGAGATGAGGGACATGATAGAACTGCGACCTTGAGCTTTCTTAAGAGTGTCAATTAGGGTAAATTCACCCTCCAGTTGATCATTAACAAATGACAGCATGTTAAACTCCAGGTGTATCTACCTTGTTGCTGGCACCACCATCCCACTCCTAAGACCACCGGAAACACCAAGTTTGGAATAGCAGAAAAGCGGTCACAGAAGCTGAACTGGTGTATTAAAAATGTGACTGGTCGGTTAACCAGGTATGAGGTTTGGGAGGCTGACAATGCAACCATCACCAAAGGACCTGCATCCAGGTCAAGTTCCAATTGCTGGGCCAGTTCTACACTAATAAAATTCCCCGCAGCTCTAGTGTCCACCAGGGCCTCAGAGGAGATGTGATTGGACCCAACACTAATCTTCATGGGTAATAAGAAGTAAGCGAAGTTATCTTATTGGTAGTTGTGGATGAATCCAGTGATACCAAAGAGATGGTATTGGGGTCAGGGGAAACTGCTAGGCTCAAAGGGGGAGTAAGCTCGTTGCTATTCAGAGTGTCAGATCCTACTGACATGGGCAAAATAGCCGCGGCAACTATGGGGTATGTATTTGAAGTTTTGAGTGGAACTGGACTATTGTGGACGGGAAAAATCTTCTTCACAACCAGGTTCAGTTGAAAAGGAAGGGCCATTGCTGCGATAATATCTATAAGAAAGGCAGAAATGGTTAAAGATAGTGGTTGGTCAATTATGTCAGGCAAACAGCAAGTAAGAATTAGACTGGCCTGCCAGCCCAGATGCCAGAGCATCCAAACGGTAAATCAGAATGCCAAAGGCACTGCTTCTGGTTTGTTGGATATGGAACTGGAAAAGAATCTCACCAATAACTTCCAGTGAGCCAGAATCTCATACAGGCACATAATAAAATACCAGATGAGCACGGCCATTAACCCCAAGGGGTGTGTGAGGGTCAGCAGAAAAGGCGGTTTATTTTTTGACATAAAAACAAAATTTTAGGAAAGGATTTTTAATGTGAAAATTAGGGAAAAAATTGACCAACAATTTTCTCAGTGCGATGCAACTGATTAAATAGTGGTCAATTTAGAGAGGAAACAAGATGGGATCAGGTCCCGCAAGTTCAACCTAACTAGCAAATTGTTCAGGAATGGGAAACAGATAAGTTAACTGGGAACTGACATCAAAGAGTTCAGTAGTAGGCCAAGTCGCTGTCAGTTTGACCTCAAACATCTGAACTGAGGCTCAGATATGTTTCCAATGGTTGGCGTGATGGCGTTTGGCCCAACAAGCAGTGGGAATCCCCCAAGGTCACCCCACATAGGGGTGGTCCCATTTGGTTGGGAACAGGTTCAGGACACCCAACCTGCCCATGCCCGGTTGCTGGGCCATTCATTTGGTCAAGAGCATTGCATCAGCTGCAACACCCAATCTGTCAAAAGGGAGCTTCGAACCCTCATCAATGGTGTCTGATGCTATTAACTGCCCATCAGGGATGATCCCTAATGATCTTGAGGGGAGTTGATTTTTTTGATCATAGCATTAGCCAAATTGAAACTGTCAGTGATTCTGGCTGATGGGGCAGTCTTCATCCCTTTCTGACTACATGGAATCCAACTATTGGGCTGACTCCCACTCAATTTTGGGTCAATCAGTTTCATTTTGGCAATCTCGTGCAGATTTCCCTGATTAACTGTACCAGTTCTGCTGAGGTGAGTGTGGGCACAGGGGGAGGAATTTGAAGCAGAAAAGCTGTATTCCAGCGCTCATCTATTACGTGGGAGAGGTCGCCCTGGGTAACAAGGGGTACAGCTACTCTCTTCAATACCTTTTTACTCAGGAATGGGAAAAGGGCCTGATCAACAGCCAGGGGACATCTCCTGAGACTTACATATGTGTGTAGATTGGGATCCTTTTTAGCTACAATTTGACGTGTGTGTTGTACAACCATTGCTAGTGTTGGTACTGGTAGTGCGTTTTCCTATAGCAATTAATGGTCTGAGGGGTGTAAGATGTCTTTCTTGCATGTTTTTCACGCCCTGCTTTTAGTAAATCAACTGGTTGTCGTAGCTTTCCAAGTTTGGTAAAAATTGAGTTTAGGCTTTTTATGGTTTCATTATTTTCACTCTCTAAGTTTTTCAGACTTTTCTTTCACTTAAGCCATGTTCAGCTTTCTTTTCCTTTCTTATGCTTTTGATGATCCAACTTTTCCTAGCGCAATTGTCAAACAAGATACTCACTGCTCTAAATTGCTAAGTATCTTTCATATACTTCTCCAGACTCATACCTTTTGGAAGTTCCTCTCCATGTTACTATTCCATGGTATCTTCATAGTACTCTCTACAAACACTAAATGTTCTCCCCAGTTGTGAGCACCAGCTAATGTGGGGGTGGCCCTCTCTCTCAGGTGGTGCTGATGAAAAAGGGTGAGTCACCTATGATAAGTTAATTATTTTGATCACATGGTGCATCAACATGCAATTTAAAGGCTCTTTATTTTCATACATTAGACCTTTTCTCATGGTTTTAAGCATGTCAAACCAAAATGAAGCCTTGGAATTACACATAATTGGGCCGCTCTGAGCATACTAAAAACTCCTCCCAATCTCTGCTGACAACAGTAAGACATATCCCAAACCTTTGACAATGATTATTCTATCTGGAGTTATAAACGCTAAAATAAAAACAACAACAATAAAAATAAAAATTTAGTAGAAGAGGTCACTTATTGAAAGATTAGGGAGAATTTATAGAGTACATAAGGGATTTGAGTTAATATTGTGACTTGATTTTTAGAAATCAACTCTGTTTATTGGGACGATTTTTCATCTGCAAATTAGTTTCAGGGTCAGCAAAGTCCAACTCTTTGATCCTCTAAGATCTTATTTTTTAACTGTAAACTTTGGAGATCTTGCCTACTTGTGAATGAATGGTTGCTGTTCTGAGATCAACTTTGGCTCTTGTTGTTTTTGTGATCCTTGTGGCTCTTGTGGTTTCATAAGTACTTTGATAATCTAAATTAATAAATTTTGTCACATTTGTTAACATTTTAGTAATACGTCATTGATGAGCTTTGTATGAATAATAACAACTCTCTTTGGATAGGTTTTTTTGAATTGTCCTTCACCAGCAAGTAAACCCAAAAGTATAAAAGGGGGTCATATAAGGTGCTTAATGCAACGTCATGTGCATAATCTATAGGACTGGTAAATTACTTGTGCATTCTCTGATGACTTGGTGGCCAGCTATCAAAATTATTAAGGTGATCAGGGAGCATATAAAAGCTTTCATCATCAGGAATTTTAGACTTTTTAAATCCTGTAAAAGGAACCTTGTATTTTTGAAAACGTTTTGATTGCTGGCTGAGTTAGTTGAACTTAATTGTTGTTCTGGCCAGCTATTTCAGTAGTACCAGAAATTAGTAATATTGGAATTGGGGTTTAATGCAATAGTTTTTCCATAGGTAAGAAATTAAATCCTATATTTGAGCCTTACTCAACTATAGTATTACTTAATAGTAATATAAATTTAATTTTTATTTGCAATTTCGGATCTCCATTTTTGTATTTCTCTAGTTACTTTCTGATATTCAGATTCCTGTGCCAATTGAACACTGGGCCATTGTAGGTGAAGCGCGTCTCTATTTGGTAATCTTTAAGAAAGTTTTTACTAAATTAGGGAGCAGTCAATTATAGCGTGCCTCATCACCTCTACCAACCACATATCTTATGAATTTTTCAATCTGAATTTTTACTTCAACGCACAGATTGTGTAACTTGCAACCTAAGAGGATGCAGCAGTCAAGAACAGCGCGGTAAACACCCATAGCCCATTCCAATCATATAGGACAGTACCCTCTCAAGCAATGGCACTGGCCTATCTTGCTTTTTCTCTTACCCTTAGTTTTCAAATAAACTACCTCGCCATTCCAATATTTAAGCCTTCCTATTTTTGAATCATATTGAGCATCATGGTGTGCACTGAAGTCAAAATGCTCTTGCTGAAACAGTTGAGCCCTTGTGTCAGATATCCTGATATTGGGCTTGATGGAAAGAATATTTACCCATTTGGCTCATTGAGCTGAATTGACACCTAAACCTGAGAAGGGGGTAGATGGATTACCTCAATATATTGCCTGGAGAAATTGATAGTTGCACAGCTCAAATAGACTCTATAAAATTCTGAAGAATTAAACTGAGCCCAGGATACCCTGAGATGAATTCTTGTTCAATTGAAGTGATGGATCATATGAATGTCAGGTGACAACTGCTTAAAGTAGCACTTGAGGTAACAAAATAATATAAACCTGAAAAGGGAAAGATATCTGAAGCTACAAAATGATCAACTTAGGTGACCCCCAGTCTCTTCCAGTTTGGGTATTCAACTCACCATTTTTGCCCTATCAAGTATATGATACAATGGCATTATACTCCAGAATGCATCACTTGACCAAGAGCCTCCCTTCCAGATTACTCTTCTTGTTAATTTTTTAATCCTTTTCTTTTGAGGTTTATTTTTATAGTTATGACATAAAAACTCCTATTTTATACTATCTTAAAGTTAAGTCAATAATTTATCTTTTTAGTACTTGGCTTCAATAATTCCATTTTGCCATACTTTTCATAGGATGGATACTCTCGCTGATGGGGTTATAAGTGGTGACTTGACACCCCTTTTAATAAAAAATATACTTATCATGTGACTTATTTGGCTTCAAGTACTGACTGTTGAGCTTCTTGGCATAGCACCATTGAGCTTAGAAAAGGAAGCCCTACAGGATGGTGCTCACTACAGGGGCTCAGCTGATGCTTAATGATACCTGCAGCTAATTGATTGCACCATGGAAGATAACCCAATTGATAATGTTACCTTCTTGATGCACAACGAAAATTGTTGAAGAAGATGATCAAATAGGAAGTCCACCCATTATCACGTTTGAAAAGTTTTAAAAAATTATATGGGGTTTCTAAAATCTCATTGTCTTACTTGGATCTTCAACAAAGAAGTTAAATTGTTACTTCATGGAGTCTTTAGCCCATGAGAAAGAGACACTTGTAAAAGGACATCCACTGTGGACAGATCTCTCATGAACTTTTATAAATTCAATTCTCTCCCAGAAATTTTATAGGTCCTGTGCAAGTCTCACTTATTAATTATTAATTTGTACACCCAGCGCTTTATCAATTTTTGCATTTACTAGGAGTCCAAAATGAGGAGGTCCGCCATCATATCAATACCAAAGGGGGCCTATGGATGGACTATGAACAGGTATATAACCTAGTATCAAAAATTAGAGAAGACACCCACCGTTTGATTAAAGTGAACCTTTCATACATTATTCATCTCCATAATCAAATGAGGACTATTGATTCCTTTGTTATCAAGTATGTGGAGGAAGTTGTGAAGATCCTTTGAAAAGACATCTTGGAGTCAAAATGAAAAACCAGGAAATTACTTTACAACCTCGCTGAAATGCTCTGACATCAAGATAGCGAAGCTCATTGCAAAATGGCAGCTCATACTTCCACTAGCCGTTACCAAGAGGAAGAAAGATCTCCGTCCTTAAGGCCTGTCTAGAGCAAGCCCTATAACGAATTGATGATCTGGAGTCCCATTGAACATCTGAGACTCCATCAGTGTCACAAAATATCAATTTTAAAGTAGCCCGGGTCAAACAGGATCTAGTAAACTGTGCGACCCAGGCGTCTACCCTTTCCATTACTGATTGACTCAATAATTTGAAGAGCGACTTTAGAGCAAATCCCCCAGCCAGTAGGACATTAATAGAGTCTATTATCACCTTAAATGAAGCTGTGAAACGCCGAAATACTCTTACAGAAGAGTTGAAAGCCAAGATCAACAAGTCTTCTCAGAGCACCGAATATAAAGAGATTAAAGAGGACTTGAATTAGCGCATTGGAGTATTCAAGGATGAAAACAAGATTTTGTGAACCAACCTCTCATCCGCTCACCAACAAATTCATGATCTAGACATCTTCATTAAGAACTTGTAGAATGATAAAGTCATTCTTAAGAGAAAAATTAATCTGCTAACTGTTAATCCAAGGCTCATCCCTAGAGGAATTTGAGCAACGTCTCAACTCTCTACAGAATCAAATATTTCAACTCAAACGTCAAGTTTAACAGAGTGACTTAAAAACCGAGATTACCAAATCTGAAGCTCATGTATATGTTGTTACCATATTGGAGGCCACTACCTTTAAAACTACGCTAAGGACAAGTTTACACCTGACTAAGAGAGTATTACATCTTTCCAATACATCTATAGATCGCGATAGAAGGTGTGACTGATCATCAAAAGGTAAAGCATATTTTATCTTTTTAAGCCATATGGCCAAGAGGTTATGGTATCTTGTACGGACGACCTGCATACCTGTACAGAAGTAAAGGAGGCGCTCATTAAAGGATTTTGGTCAAAGCAGAGCCTGAGTATGAAGAAACAGGCCTTCATTAAGATTGCGCTATGCCAAATAAAACCCTCGCCAAATTTATCAACTGCTTTCAAGTAGAGGCCCAAACGCTGCTGAGCTCAAAGATTTTTGCACTGGATAATGCCATAGTTGCAGTAATTGCTGGTTTATATAGTAACCCTAACTAACTATGCATGCCACATCTGTCAAATAGTGCTTAACTCTGTCTTGGAAATTAAAAGCCCTGATTAATGTAAGTGACATAAACAAGCCTGAAACCTCATGAAAGGCCTCCAAAAACCCCAGAGTGTATATTAGTTGAGGAAGAAAAGCCTGAGAAAGAGAAAAAGCTGAGATGCAACTTCTGTAAGAAGAATAACCAAAACAAGGATATGTGTTTATAAGAAGTTTCTGCCTTTGCAGATCAGGGAAAAGGAAGGTCAGCTCAGAGTCAGGTACCTCTTAAGCTGAATGACCCAAAGTACCTGAAAGCAAGACTTTTCCAAATGCTCATCTCATGTGGTTTAAAAATAAACTCAATGATGACTATGAAGGGGTTCACGAGTACACATGTTATTACGTTTTAAGTTCTTCTTCTGATCTCGCAGTTCCAGACCATCTGAATGCTAAAAACTCAGACAACGCTCAGGTCCCTGAAGGAACTTACCCAAATAGGTTATAAGGTGTCCCAGGATAATTGATACAGCCAGCGATGCTGATCAATACCTTGCCCTGTTGATCTGACCCATCTTGAGCGTCCACAGTCTGATGGAGTTCAAAAGAAGTATCCTAAGACTGCCCAAAATCTCAGTGCAATATTCTGCCTCAAGGAGGTGTTAGCCCTTCCACTGAAGTTTGGAGAAACTAATACAAAAGTGGAAGTGATAAATCTAAAAGTTCGAGTTATGGTTATCTTTAATATGGGATCACCTATCAATGTTGTGTCATACTGACTCATCAAGAATTCAAGCTCGCCTTAGACCTTAAATACACTCAAGAGTGCTCTTCCAGTCCAAACAACAGAAAGGCAATAGGTACATATTCATCTCTGGTAATTCAAGTTAGCAAGTTAGTATGTTCAGCTTCTGCGTTGCCCTAGACAACGGTCAATATGATATACTCATTGGGACGCAGCTTTTGATTAGATATGAAAAAGTTATCAGTTTGAAAGAAGGAAGCTTATTACTCCTCAGCTATGATTTGCCCCTTGCTTTGGATAATAAAGTCTCCAGCAAGAAGGATTACTCTTGTCTGGTTTAGTACCCTGTTTCTGCTTTACCTTTACTATATTATACCTCTGGAAGAAACACAAAAACCTACTAGTTTAGTAAATGCAGCAGAGGGAATAACAGTTTATGCCACCAATGATGTAAAAATCAAACCAAGAGAAGAAAGATTGATCAACACCTACATAGCTTTGAGTATACCTCCAAATTGATTGCTATGCATAACTAGTGTCTATGGATTAAGTAGGTTTGGACCAAGAGTCTTTCAGGAGTCCTTGATCCAGCCTATCAGCAGCCTATTGAGCTATTACATGAAAATTTAATCAAAAAAGATATTTTAGTCATTAAAAATCAAGAAACTGGGAAAGGTCAATTACTTTATCTAATAAAATTGACAAGGTACATTTTATTGGTACTCACCTTGGTTTTGGCTACCCGCATCAATTTAATTTGTGCTAACCCTCAAGTCCAAATATCTGATAGTTAAGTCAATTAGTTGAAAATTATTAAGGTTTTTTTTACTTCACATGTAAACTATGGTCACATGAAAGACTGGACACATAGTAAGATGTTTTATATTCAACCCATATCTGATTAAAGCCATATAGGTTGTCAAAGTTAGAGGAGCAATACATGAAGACTGAGCTCAAGCAATTATTGGATGCTGGCTTACTTGTGCCCTCCCAGAGTTCATGGCCATCCCCACTGTTACTCATAAAGAAGAAGAATGGTGGTCACAGAATAGTGATGGATTATATAAAGCTAAACAGACATACTAAGAAGGACAATTATCTGATTCCAAGTGTTGATGATGCCCTGGCCCAACTCTCTAGATCAAATTCTTCTTAATGATGAACATTGCCAGCGTTTATTGCACCTGAGTCTATCACTTGAAGACCAAGAAAACTGCACATTGATATTAACGGAAAAATTATTTCAACATACCCGCCTCCATCAGGGATTATGCAACGCTCCCTCCTCTTTTTAAATAGCGATGGATCACATCATGCAAGATCTTAAGCTTAGCTGTGTGATTGTTTACCTATATAATATAATGGTGTTCTCCAAAATCTTCACCAATTATCTAGACCACTTCAAGTCAGTGTTCCAATGACTGAGAGAGAATCATATCAAAAAAGCCTGTGAAGTGCAACTTTTTCCAGCAGGACTTAGGGTTTTTAGGAAGGCCATATTGCGAGAAATAATTTAAAATTTGTACAATAAGATTGAAGCTATCTCAAAGATGCCTGAGCGAAAAGTCATTATGTCATATAGGTATTCTTAGAAATGATAGGATAAAAACCAGCTTTTTGACTCCTTCATTGGAGATCCAAGTAAGATGACAAGATTTGGGAATCTCCATATGATTTTCTTGAACTTCTTTAAATGTAACGATGGGTTGACTTCATATTTTGATCATCTAAATCATCATTACCGTTATGCACCCATTAGGTGACACTACAATTGGGTTGACTTCCATGATGTGATTCATCGCCCTTTAGAACAAAGCGGGAGCGTAGCATAATCCTTATAGTGAGCACCAGCCTGTTGGGCTTCCATTTATAATTTCAATGGTGCTATGCCTAAGAACCCTGGTAATCAATACTTGAAGCCAACTAAGTCTCATGGCAAGTTTTTTCATATATTTTAGAGTTCTAAGTCACCGCTTGTGTCCTGTCAACTAGAGTATCCTCTCTATGGTAAGTATGGTGAAATGGAATTATTGAAGTCAAGTACCAAAATGAGATATAGAATTAATGACATAACTTTACATAGTATATGTTAGGGGTTTTAATATGTCACAGTTCACAATATAAACCCCAAAAGGAAAGGATGAATAACATTTATGAGTGTGACATCTGGAGGGGAGTCTTTTGGCAGGAATTGCATTCCAGATGGTATAATGCCTTTATATCATAATTTTCATAGGGCAAAAATGGTGAGTTGAATACCCAAGTTGGATTAGACTAGGGGTCACTTAGGTTGATCATTCAGCAGCTTCCCAATTCTTATCTTTTTTGGGTTCATCTTAATTTGTTGCCTTGAGTGCCACTACAAGTAGTTGTCACGTGACCTTCAGATGATCCGTCATTTTAATGAGACATGAATTCATCTTGGGTATCTTAGACTTGACTTAGTTTTAAAGTTTTCCTAGAGTTGGCTAAAGCTGTGTGGTTATTGATTTCTCTGGTAATATAATGAGGTAATGTATTTAACCCCTTCTTGGGTCTAGGTGTTGAATTGGTGGGAGGAGTTGAAAAGGCAATATCCTTCCCATCATTTCTGATATTATAATATCCACCATCAATTTATTCCTAATTTCGCTTAATTCGCTGAACCTCTTGTCCAACAGCTTTCCAAAAACTCCCCGTTTTATATGAGTAGTAGAGCAACAAACTGCATTTGAGCTAATGAAAAGTTTGTTAAAGATATGACCAATACTATGGCATATGGACTATGAGAAGCAATTTATCCTGTTTAACAACTCCTCTGACTTGACTGTGGGAGCCATCTTTTCTCAACTGGATGAGGACATCATTGATCACCTGGTGTCATATTATAGAAAAACGCTTTACAAAGCTGAATTAGATATAGCGTCACAAAGAAAGAATGCTAGATGTTCTCCTGGCGGCGAAACACTCCTAGACCTTATTGTAAGGTATGTACTTTACAGCTATGACAGACCACGCTTCCTTAAAGTGGCTGCAAAACATGAAAGATCTGACAGGAAGACTAGCTAGATGGGCTCTCAAGGTTCAGCACTATGACATGAATTTCGTCCATTGAGCTGGAATGAAGCACATGAATGTAGATGGGCTGACTCAACTGCCCCTTCTATATCTTGATAATAGCGAAGCTGAACAGTTACATGAACTACTCGTGAGGCCAGATTCTTGGGAGGACAAAGATGAACCAGCTCAGAAGATGAGCAAATGACATGCTTGGAATACAAATGTTCTCAACTAGATTACTTTACAAGAAAGTCGGAATTGATTGTCTACCTTACTTGTGACCATCATAATGGGTACCATTTATAAAGGAAGCTCACAATACCTTGGGCAATGAGAAGCCAGAAAAACTTACAAATGGATCAAGGTCGCTACTATTGGGAAGGAATACTAATTCTGTAGTAAAATTCTTAAGCGCTTGCATCACTTGTAAAAAGCATATGCCACATAAGGCCGAGTAAAGTATCAGCCCATAACCCCTCAGCAGCCGTTTCATACTATTATTTTAAACATCATAGGTACACTACCTGAATCCACAGGAGTAAAGCAATACATTCTAGTAGGGATTATAATTTCATGATTTGGGTCAAAGCAATTGCCATTCTTGAGCAGACCACTAAAGCCACTGCTAACTTTTTATATCAAAATATATTTACTGGGAATGGATGCTCATAGGTTCTAATATGCAATGACAGGAAGAACTTTACTTTGAGAGTTGTGAGATTCTTAGCTACAAGCGTGAGTACTCACTAACTATTCTCAGCACTCTACAACCCATTAAATAGTGGGAATGTATAAAGAGTGAATGGGATGTTGGTCTCATTATTACGCAAAATGGCCACTACTGATCCATTACACTGGGACCAATATCTCCCAGGTGAATTAATGGCTTACTAGATGAATTTCCATTGAATTATTAAAATGTCTCCTTTCAAGTCCTTATGTGGTGAGAAAACCTGAAATTCCAGCTTTATCATCTCATGAAGTTACCAATGATATACTAAAGAGCCTGATAATGCGCTAATAAAATTAGCCCAGAAGATTATAGACCTTCAGTAAGAGGCAATGATGAATCTAGCTAAGAAGGTCACAAGAGAAGGTCAAGCCAAAAATGCAACTTGCCAACAATTACACATCTTAGAGACATCAAACTTAGTCATATGTTATCACAAGCAAAAGCGCCCTGAGGAGAAAAATTAAATTTAATCTGGAATAGTCATACGCTATAACATATAAGCGCATAAAAGATACTCAATAAAGTCTTTGAAAAATTGGAGTATTGATCAACCACGTTTATAGACAATTCTTGCATCAGTACTCACCTGCAATATTTTTGAAGGGGCAATGTCAGATATCTTGATATCAGACTTGGTGGAAAATATTAACCATTCTACTCCCTCATCTGAATCAACACCTAGACTCAAGAAGGGGTAAAAGGGATTTCCTCAATAAATTTCCCAAATTAATAGTCATCACAGCTCAAATTGACTCTAGGAAAATTCTGGTGGACCAAATTGAGCCCAAGATACCCTGAGATGAATTATTGTCTGATCAAAATGAAGGATCATCAGAATGCCAGGCAACAACTACTTAAAGTGGCACTCAAAGCAGCAAATAAAGATGAACTCAAAAAGGGTAAGAATCAAGAATCTGCCAAATGATCAACCTAAGTGACCCCCAGTCTCATCTGACTTGGGTACTCAACTCATTATTTTTGCCCACTAAAATATAACACAAAGGCATTATACCATCTGGAATGAATTGCTTGACCAAGAGTCTCCATTCTGGTTTTCTCCCCTATTCATTTTATTAATATATTTACTTTTGGGGTTTATATTGTTAATTATGATATATAAAAACTCCTATCTTATATAACTGAGGCAAGCTGACCAGGGGACGGACAATGCCAAGCTCAGAGGAGCAAAACTTATATTAAACTAAAATTGAACAAACAGAGAGAGATGAGCGTATCACTCAAACTGAATAAAAAAATAAAAAAGCTAAAATGATCCAACCAGGTCTGATGCAGTAAACCGCTATGCGTTCATGGTGGGGGTGATTGGGGAACAAGATGCTCATCTTCTTCCTGTGTTGGACAGTTTACAGCATAGAGCTGAGAGCATGGGCATGGGTGTATCCTCAAAATGAGGGTCAAGGTAGCAGAGTGGAGCTTGCAGCTCAAAATTTGCTATGAGGAGGGTGGTGATATATTTGAATAGGGCTTTCTCAGCCTTAAGGCGACTTTGAAAAGGGTGATGAAGGCGGAAATGTTCTGCTAGTAATGTGGGTCTTGGGGCCAAATTTTGCGACCATTGCAACTTTTTGTATTGCTTTGTTGGCAACTTTGTGGAATCAAAGGAATATTTTTTTACAAACTTTTTGCATGGGAGGAAGGATAGGGGTGGGTATCCCCTTGTCCAAGACTGCAACTGATTTTGCTACGGCCTTTTGGAGGGGGCAACAATTAGGGAAGGCAACAGCCTCTTTGGTGAGTTGGTGGTCACTTCAGAATTCATTGGCATTAGATCGTAGAGCATAGTTCCAAGTTGGAAATTGAGCTGCAACTTCTACGTTTAAGTACATTTTGAGGCCTGGGGCCTTGACAAAGTCAGGGATGGGATTTTCCAAATCATCAACTTTCTCCAAATAATCCCAGGTATTTTGTTTGAAAATGCTAGGTTGATCATCATATGGGTGGGTTAGGTTAGTTGCTAAATGGGTTTTTTTTGAATTTAATGGGGTATATGTTGGCTCCTGATTAGTTGGAGTGGGAGTGATGGTTTATCATGTAGGCTCCTTATTGGCTGAATCAGTGGCAGTTGCATCTACCATTTTGGGTGGGGGGAGAGAGGATTGTGCCCCACTCAAAAGGTTTATATGTTGGCAATGGGAGCATCATGAAGTGAGTTGAGTGTGGGCTCCATCTTGGGCTAAGGTGGGGCTTCACCGCTTTGAGTGGTCCAGGTCAAAACAAATGAAGCAGATTGTGCGCCCTTTGTCTACTCTGGCCCAGAAATGGTGGTTGGGGCAGAGGGGACAATGGTATAAGGGGAATCAAAATGGAAATTTTGGTTGGTATCGGCCATACAGCTGCAAAGGTGCAATGGCCCGCAAGTTGATTGCTTCATTGGGAACCACAAATTGTAGAATGGGGTCAGAGACATATACTAGCAATTCAGTTATTAGTTTTTTATATAGATTACTAGGAAGAGGTGGGTGGGGAGACCTGCAAATTAAACCACAAGAGTAGTGTCATCAGGCAACCAGGTGTGAGTGGTTAGGGTGGGATATCCTGGAACACCAGGAGAATGTTGGCTGCAATTGCAGCATTGGCTTCACAGGTGAAGCCGAGGTCAAAGTACTCCTTATAGGGGTGGAAGTTGATAAAGCCTTTAGGCTTCATAAGCGCCTGGGCTGATTCTATAATATGTTTGTTGTTGTAGGGAAACAAGTTGCCATATTCGACCTGGAGACTGAATTGCATCTTGCTTTGGGGAGCAAAATGGGGCTACAGGCACCGCTTGGGAACGTGCAAGTTGGAGGGCAAGAACCTTGGGAGGAACGTATTGACCCAAGGCTTGGGGAGGGATGGCCAACCTAGTTTGAAAGTGTTTTCCTGATGGGTGGAAGATGCTAGGGGGTTTGATACTGCCCCATTTTGGAGCATTGGTTGGTGGGACTGAGAACATCAGGGTTTTTCTGTGTGTCAGTTTTTCAAAGTTGTTTAGTTCTGCTATAATTTTTAAATTTGCTAAAAAGTGTTATTGAGTGGAAACTGAGTGAAAAGACGCAAAAAAATATAAAAAAATCCTATTTTTACTATAATAAGGTAATGTCATTAATTTTACATCTCTTTTTGCAACTTAACTTATATAAGTCCATTTTGCCATACTTTTTATAGGATGGATACTCTAGATGATGGGGTTATAAGTGGTGACTTGACACCCTTTTTAATAGAAAATATACTTATCATGTGACTTAGTTGGCTTCAAGTATTGACTTTCAGGCTTCTTGGGCATAGCACCATTGAGCTTAAAGTTGAAACCTTACACCTTGTCAATTAAAAAGCTCAGGAACCATCTTGATCTTTGTTGCTTGGTGCCTCAGGTGGTTCTACAGGAAATGCGCAGTGCTCACCAACGCAAATTGAGCTCCAAGAATCTTAAAGAGAATGATTAAATTTTTTAGGTTTTATCTATATTAACCTAAAAAAAAAAAAACTAAGCCTGAGTTCCTCACTATGGCCATTACAGTATTGAGAAAGTAAGTTCGCTATTATGACTATCCTGAAACACCATATTGCTTTATTTATGGTAATTTTATTGCCTGCTCTTAAATTTTATCAACCATTTTAGCTCTGCATTATAGATGCTGGGTGACCATCAATAGGTAGATTACATAAAACTAATTGTGATGAGTATGATGGTAGTGTACTATTAGATGTGGGTAAAATAATACCTTGTATGTAAAATTTAGTGGTTTATTCAGTACCTAAAATACCAAATCAGGTCTAAGTTACCTTTATGGTATCTATATAGACTCATACAAAAGTTTTAATATGGTAAATAGCCAAGAAATTTTTGGTAAACCAATTAGATCTATGATAAGTGCATCTTTGCCTAACTTTTAAAGTTGCACACTTTAATGGACAATTATTATCTGGTAAAACAGTTTGTTTCTTACAAAAGATGCTAGGTTGATAGTTGATCCTTTCCAGTAATTGACAAAGAAATTTGTAAGGATCAACCAAGTAACTTTCCATATAAGAGTAATCAACCCTGAAAGCCAGAAGTTTGTTCATGTACTACTATTAATGGTGTGACTAACCCCAGCACCACTGTTAAAGCTATACACAAACTCATAAATGCACCTTTATTCCAAGATAATATTAACAAAAACGTTACAAGGGGTGAGTTCAGTGCTTACTCTTGTAAATAATCGTTACTATGATATTTTATATAAAATAATATCTGAGGTAGGTTGACCTTGGGACAATTATACCACACTGAGAATTTTTCTAGCCAGTACAGGTTTTGAACTCAAAGCCTGCACTAGGGTGGAAGCAGGTTTACTTGCCAGACTAACCACCCTGATATTTTATATATATAGTTTAAATTTAAAATTATAATGAGAATTTTTTTTCTTAATGTGAGCTGCTTAATAAGCCTTATTGAGTTTTACAAAGACCTCTATTCTGTTATAACTTAAAATTTGATTATTGCATAGACTAGTTTAATCCTAATTGACTATTTGTAAGCAAGAAAAAGTAAAGATGTTTTTTAAGCTTTTCTATCCTTTTTGCCATTTTTTGAAGGCCTTCTATAGGCTAAACTTGGTTTTATTTATCCTTGTAATAGCTCAAGTTTTTGAAATTTTGTGCACTTTCTAATCTTTTCTTATAAATCAAAATCTTTATGCACTTGCAAATGGTTCCAATTGGATCCAAAACTTTGATGAATTTGGAGGCCCTGTTTATAGATTGAGCTCTCATTACTTTTATTGTAGCTTATTCCTAGAAGTTTTAGCCTAATCAGATCTTCTGGTATAATTTTTTAATTTCCAATTGGATTGATATATATCCAAGTGATCTGGCAATATTATATTGGGATTTAATTTAATGTAAGCGTTTTTCCAATTTTAATAACATATTAAAATTCATCATCACAATATAGGATAATGTGATGATCTGATGTGTTCTGGTTTGTTACATCACACCCTCCTTTTTTTAACTGAAGTACTCGCAGTTCTTCTCTGAACAGTGTATGCAATCCTCAGCTGTTTGTATGTGAATTATTATATATAGAGTAGCATTTCCATTTGATTAGATAGTTCCACCAAACCCTTACTATTTTGCTACCCAAAATCTCTTCAACCTTATATTCAGGTATTTTGGAATGAATAAGTTGCATGGTAAAGGATCTCTCTTAACCATGCCTTTGAGCAACAAAAAGGCTTGGAGATGGTAATTGGTGGGTGCGCTTGTTATCCTTCAGACAGAGACGCTAAAAACATCAAGATTCACTTGACAATTTACCTGGTAGGGATAAAAATAGATGGACCAAACCTAAATTGAGGAGCTTTAGTAGTATAATTCCTAGAGTTACTAGCTCATAGCTCCCTATTTAACCCCAAGATTTTCACATCTTTTCTTATCTGCTGTGTTCTTTTGAACATTAGAATGCAAGCTTAAGCGCTTTTATGGGTTTTAAAAGTCTCTTGCATGTTCTTGAAGATCTCATATGATGAAGGGTTCTGTCCACCTATTGGGGAAATCCAATTTGTGTTGTTAAACATGGTTAACAAAAAAGGGTGACATTCCTAGGGTTTCATAAAACTGTTTGTTATATGAATATTGGGATATTTTTAGTCAATACCTCCTGTCAGTCTGATGTCCAGACGCATAACAACAAAGGTATTGTTCAAGTACCTTGTTGGCCCTTTTTATTTGCATTCTGATTGTGGATGGTACGCTAAGGATCTACAGGCTTTAAAATGCAGGTTCTTACCAAGGTATTCCAAAATTTTGAAATAAATTGTGGGCTATAATCTGAAATGAGCTCTACTGAAACAGATGACAAGGAAAGAACTATTTATGAAAAGTGTCTCTTCTCCCTTGGAGTTACTCTGAGGGTAGCAAGGGATGAGCTTGGAATACTTTGTAAGCTGTCTATTACCACCATAATGGCGTTAGACCCCCTATATTTTGGTAGGGTGGTGATGAGATCCACGCTTATGAATGACCAGGGTTTGTTTGTCTATTTTTGAGGAATTAACTTCTCACTTGATTGATAAAACTTAAGGTTTAACGCAGGGACATATAAAGCTTTGGGCCACATATCCCTTTGTTTGTTCAAACATACCTAGTCATGAATAGTGTTGGGTGATCATTTCTTGGGTCTTGGTAACCCCAGGACGTCAATCCAACGGATGGTTGTGTAAAGCCTCCATAATATCTCTAACTAAGCTCTCTGTGGGAACAAAAATTTCCCCAATAGTGGATTTCATATTGTTCATCTAGAAAGTCCTTATATTAGAGAAATTCTTTGACTATTTAATCCAAAAAGCGTCTGAGCAAAGTATATCCTTCCTTTAAGCAGCTCTTATCTTTATATTTGTTCCTTTAACCTCTCCTTTAAAAAGCGCAGAAAACTTTGGGAGGCAGCATGGAGGCGTTATAATGTTAATCCAGCTCTTTATCCAAGGAAGATAGCTTAGAGTCTTGACTTAAAGAATCTAAAATTATGTTTGCTTTTCCTAAACAACATCTAATTATAAAGCCAAAGTTGACTATTTTCAAATGCCATCTTCTTGCCTCTGGCTCATTTGTTAAGAATTTTATTAAAATTACAGCGCATTATGATCAGTGAGAAGGGTAATGGGCCATTTGTCATATATAAGATGGTGCTGCCATTCTAGAAGTGATGCTACTATGGCAAGCAACTCATTATCATAGATAGAATATTTGGCTTCTTCTGGGAGCATCTTTATATTAAAATAAAAGATAGGATGCTTTAACTCATATTCACCTTTTGTAGAAGGACTTCCCATTTGCACAGTTGGAAGCATCTTACTCAAGGATAAAGGCTTCTTTCAAGACTGCATGTTACAAAACTGGAGCTTTTATTAAGTTCTTCTTTATATCTTAAAAGTCTTTAACTTTTGTAGGACCCCATGAAAATGTTATCTTACCCATTAACCGGTTAAGGTAGCAGCAATGGTTAAAATATCTTTTGAGAAACACCTTAAGAGATTGACTGTACCTAAGAAGCTCTTATTCCAGCTTGATTATTGGCTGCTTTCTAATCCTTGATAGAATTCAATTTTTCCGGTCATAGGGGCAGTTCTCCTCTAATTGCCAAATTCCCTAGTAAGGTTGCCGCAGACTTGTGGCACTCAAAATTTAAAAAGTTTTATATTGAGACACACATTTTGGAGGGCTTTAAGAACTGAGTTGACATTGTGTACATGCTGCTTCTTGGATTTTGAGAACACTAGGATGACATCCATATAGGCAACGCAGAAGTGTCCAAGCAGTCCTTCCAAAACATAATTAATTCGACGTTAAAACACAGCTAAGGCATCCTTGAGTCTAAAAGGCATTGCACAATATTTATAAGCCCCCAGATGACATTTTAAAGAAGTATCCTTCTGTAGTCTCAGAGTGTACCATTATCTGATGAAAAGCCTCCACTAAATCCAGTTTGGTGAACCAGGTACTTCATGAGATTAGCGGTAAATGTTTTTAAACAGTGACATTGGTAGAGGTCATTCTCAGTTATGGCGTTTGATTTATGATACTCAACACAGGGCCAGAGATTAACTTTGGCCTTTGGGACAAGCAAAGATGGGAGCCACTACTGAGGATCTGGAAGGGGTTATGGACCCAGAATCAATATAGATTTGATATACTTCTCCACACGTCTTGGGATCTTTAATTTAGGGTGTATATTAGACAGCCCCTAGTCAATTCTTTATTCACTTTAAATTGAAAGCTCAACGCAAAGAAACCATTTATATCCAAATCATGGGCAGCACAAACTTCAAAAAAATCATCATAGTTATTGTATTCCATGAGAAATGAAACTTTTAAGCGCCTCACCTTCCATGATCCCCAGTTTAGCCATTATGGTGAATTCTGTCTTAACTTTTATTTCAGAGATAAAGTTTCTGGAAGAAAATTTGATACTTTTGGTTTTTGAAAGTCAAACTGCGGTTAGAAATAATGCCACCATTTTATCCCTAAAATTAATGGTAGATCAAGTTGCATAAGGAACAGAATCCCTCTAAAAACATTTGGTTGTCCTGTCCCTTCATAAGTTTGTCACATACTCGCCAAGCGATAGACTTTTAGTGTATCTTCTAAGTTACTGTTCCATCTCAATTGACGTCAAATCCTATTTTGCTCCAGGTTCAGTTGCAGGTAACCTTTATTAAATCCATTATCTATAAACGCAAAGCTTCTTCATGCATTTGACCATAAACTATCTTAAGGTGAGGAAAAAGATAAGAGTAATATAAAAGACTTCTTTTATTTGCATTTTCTGCTTTATTTGACTTTCCTGAAGGCTATTCTTAGACATGCTCCCCACGGTGTTTCAAACCTTTGTCATTGCTGGTCTCTCATTACTCACCCCTGGTAATTCCACTTCTCAGTTTCCAAACTCTTGGCAACACAAATTGATTTTAATTATCCCTGACAAAGATCCTTTTAATTGTTACTTTTGTATACAGTGGAATACATAACTCTTATTTTGTTATTTCCCGCTTGATTTGTCTATTCACATCCAAGACAGCTTTAAACTTAATCCTCTAATGACTCATCCAACTATGTTGCTGCCAATAAAGCAAGTCAGTGTGTAAGTTCTGACAAAACATGTGTGGTAACTGAGTTGTAGGGACCTTTGGAGCTTGGACAAGTTTGTGAAACAATGGGGCATATTCTTCCACGGTTCATTTCCTTGAGATGAAATTAACAAGTCTGACTAAGCTGGGTCTTGAGCCTCGTCCAGACAAGCTAAATGGTCAATTGAATGGAGGCACTAATCAAGGGATTCCATAAGGTCTTTTGCCAAGTAACTCTCTTACCCTTGCGGATTGTTTGTCAGGTAGATTGTTTGAGATTTTAAGATTTGGCTGCCAAAAAATACAATTTCACCTGAATACCATGTTAATCTACCTTGAGACCAAATGTATTAAAGGCCTTATGAATATCTAAAAAAGCTGTTACTTTTAAAAAGAGGATATACAGTATAATCTTGTTAACAGATGGCTCATAGAATGGGACATAGCTAAGTCCTTGACAACCCTTTTATCTCTTACAACAAGAACATCAGAAAAAGGATCACAAGCAGGGTGTTGGATGTTGCGCCAAACTGAGAGGATGGGCTGAACGGGAATTTCACTAGCACCCTTCAAAAGGGGCCAGAAGTATATGAATTATAAAATAATGTAATGGATGTGTCCTTTAAGTAATTGAAAAAGAGTTTGGAATAATGACCAAGTAGCTATCCACATACGGGAGATTACTCCTAAAAAGCCAGTAATTTGTCCGCAGACCACCATAAATAGGGGCGGTTAACCCCCTGAACCACTGTCAAAGCAATACAAAACATTATCATTCCTTTATTATAAGATAATGTGAACAAGGACGTGACAAGGCGGCTGAGTTCAGTGTCAGATATCAAACATTCATAATATAGTATTTTATATAAAAAATAGTTTTTATTAATGGAATTTTTACATATTGTGAACCGCTTAAGAATCCAAAACTGAGACCAACAATATCTATTCAATTATGAATTTATAGCCTGAAAATTCATAGACTAGTTTATGCTTAATTGATTAGCCATAATAAAGAAAAGAATTTAGTAATTTTAGTTTAAGATTTTCTAACCTTTGCGCTAGCTTTCAAAGGCCTACTTATAGGCCAAACTTAATTTGATTTATCCTTGTAATAGTCCTAGTTCATGGAATCTTGTGCTTTTTCAATATATTCTTATACCTGTTATTTTCATGCCCTTGATAAAGTATTTTTATAAGTCTTGAATTTTGATGATTTTAGAGACTTTATTTATAGGCTGAGCCTTCCATTCCTTAATTGGAGACCTTTTTAGAAGCTTTGGCCTTATTAGATTTCCTTATCAGGCAAAAATCAAGTAAGAATTAGACCAGTCTGCCAGCCTAAGTGCTGGAGCACCCAAATGGCAAACCAGAATGCCAAAGGCACTGCTGCTGGTATGACAGATATGAAACTGGAAAGGAGTTTCATTAATAACTGCCAGTGAGCCAGAATCTCATAAAGGCACATATAAGAATACCAGACAAATATGGCCATTAACCCTGAGGGGTGTGTGAGTGTCAGCGGAAAAGGCATTTTATTTTTCAACATAAAAACTAAATTTTAGGAAGTTTATTTAATGGAAAATAAAGGAAGAAAAATTGACTAACAATTCTCTCAATACGATGCAACTGATTAAATAGTGGTCAATTGGAAAGGATACAATCATGAAATTGGGTCCCCCAAGTTTGACCTAACCAGCAAATTATTCAGGAATGGGGACAGATAAGTTCACTGGGAACCAACACCAAAGGAGTTGGCGGCAGGCCTAGTCTAAGTCAGTTCAACCTCAAACGCCCAAACTGAGACTCAATTGCATTTCTGGCAGTTGGCGTATTGGTGTATAGCCTGACAAGCAATGGGAATCCCCCAAGGCCACCCCACGTAGGGGCAGTCCCAATTGGTTGGGAATGGGTTTGGGATGCCCAACCTTCCCATGTCTGGTTGCTGGGCCATTTGTTCAGTTAAAGGCACTGCATCAGCTGCAACGCCTGATTGGCTAGAAGGGAGCTTTGAACTATCATTTATGGTGTTTGATTCTGCTACCTGCACGTTGGGGATCATCCCCAACGATTTTTTAAGGGGGTTAATTGATGATCAAGGTGTTGACCAAATTGAAACTGTCAGCAATTCCAGCTGATAGTCAATCTTCATTCCTTTTTGACTGTGTGCATCCCAATCATAGGGCTTGTTTCCACTCCTTTTCAGACTTATCAACTTCATCTTGGCAATTTTGGCGCAAATTTCCCTGATCAGGCGTACAAGTTTAGAAGAGGTGAATGTGGGCACCAGGGGGAGGGATCCGAAGAGGGAGAGCTGTTACCCAGCACTCATCTACCATGTGGGCGAGATCACCCTGGGTGACAAGGGGTACAGCCACCCTCTTCAGAGCCTTTTTGCTTGGAAATGGGAAGAGGGCCCAATCAATACACAGGGGACATTCCCCTGAACTTACACTTCAGTTGGAATGGCTGAGGTTCTGATTAAATTGAAATGAATGTGAACAAATTGCCAAAGTTATAAGAGGGATTTTGATTTTTATGTAAATGGTGAGCCAATCTTAGGCATTGTGAATCAATATCAACCCTAATTGGAATAAAGTAAGGAATCGTTTTGTTAATTATAATCAAATCAATAATGATAATAATATTCAAATTATAAAGCACCATACTTATATATAGGACACCAGTTAAGACACCTTATCTAATAAAACTCACAGTATCATGACACAGATTCCTTACAAAGTGATGATCCAATGTAGTTTGGATTGTTCCATGAGTAATAATTACACTTAATTTAGTAGTTTATTTGTTGGAGATACAACTAAGATGACCAAAAGTACTCTAGATTGAGATTAGATATCTCAGTCTAATATGATGGAGAAATCTAAAGCAAATATTTTTGATTCTCAATTTGACTGAAAAAAAACTCTTAGGAGTTATTGACCTCCTACAATGAGTGAATCTAATCAACCCAAAGAAACTCAGTAATTCAAGATGGCCAAGCAATTTGAAATGACTAATCATTTTGAAGAGGCTAGGCCTCATTAAGAAGGTCAATCGCATCTAACTAGAGCTCTATCAGATATGATCATCACAAATATTATAATAATGATATTCAACAATATTGGTCCTCTGGTAGGAAAGATCTTACATTGGGTGAATCAAGGAAATCCTCGCAAAGACCCACTAAATTTTTTTATAAATATCTCTGGTTTTTAATTAATAAAGTACCTCAATTTTTATCTCATGTAGCCTAATTTTAGTTTATCTTCATACAGGATTCTGTATTTCTGATTGGAATCAACTCTAGCAACGGAACTAATAACTTCATTGCAATTGTGTCAATCTTTGCTAGAGCCATGGAACTAATAATTTTGTAGCCTTCATCACGCCTGCTTATAGAAATTTCTCACAAAATCAAATACTGGTGCTCCCTGCCAGGTCTGCTTCTGAGGCTACCTGGTGAAAACATACTTTCACAATGATGAATTCATCTAGTGAAGCGAGTCCCTCTTATGAGGAATCTATGAGTATCTCCCAATGGGTACACTCAAACTGGAAAGATTTGCCTCAGTTAATATCAGCCATATTCGATTTCAAGCTTCTATGGACTTGGCCATCGAGGTCCCTGACCAAACTAATTTCAGTTTCAGGCCGCTAATGTAGAGGAACCAGTCAAAGGCTTGATAAGATGGGCTATCCAGCCTGGTGCTTGTCCTAATCGCAACTGAGCATCCAAAGTTGCTGACAATATGATGAGTTTATACAACCAAGCGGTGTTACAGCCTATCAAAGTTGGTGCGGCTAGAACTGAACAGTACCTATGGCATTACGTATACCCCGCTATATACCATGTACTCCAGATCTTGGGGTTAAATCACCTCGAGATTCAGCGTCAGTTGTCTCTGGCACAACAATTTCACTCTCAACTATCCTCGTTCTATGAGAAAGTGTCAAACTTTGGATGGGATAATCAGGGAGCAATTCTCGATAATATAAGAGAGATCAACGAACTTCACAACCATTTGGTGAGAATTGACAATGGTGTTATAGCCTACATCAGCCAAGAAATCTCACAACATGTTAGTGATGCTGCTACCTCCATCCAAAACCGAAACTCTACCCTCAAAGCCAAGATTATGAGACAGCTGGAAATATTGCAAGCCCAAAATGATGAACACTTCAAGGAACTCGATGTGCTCCTCCAACAACTGATCCAAGTTGTGGATACAATCAGAGAAGGCGGATTAGCCCTGCTGGTCCTCAAGGACCTCCGGGCCCACCTAGTTCACTGTCAGTAATTCCAGGACCACCTGGGGGACGTGGTCCCCCTAGTCCCATGGGTCAACAAGGCCCTCTGGGTCCTTCAGGAAGAGATGGGTCGCAAGGACCCCTGGGACCTCCTGGTCCCCCTGGCTCCTCGCTTCCAACGTCCAATTTTGAACCTTCAATGCTCTTAGTATCTCGAGTACAAGCATTAGAAACCCAAATCCAAGCCATAGCTCAAGGGTGTTTCTTATCCTTGGAAGGTCTTCCAACCAATACAGACTATTCTTTAATCAATCTACTGGATGGTGTTGATAATGCACATCATCTATGCGATGCAAATCAAACTACTCAAGAAACCTGGTTTGCCTCATTGACAGCATCCATTGAACAGTTATCTGCTAAATGTGAAGTACTTGAGACTAAGCAAACTGAGATGTTGTCTACAATTACCAACTTAACCCAAGAACCTATGAATGACCATCTCAACCAATGGGTTCAAAAATTTACAAGATGACGTGAACCACTTAAGACATCAGGTTGATCGAGTTCCCCCTCAAGCCCATTTTACAGAGTCTGAACCCTCCAAGGCTGGACCTGTCACAGTATTGGGTGTACACATTTTGAACACAGAATCCACCCTCTTCAAACCTAACTTCAAAGATGAGTTTGAACCGGGTGAAGGTAGCATCCATTTTTTCCTATTCATATATGAACGCGCCATGGATGGAGCTACTGATCAGCAGAAGGTCCGCCACATCACCTCTTGTCTAAGTCAGTTCACCAATAGATCATGGTTCCTCATCTCAAGGTCTATACTACTTGGGCTCAAGTTAACTGCCCTTATCAAGAAATTCAGGAGCAACCAAATCCTCTCCAACCAAAAGCAGGCCTTTATGAATATTCAAATCAAATGAGGAGAGTCTATCCAGGATTTTGCAAAACGATTCTACAATGAGGCCCAAACACTTGCCACTTGCGACTGGATTACTGTTGATGATGCTATATCAGCTGTAATGAGTGTGTTCGCTTCTCACACTCAGTTATTATTACATCTGAAGTCCCTAAAACGAAACTTCAGCTCCATTATAGACATTAAGGAAGCGCTTATTGAGATTCCTAATTTGGGTGGTACATCTGAGCTCCTCTAATAACCCTCATACTTTTATTCATGTGATGCCACTTAAACCTAAACCCAAACTAAAGAAGGAGATGTGCACTTATTGTGGTCTCGTGGGCCATGTGGTATCTCAAGGTTGGAAAAAGCAAGCGGAGTAATCGAAAAAAGAGGAGTCAGCATAGGGCATGAGGCTCCCTGTACTGACCTACCTCAGGTGCCTCAGTCAAAACCTATTGATTCTTCTACCGATTGTTATGTGGTATCTGCTCCTGTGAGCTTGATATCCCTGATGAACTATCCAACAAAGACACTATTTCTGCTTATGCTTCTTCTTCTACTTCTAATTCTAATTCTAATTCTATTCAATCAATCAATCCTTCAGTGTTTTCTATCCCAAACTTTGGCACTGTTTGACCCAGGTGGAAGTCATTGTGCATAAGGTAAAAGTTTTGGCTATCATTGATATGGGATCGCCCATCAACGTAATCTCATCCAAACTTATGAAGAAGATCAAATTGGCACCGGACTTGAACCATTCTCAAGACTATGGAACCGTTGGACCTTCCTACACTAAATCTATAGGAGCTATTCCTCTCTTTTGATGCGCGTTGGGAAGCTGGTTGTGTTGGCCCCTGAAGTGGTATTAACAACTGCTACGATCTTCTCTTGGGAACTAAGTTTCTCACCAATTTTGATGCAATCATTAGTCTTAAGGACAAGTACCTATCTTTAATTGGGTACTGGGTACCTTTAATTCTACATGATGTTCTCAATAACAAAGGCAAACTTAAGCGACGTGTCTTCTTACTGGAATACCCCACTTCTATCTCATGTCTCAAATACCAAATCCTGGATCCAAGGACTATACTTCCTCCTCCATCAGTTTGTGCCACCAAGGGAATGCCGCTATATTCTAGCTCTCCGATTACCATTCCCCCTAAAGCTCAAGTAATCATTGATATGGGAGTTCAAGTATTTGTACCCAGTGATCATGTGTTAGAGATCTTCAGTAATCCAAATCCTTCTCATTTGGAGGCTTTACCTTGCGCTGGTATACTTGATCCTGCCTATAATGGAAATGTTTTAATTCTATTGGCTAATCTCACTTCTCAACCAATGCGATTGAATCACAATAATCCCATCGCCTATGTGAGGCCTACTCCTGTGAGTGACTTATTGTCTGTCTTGGGATGTGGAGATCTACGCGAATTTGGGCTGAAAGGTCCCCCTATCATTGCTAGAATTGACGTCAAATTTGGGGATTCACTCACTTCAGAACAACAGCTGGAAGCTGAGGCTCTTATTGAAGAATATGCGGATATCTTTGCTCAAGGTTCTGGAGATTTTGGCCTAATGAAAGAGGTACAGCATCAGGTTAAAACTGGGGATACTCCTCCTATCCAAGCTCGACCATATTGCAAATCCAAAGTTGAGGAGGCTCAGGTCTCAGTGGAGCTGAAGCAACTTCTTGATGCTGGACTATTAATGCCTTCTAAAAGTCCCTAGGCTTCCCCTCTACTACTTATCTGGAAGAAAGATGGGGCCACCGAATGGTTATGGACTATCATTGACTCAATGCTGTTACTCAGAAGGATTCTTATCCTCTTCCTTGTATAGACGATTTCTTGAGAATATTGTCTGGGTCCCAATATTTCTCAGTTATGGACCTTGCGAGTGGTTATTGGCAAATTGATCTTGCCCCAGAAGACCATCAAAAATGTGCCTTGATATCTAGTGAGGGGCTATTTGAACCTACTCATATGCTGCAGGGGCTTTGCAATGCCCCTGCTACGTTTTAAAGAGCTATGGATAGCTTGTTTAGGAATTTAAGCTTTCTTGTGCTTTAGTTTATCTAGATGTTGTCACTTTTTTTTCACGCACTTTAAACGAGCATTTGGCACATTTGAAGGAAGTTTTTGGCTGACTGCGTTGTGCCACTCTTAATCTTAAACCATTGAAGTGTGCTTTTTTAAGAATGATATGGAATTTTTAGGGAATAGGGTTAATTGTGAGGGTATTTTACCCTTATCTATTAAAGTACAAGCTATTTTGGACATGCCTGTTCCCAAAAGTTTACACGATATCCAAGTATTTTTAGGAATGGTCAGTTATTACTGACAATTCATCCCCCATTTTGCAAAAATTGCAGAGCCGCTAATCTACCTTTTGCAAAAGGAAGTTCCCTTTGTATGGGAAGAATTCCAGCAGCAATCCTTTGATCTGTTGCGCCAAGCCCTAATGAGTGCACCTATCTTATCCCATCCTGACTTTTCCAAACCCTTTATTATATTTACCAATGCCAGTGATATTGCTATTGGAGCCATTCTGGCTCAATATGATACCAATCTGGTCGATCACCCCATCACATACTATAGTAAAACCCTGTCTAAGGCCAAACGCAATTATAGTGTTACCAAGAGAGAATGCCTCACTGTTTTGGCCGCTATCAAGCATTTCTGCCCCTATCTATATGGCGAAAATTTCACTATTGTGACAGATCACGCTTCCCTGAAGTGGTTGCAACAAATCAAGGATCCTGATGGGCGCTTAGCCAGATTGGCGTTAAAGCTCCAAAATTATGATTTTAACATTCAACATCGCGCTAGGGCTATACATCAAAACGCTGATGGCCTTTCTCAATTGACTATCTTAACGTTATTCTCTGCAGAGGAGGATTTCATTTATGACCTTATTGGTAGACCTGAGCTCTGGTTCCGTGAATCTAAGGATGTTGTCTTGAAGTTACAATCATTAACTGAAGACACTCAGGTCAAAAAAGGTTCACTATACAAAAAGTCAGGATCTAAGTGGTTGCCCTTTAATTGGCCTTCTGCGAGGACTGACATTATCATGGAGGCCCACTAAACTGTAGGCCATGGAGCTGTCGCTAAGGCCCTCCAATGGTTAAAAAATCATTGTTACTGGGATAACATGCTGGAATCTGTATATGATGTTCTAGAGTCATTCCTTAAATGCCAACAACAATGTGGAGGAAATCTGATGTTCCAACACCAAATTATAGGACCTTCTGAACCCTTCTCTACTGTGAGTATTGACGTGGTAGGTTCTCTCCCTATGGCTACCTATGGACATCAATTTATTCTATTAGCTATCAATCATTTCTCTAAATGGATTGAAGCTATCTCAATCTCCACAGTCACCACCAAGGCTACGGCGTCTTTCCTTTTTAAACAAGTTTTCACCAGGCATGGCAGCCCAAAAGTCCTGTTATTGGATAATGGGACCAATTTTATATCTTAGGTGGTAGCTGAGCTTACCAAATTAATGGGTACCTACCAGTCATTCACGTCCCCATATAATCCTTCCACTAATGGTGCCATTGAATGAGCAAATGGTACCCTCAAAGCCATTCTTTGAAAGATGGCTTCCAATGATCCTAGTAGGTGGAACCTTTATTTACCCAGTATGATGTTAGCTTATAGAGTTAGCTACCATTGTATTATTAGAATGTCTCCGTTTAAAGCTTTATATGGTCAGGAATCTATCCTCCCTTCAAGTGTACAACCTATACTTGAAGAGGCTACCCCGCAAACCACTGATTTAAAGATGAGGAGACTGGCAGATGACATAATCTAATTAAAAGCATTAGCTTCAAGTTCCCTTGCTGCTACCACCTTGAAGGAAGGAACCCAGACCAACGCTAGTAGACCTACGCTACCAGAATATCAAGTCAGAGTTCTTGTACTCTTCTACCACCATAGGCTGGGAGGAAGAATTCATAAACTGGACCCCTTATGAGTTGGTCCTTACCATATTATCTATCGTTGGGGTGTTGAATAATCCATTGCCTCTATTGATGCTGGTACTGTTATCAATAGAGTGCATAGTAGGTTTCTTTGCAAGTATGTGCCCCCTAGGCAAGATCTTGGGGGGGCATTGTTGGAGATACAACTAAGATGACCAAAAGTACTCTAGATTGAGATTAGATATCTCAGTATAATAAGATGGAGAAATCTAGAGCAAATATTTCTGATTCTCAATTTGACTGAAGAAAATCTCTTTGGAGTTATTGACCTCCTAAAATGGGTGAATCTAATCAACCCAAAGAAACTCAGTAATTTAAGATGGCCAAGCAATTTGAAATGACTAATCATTTTGAAGGGGCTAGGCCTCATTAAGAAGGTCAATCGCATCTAACTAGAGCTCTATCAGATATGATCATCACAAATATTATAATAATGATAATCAACAATATTGGTCCTCTAGTAGGAAAGATCTTACCTTGGGTGAATCAAGGAAATCCTCACAAAGAACCACTAAGTTTTCCCTATAAATATCTCTGGTTTTTAATTAATAAAGTACCTCAATTAAGGTCTCATGTAGCCTAATTTTGGTCTATTTTTTTAGTACTAGATGGTCCCAACCCAAGGGGGGGATTCATCGATGTAATTTTGGTCTATTTTCATACAGGATTCTGTATTTCTGATTGGAATCAACTCTAGCAACAGAACTAATAACTTCATTGCAATTGTGTCAATCTTTGCTGGAGCCATGGAACTAATAATTTCATAGCCTTCATTGCGCCTGCTTATAGTAATTTCTCACGAAATTCCAATAGTATTATATGATTTAAAGTAGCCATTGTAGCTCATGATGTTAGATTATGAAACTTAGTTTTCTTATCTATCAGTTTATTATAATATAAAACTACAATCATTAGTATAAACTTATTAAAAACTAAAGATGTATTCCATTAAAAGTTATAAATAATTTTTTATTTGATGCTCAAAATACATCAAGCAAGTCTATAGATGTTTGTATCTAAGACTTTAGTTTTGCCATAAATTGTTAGGAACCCAATATGCAATGGAAAGACCTGGCTTCCTTAGTGGGTATGCCAAGACCCACAAGGTTAACCACAGTTCATAAGGTTTCTTGGGGTTCACAGTTTTCTGTGTGGCCAAGTATAGGAGTAATGGAAAGTCTTTAACCCATAAGTTGTTGCCCATTTTGCGTTTTTATTTTTAAAAATACTACTTATACAGTTTCCAAAATAATAAATTAATAAAATCAAATAGAAAAAATGAAAAGAAAATAACTCACACCCTACTATTAGCAGGGTTTTGAGTTATATGTCAGAAAGGGGAGAAATACTACTGAGCTAAATTATGATAGAGGACCAGTTCCATTTTCAAATTTAACAATTAATGGATTTGATTCACAAATTTGCCTTTATAGTAACAACCAAGTCTTTTAATCTATTTTTAGGATAATTTTCTAACTTTCTAAATGTCTGAATTTACATTTTTGATTTCAGAATGAGGTGTCAAGTTCAATCCTCATTTTTGGCCCTTTCTTTTCAACCTTTTGCTCAAATTTTGTCCTTTAGGTAAGATTTTTATTTAAAAATGACTTCTGGTTGAAAAGTTGGGTACATGGAATGGAGAATGTGGTGCGGGGCTTCTGGATTCTCCTAAAATCTTCACAAAGCTGCTTAAAATTTTTCAGGTAAAACTTTGCAGATTTTGACACTATGATGGGCTTGGGTGGGGGGAAATGGGAGAGCAGCATGTGGCAAACTGAGCGGTCCAGCAGTCACCCATCTCTCATCTAGGGTATGCCCTAGGTCAGAGATCTGGGTGAGAGGGAGGGCCTTGGGATTTGAACCCATTTTGGTTCTAAAGAGGTGCACACCCTTGTCCATCTTGATGTCTGGCACCTGAGGCCTTACTTTAATGGCTCACTAACTTGATAATGATCCCTACTATTACTATATACCTTAAGTTCTTTTAATAGAGGAAGTATACATAATTACTAAGGATGGAGAACAATGTGTGATATAGTTTCCTCATTACTTATTTGCTTAACTATGGATTAGACAAAAGGAATAATAAAATATTATTGTTAGAAACTAACTAATGTTGATTGTGGCATTTGCATTTTAATGCAACTCAACCCTACGCATCTATCTTTTTGGAAACTTGGTGGAACACACATCATTGCATAATGCCAGACCTTTTGGTTATAACCAACTGTTTATCAGATAAAAAGCTTTTGATATGATGGCACATTTGGATTTTCGCCAACACTTTGCTCTTTTCCCCCACCATGCACCCAATTTTGCCATTGTTTGGTATTTAAGCATCCCCCAATTTCAAGAGAATTTAATTTCTTAAATTTTATCCGATTTTTTGGGCACATCTTTTAGATCATTTTTATTTAGTGTTTAGTTTGTTTTCTCTAACCTCAATATTTTGTTTTTTGGCTCCACTGAGATCTTTTAGTGTTTTATCAATACAATGAGCTTTGGTCAAAACATTATTTTGAGACCTGCATTTTTACCTCCCCTCAAAGTACCAGTTACAAAGTCCACATGCTGCCAAGGTGTCTGCCATGCTCCTACCTCATGTTCTGTCCTCAGTCAGGCTGCATGCACTCATGATGATTTCCACCCTCCAATGCCCTGCAACATGCGCCCTTCTGTTGTGCCTTTCATTTGCCCACCATGACAGTGCACACAGTAACAGTTGAACATACCATTAGATGGCTGTCACCAGTGTCCCTGAGGTCCATATAAGGCACAGAGCCCTGTTTTTGGGCAGGTGTACCTAATCCTGGCGCCTTCTATTCCCCTCTCCTATTGCCCTTGCTGCTGCCTGCCAATCCCTCCATCTTATGAGGTGGTGATGCCATAAACCAACTAACGTTGATTGTGAAATTGCATTTTAGTGCAACTTAACTTTGAGCACCTATTTTTCTGGATCTTGGCGGAACTCTCATCAGTGTATATTGCCAGAGTTTTTGGTCAAGCCTAAATGTTTATCATATCAAAAGTTTATGATCTGACGATGCAGTTGGATTTCTGACAACCATTAGGCTTGTTTCCTTTCATCATGCATCCCATTTTGCTGACATCTAGCACTTAAGCCCCCCAATTTCAAAAGAGTCTCACCTTGAATTTTTTGGTCTTTTTGGACACGTTTTGCAGCCTGTTTTAAATTTTATAAAAAGTCCACTTGCCTGAACCTTAAAGTTTTAGTTTTATAGCTCCATTAAGCCCTTTTCAGTGTTTTGTGATGTAGCAGTCTTTGGCCAGTTACAACTATAGACACTTACTCACAGAGTAAGATATTTAGTAATCTTTATCAGATGATAATCAATCCTCTAAAATAAAATCAAGAATCAACATATAATTCAAGAAATCATTTATGAAAGCTTTATAGCTTTACTCATCCATATCATCTATAATCAGTCCATTAACAGAAGTACCCTTATAGAATAATTTGATACACTTTTTTAGAGTTATAATTTTGCACAATTAATAAATCTTTAATGTTGGCTGTCATCATGATGGAATATAATTGGGCGCCCTTTCTGAAAACCACCAAATTGTTCCAAGATAACCCTTATAAAGTAGCATTTAAGCTTTATACACAAGACATTTCATGCTTTAGAAACTAACCTAATCTTTGCTATAATTAGCCTCCACCTGTTTTACTGGTTGCACTAGTATCATGATAACTTAAATAGCCATTAAAAACTAGTTACTGTTTTAAGTGCTGTCAACTTATTAACAGTTTAATAAGTTTTCTGATGTATCTTAATAAATGATAATGCCATTCTCAATTGTTATCTCATCTAATAATCTATTACATCTATATTAATGTAAAGTGATTATTAAAAATTCTAGCAAAAAAGTTTCAAATATCAGTAAATCTTTGGTACAAATTTAGCTTCTACCATTGAGCTTCCTGATAGCTAAGCTCTATACTAGACTCTTCAAAGTATGTGTAATGGCTCTGTTGGGATTTTTGCCCATATTTCCAGCCAGCTAGATTATCAGGAATTGGTAGGAAATAATTTTTTAATGTGAGGTGAATTGTAAATTGGTTGACCCTGATTTCAGGGCAACTATGTTTGGGGAATTTTAGGATATTTTCCTGGTTGGATCCATTGGGGATTGATCTGGATGAATGCTTAAGATCTCATTGGGCAGAATTGATGACAAAATAGGGGCATCTGATAGTGATTAACTATCAGGTGTACCAATTGGGATTGGTCAGGTTTTATCACTGACTGATTGGGATTTAAATAGTAAGTTGTGAGGTGAATGATGCCAACTACAACTAGTGAATTGATCAGTTGGTTCATGACCTGTTTTAATGGGTAACAAGTCCCATTACCTGAGAAGGTCACTAACCAATTATGGTTGGTTTACTTAGATTGAAAGAAAAATGCTAGGGACACATTTTCTGACTCTTTCCATTTTAGGTCTCAAGGATGTCCAACGATGGAATCCTAGCCAAGATGGGGAAGACCATCACTGCTGGGACAAGGATGGGTGATTCAATGGCAATATCTGCTATTTTATTGAAGTGGTGTCAACTGAGGGTTAGACAACTGAATCCACCACTATAAATTCACTAGAATTCACTCATAACAAAAACAGTTTATGCAGTTTATAAAGTATACAGTAGATATACCAGTTTAGTAAACTCTATTAGCATCCATTTGTTCTATTCTTTCTCAGGGATATTATTGCTGTATGCAATAATTGGGAGACTCTTTAAGGAAAAGAGTAAGGATCTAAGTGGAGATCCAGAGAAGAAGCAGAAACAAACTGGGGATCACTGCTGACTGTGTGTTGAACTGGAAAACCCATCAAAGGGGATCTAAAAGATGATCAGGTTAGACAATATGAGGGAATGAATCTATATTTTGAGAAATCACAAGTATTTCAAGCATAAATACTGGCCAAGCGTTAGGCCAAGCTCTAGGAATTCCATTCAACTATGGATAATAGTTGTCATACTATTATCAACTGATAATATCAATAACTATACAATGCAGATAAATTGTACAAAAACTGAACCTGTGCAAGTAATAAGTTTATAGGGGTTATTAGCCAATAATTTTCAAGACTTATAATTTTTTACAGGCTCAACATTGAAAAAATACATATCAGCTTTGTACCCAAAGTAAGCTAAGCTACTTATATCTTCAACTAAAAATAACAGTTAAAACTAAACTTCCATGCACCATACCATGATTTTTATCAAAATGTGATATCAGTACTATAGGCGTTCTTTTATAGTTGATACTGTCCAATAGCCAAGCCTTGCCATATTCAATAACAACACAGGTTAGCACCTGCAAGAATGGATATTTGTTTATATCATCATCCAGATATACTCTATAAGGCAGGGTTGTCCTTCTCTTAGGTGTATATGCAGCTAAGCACTCAAGCTTTAGCTAAAATGTGTCTACCAGATTATAATACAAACTACTATCTTAGGGACCTGATATATTAACTTCAAATTTGCCTAAATATAAAAGAAGTATTGCAGACTTCCAATCAATTAATGAGGATAGGTATAGATCAACTTTCCATCTAGATAAAAACTTCTAGAAATTTAAACAAGTTGGTAAGAAGCCTAACTTTAATTGTACATGCTAGCTACTCTCTTAGATACTGAAACATTAAAATTATTTCTAGCTGATATATTTATAGCAAAACACAACTGAGCCTTAAATTATAGATCTTTATCCTCTTCTTCTATCCAGGTTGTAAACTAATTGATCTTTATCTTAACACTTTTCTGACCGATTGGGGAGATCTTCCGTTTTGTAAACTATCAGTACATGACCAATTGGGGAGATCGCCCCGTTTGGCAATAGCTGTGTTCTTTTAGCTGTTAAAAATGCGCGGTGGCTAGCTTACACTCAGATGCAATTCGTTCGGTCGGTAAAGTGTTAATATACCATACAGAGTGGTTATGGTAGGTTAGCTAAGTATGAACCATTTGGCATTTATTTAACATTTTTATATGCTGACTACCAAATAAACACATTATCTTCTCTACACCTTTAAGATTACAACTATCTCCTCGTGAGCTATTATCTAAACACAGTTTGCTTACTGATGCCTTTAAATAACTTGTAATATTTCCTCTATTCACTCTAATGATTAATGCAACTAATCAAAGTTTGTAATCTGTTAGCCTAAGTAACCAGGGTTGATATCCTGTTGACTAAAATAGAAATCTCTAAAATATATTGTATTTCTGTCTTGGCAATTAGACCCAACTGCATCCGATGCAAGGATGGTCTATCCTATCATCTCAAGCAAACTGACCTATCAAAACAACTTACTTGACTGTAAGGATGCTCTAGCTAAACCCTATAACTTTTGAATTATCAAATTATATGAAGCCAAACAGAAAAGCCAAATTTACATTGTTTACTGAGCCATAATCTAAAGCTTTACCAGTAATGCGGTTAGATTAGAAGGTGCAACTTTGACCCACTAAAACTTTAGGCGCATCAAGTTTTTCGAAATCTTATCATTACCTTGCCTTGCCACCATAGTCTGTGCACGGGTAAAAATTGCAGTCTAGCAATAATTAAATGTTATATCAGTGATTCCCAAAGTGGTCCGTACGGACCCCAGGGGTCCAGGAGCCGCTGAGGGGGTCTTTGGCAATTAAAATTAATTTGGGAATCGTACAAATCACTTTGGGAATCACTGATTGAGCCAAACATCGGTAAATTCATATCATCTATCAGGTTCACCCATCTCATTTAAAATAATGCGTGTTGTTTTTTAAAACAAAAGTTAAATTTGAATAAATACTGCTTTAAAATTGAAATGCTTTATTTATTATTTATTTTTATGTTACCATTCATCATTCAGGACATTACATTTAAACTTGTAATGCTATTGTTATGCAGTTGTGTAGAGTTATTGCACTTGGGGGCTCATTGGTGAAATAATGCAATGACAAGGGGTCCGTCGGCAAAAATAAGTTTGGAACCAATGCTCTAGATCTAAGATATGATGGGGTAGCTACTAAGTTGGCAGGCTGTTCCCAATAGAAAAGTTTAAAATGATTCCAACTGTCAAAATCAATTGGCCAATCCAAGGCTCTTTAAAAGTTGGACCAAGGTCCCCAATCTTTATGAATTGCTGAAAAGGATTTTATGTTGGTAGGAAAATATGGGAAACTGCTTGGAAAATTACTTTTAGTGGTGAGATCTACCACCCTTAGGCTTTTAAATGAATGTTAAGCCTTTTTATGACAAGCTAACCCCTCAATTTCATTTCATCTCTTCAACAATTAAACTATTTTTCCTTGCTAGAAGGTCAAATGATGCATCACCCCTTATATCAAATCAAATTGCACCACAATTCAAGTTAATCCAAGGTTACTGAAGTACATAAACCTGCATGTGGTGGTGCACTGCTTGCATGCGGAGCACTGCTAGGCCATCAAGCTGCTAGGTTTAAGTCAACAAAAGATGGGCTCTTAAAACCCAGCCTATATTGTATGTTAGGTCTATCAATTCACAACCGCTGCCAAGAAGAAAGTAGTCAATGCATTTGAGCATCGCTTAGTAAAGTTGCTCAAGAGATTAGCCTTTATAACCTAAGTCAAGGAAATCATAAATACCCATCTAAAGATGAAGATAGCTTCTAAAGATAGTTGTAAGAATGCAGAATGGTATAAAAGTTGCTCAGTGGAGATAGTTGCGTGATAGTATGATGAACGGTATAACTTAATGCCAGATAAGATATTAGTAAAAAAGAATCAAATTTAAAATATCAAAAGGTAAACCATGAGGGAAGTTACGGGGCTGAGATGTATCATGAAGCGTTTCATGTCAAAAGCAAATACAGGGTTTCGAGGCTAATTTGTATATTTTTCATTGATTTTTGCATCCATTACAGGCCAATTCATATATTTTTCATTGATTTTCATATCTTTAAATATTAAAAACTATGAAAAATATACAAATTGGTCTGTAATGGATGCAAAAATCAATGAAAAATATGTGAATTGGCCTGTAACGGATACGAATTGGCCTGTAAAACTCTGTAAAAGCACCAAGGGCTAAAAAGTCAAGGGATGACTAAGGGGCAAGATTGGTGAAGAAATCAGTGCCAGAAGCTTTACAAAAAGGCTAAAAGCAGCGGTGGATCGACAAGGATCAAAAATAAAAGGATACTTGTCCAGACATATGTAAAAAGGGTAAGTCAAATTGGGTATAAGCATTATACAACTTCTGGGGTTAGCAGTTTCAAGCCCACATAAAAATAGGGTGGCCACCTAGACAAATTAGCAATAATATCTAATGAAGGGTAAGAAATGCTTGCGCCAACATGAACATTATGACCAGAATACAAACCTGCTTAACAAGCTCGTAGCAAAGATAAATTTGAGAGAACCATAATTGAAAAACTGCAACGCCCCTCAATACCAAAAGATAAACCAGGCCAGCGTATCTGGCACATATAAGTAGCCAAGGCTAGAATCACTTATCCAGAACAAAGTTAAGGTGACTTTATAAACGAGCCAGTAAATACACATCTTATGAACTGTTATAACCGAAGTTTAGAAAACTTGGGAAGATGAGGATAATCAGTTAAAAAGGCAGATGTAAATCTCGGGAAAGTTGAAAGAATGATAATTCATGATCTGTGGTTTACGTGATATGCAAATTATGCTTTGATAAAACCGCATCTAACTACATCCTTAGGAGTCGAAGCTGCAAATATTTGAGCAACCCAGCTAAAGCGTCACATATAACCTTTAGGAGCGGCTTATATAGGTTTTCACGGCGTTTTTACGGTTTTCACAGCATTTTTTATCTTTTTTAGTACTAGTGGAGCCCAAGGACATATTTACCTTTTTCATGTTTTTTACCGCTTTTCACATTTTGTTTTATCTTTTTTATAGATTTTTTGGATGCAAGACATGTAAATTACGACCATCTAGTACTAAAAAAAAGACATGTAAATTACGCTGTAAAAAGTGGGGAATAAAATAAAAAAATAAACGCTGTGAAAACGTTAAAACGCCGTGAAAACTTATATATAGAGTATACTAAGGATTTATGCCCTTAAATTGATATCGATTGAAAAATCTTATCTTAACCGCTTAGGTGTGGGGCGAAGTTTAACGTCGCTCGTGGCCAATCAAAATAAGGTTTGCATTTGATCGCTTAAAGGATGTAAGTAGAATGCGACTTGGTCCTGACAACTCCTCTCTACTTTTAAACCTGTAGCAACTGACTATTAAAGTAGGTCAACTTTAAGTTTCACGTCTTTAATTGTTCTTCCTATTCTATTTTTAGCTATTCTATCAATCTTATTTCTGAATCCCAGAAAGCATGGACTACGCCCGCAGTCTTCTTGAGGAACCTCATGAACCCTTATGAACAATCCTCTAGAAAATCCTTCACTGACGATGATGTAAGCCTTCTTATTGCCTAAATTTATTTTTTAGGTGTGCAAAGATTATCTTGTAGACTTTTGTCCGAATGATTCATTTGTAAACACCAAAGCTGATTTAGGTATACTTCGGCTAAGGTTTTTATTTACTCTTTAGGACCCTGTCACAAAATTCACGACGATCGGCTTAAAAAAGAGTGATGATATATTGCTATTTTTTTAATCATGTTTAGCTATCAAGAGAGCAAGGCTAAAAACCGTTACCCTTATGAGGAAAACTTTGCAAGTACTCTTCGGTTTCTAATTAATGATCTGGAGAGAAAAAATGAGACGCGCCCAAGAAAAGCTCGACGCGGCTTTTCCTGAAGATGCCCTTCACTCTAAAAAAGCGGAGGCCGAAGAAAAAACTGTGCTTATTGATGAAAAAATTAAGAGTCTATTGGCTTTGGTACTTATTCAGATGGTTATATCTAAACTTTTAGGCTGAAACTGCTGGTGAAGAAGGAAGGATTACAGATGCCAAAATTTATACTAATCAAATTGAGCTCTTACAATCCGAACTTGAAAAGCTTAAAAATGTAAGCTTTTAGACAGCTTTTGTTTTAACTTTTTAGGTGTCCCAACTAGTACTGATGACGGCTCTAAACATATGGAGGTTTGCTCAGTTTGTGGTGCTCTACTTGTCCCTGGTGATGAACAAAAGCGACTTGAGGCACATATAACTGGGAAAAATGTACACTGGCTACGCAAGAATTAGAGCGGCACTTGAAGCATTTAAGGTAGCAAACTATTGATATGTTTGTTAAGTTGATAAAGAAGTCAGTGAAATTATCTGCTGATGCACCGCGCAGTCGCCGTGATGCTTCACCACATGAAGGAAGTAGGTATGGCAGATACTCCAGATCGTCACATGATTATGCTCGAGGATATCACAGTGATCGCAGGCGTTCTCGCGAAAGAAGTCCTCGTCGTAGAAGTTCACGCGAACTTAGCGCAGACCGACGCCGCTCCAGGGTGTAACCATATTTACCATTTTCTTGGTATTCTATATTTTATCTTTTTTAAAATCTTCATTGCGCTGCTAGATTGACTATCCTTGGTCTAAATATAAAGGTATCGTATTCTTTCAACTTTTTCAGTACTGGATGATTCCTTTTCGTTAACCTTTTGATTTTGTAAGAGTTGGTGAGACTGTTTGCACTTGTCTGGACCGCAACTTAGAATCTGGTGTTTTATCCGCTTTTTACCTGGTGAGGTACATTTCTTAATTTCTGAATTAAAGTTTTGGTACCCTGCTACTTAAAGGTTTAGATTTTGATTAAATGAGACTTTTATCCTTTAATTTTGTAAAAAAATCCTTTTCTATTGGAAAGTTACCTTGTTCATGAAATTTTTAACTTACTTTTTATTTGAGCTTTAATGAAACCTTAAATGTAAGTAACATTAAAGCTTTAGATTTCTTTTAAATTGTATGATAGCGAGGGAGTGAGCTTTGCAGATGGTTTTTATATTATTTTATACAATCGAAGGCAAAAATTTTAGATTAATCTGATGGACTTTGACATATATTTTGGTTATCAAAACTGAAGATTGTAAATATTTTGTAGCCATAAATCTAAAATTGCAACAAATTATAAAATTTTATCAAATCAATAAATCTCTTAAATGAAGGCTTTATAGATCGTTGAATGAATTACTATGTACTTTTAGAGTGACAGGATTTAAAAGTACTCTGACTGATTTAAATGTTAACTCTATTGCACATGTTGAAATATATTGACCCATTTTCCATGCGAGCATTAAGTTAAGCAAGCATATATATATATATATATATATATATATATATGCAATGCAATTGTTGCCAATAAAATATATTTTTGGTTTCACCAGATCTGCAATTTTTATGAAATCTTAATACACATAAAGCAACCTAAGTCTTTAAATAGCAAGTTGACTCCAATTTTTTATATACAAACAAGAAAGCCTGGTTAAAAATATAAATGCTATCTTGTATGTCTATTTGATAATTAAGCAGACTATAGTTTATTGGTTACTAGCTCACCCCACAGCTTTGCTTACAATAATCAGGTTTATGATAAGATTTAATTTTGCATTAAATTTACATATTGTAGATTGATATATTTTCACTTTCTTTTTATACTATATCTGAAGTAGATAACTTGTATCAGTCCAATACTACAAAATGGATGGATAATTCTTAGTATTTATATATACTTAAGGTTTAAACCACTTATACTGTAAAAAAGGCTTTTGTTTGCATACCTTTTTTATGTGACATTTACCAAAATTGACTGGTTATTTTTAAAGATATATGGTTGTGATAGGCTTTTATAACCATTATACCTTCTCTAATAGTTTATATAGTTATAGTATCTTTGAGATTGATCTTATTTCCCATAGTCAGCTTAAATACATAAAAAACTAGATTCTAAACCTTTTCTAGAGTGACTATAGATATTTATACTAATGCATGCTATAGTCAATGCTCACAGGGGGTGTGGCATAGTCGGGATGGGCATCCCACTATCACCCCTCACATCCTGGGTTCCAATCCCGTAGTGGCAGAAATTGCATTTCTGTGCCAAGATGATATCAATACGTGTGGATTCGCACATCATGCCTCAGTCTGACCAAGCAAATTAGTGAAGTTAGATCATGTAATCCCAGCTTATCAGAACATGCACAGGAAGGTTTTACCCCCAGTACTTGGGTTTTGTCCTCCACTCCTATATTTTTGCTCCCTACTCCCCATCCCTCTATTGGTGCAGTATATTTGTCCCAAGGTCAGCCCACCTTGAATAAAATTATAGTCAATGCTCGCATACCCATAAAACTCTCTTGTAGCTTTTACAATAATTATATTATAGTTATTCTAATGGTACCTTTACTTCTTATAGTATAAACTAAATATATAAACCTTTCATGGAACGCTGTTCCACCGCCTGGAGAAGTGCCCCACCTCTAAAGTGATATGGCGCAAAGTCCAATATCTGCTAGGCCAGGATTAAACGCATCCCTTCAGTCTGTCAAGAGATATGTTTGCTTCATCAATGGCTTCCCCCCTTCCACCCTCCCTCTGTGCTCTGGTGGTTGCAATCACCATGTGGACTATCCACACAATTGTCTTGGATGCCATCGCTGGCTCCATCCCCACCCTCCCAGAAGCTGTCCACAGATTCCAGTCTCATTTGGTGGACCACTTTCAAGTGTGGATGTTTGGATATCTCCACCACGTCGCTGACAGCTGGTCTCCTCCTGGTTCCCAGTCTGGTTCATCAAATCAGACCCCTTCCTCCACATGTGCTCAATAGTGGCTATGGCCCCTTCACACGTTCCCTCCCCCTCCCCATAAGTGGCATTCCCGCTGGCAACAAGAGATAGCATCGCTTCTCTGAGGTGCCCCCTGGTACTAAGTTTATCTTTCCTGAGTCATATTCAGAAGTGTCCACCCCATGGTCGGCCTTCCCCACAATAATTTAAAAAATAAATATATAAACTTTTCCTTTATTAATCCTTACCTAGAATTGTATTACTTTATAAATAAAGTTGAATAGTTAACTTAGCTCCAAAGAGATATTAGTGCAATAACTGAAATTTTAGACCAATATAGCTATTAGGATATTATCTCTACCTTTTATCTTTGCTCATACCAGTATTACCACACAACTCCTATATTACCTTGATTATTATATTAATACTCTTATTTTACTTTCATGTAATTTATATTTTTAGAAATGAGCTAAAAATTGATTTCTAGAACATTTATACAGGATGCTTAATATGCTATAGTACCCACCTTCATTTTTTTTGAGCACACAAAGAATAGTATTTAGGGTTTTTTTGAAAAAGTATAGTTTCTTAGGTCCATTATTGCTATATTATTGTTTTATTATTATATAAGAGAATTATAATAATATCATAAGCATAAAATATGCATACCATGTTTTATTAATCATGGAACTATCTATCTTAAATATATAGAATTTTTCTTTGTATCTTAAAGCAAATTAAAAGAAGCTAGACTTATGACCTAACACTACCACTTTATTTCTGAATCAGATACCTAATATCTTTTAATTTTACTAAAATTGAATAGCAAGGCAATTTATAGAATTTCTAGCCTATCTGAATGCCAAGTGTGGATGTTTACTGTGATTTATTTTCCTTTCCCACTGATTTCAATATCCTATTTCAACATTAAGTTGGTTTGGTAATGTCCCAGGTTAGCCCACATTGGATAAATAAAATTTCTACTATTAAAAGATTTCTAATACTAGATTACTTAAAGTCTAAAGTGTTAATCTTTTATATGTCTTTACCTATATTTTTTCTTTTTTTCTTATCTAAAGTTAGATACATTATTTTGTAGATATCTGTTTCATAGTCAGGCTTTATACCTTTAATTTCTTTACCTTGTATAGTTGCATCATATTATAAAGTCTACTTAAAGCTCTACCTCTTAATAAAAATAGCTCATATATAAACCACTTTTACTTATTACCTAAAGTAACTATAAATTTTTTACTGTGGCTTATAAAATTGAGGCTCTTATATCTATAAACTTACTCTCTTAGCCTTCATCTAAGACTAAATATGGATGTTTTTTATATTAATCTTTACTTCATATAGCTATCAATCATACAAGCATCCTGTTATAATCTACCTAAGGTTGGAGCTTATGATAAATTATACTGCTGATGCTTATTGTACTTTAATTAAAAACAATTATTACCACTTATATCTATTTTCCCCATCATAGTATTGTGCTCTTAAATCTCTTCATTTTCTTTTTAATTTATATCAATATCTTATTTTCTTTCTAGGAGTGTTTATCTTTTCCAATTACTTAACTGAGCTATACTACCAACCTCCTTTTTGCTATCTCAGTTTTCCAGTGACTAATGGAATAGGTTTTCTATAATAACATATTGACTAATAGTTAAAAAGGGGATGTTAAAATATTTTGGTAGGGAGTCCAAGCAAATTAGAGTATTAATAGCATTATAGAATATTGATTCTATCATTGTTTATAAAGCTACTTATATTAAACAGGTCAAGCCTAATAAGCTAGATATCTAGTACAGAACCTTACCAATAAAATCTTAGTATAGTAGTTTAGTAAATCTTTATAAATCTTTATATTCTTTATCTTAAATTTATAAATTTATTTGAGGTGGGTCGACCTGGGGATGATACTGCACCAATTAGGGAAGTGAAGAAAATGGGAAAGGAGAATAAAACCCAGAAAACCTCCATGCACAGCGTATGATAGACCAGGAACTCCATGGACCGCCTTTGCTATTTGCTATCTCAGTTTGGGGCATTGGTGCACAAAACCAACAGTCAAAATTGTCCCCTACCCAAAGTCCAGTACCAGGATCAAACTCAGGAGGCAGTGGTAGAGGGTCCATACTCTACCACTGGGGTATCCTCCCTTATATATTCTTTATCTTAAATTAGATATAATTTAAATTTAAGCTTAAATTAGTATACCTGGTTATAAACAGTTATTAATTTAAAATTTAAATATCAAAATAAACTTAAACTTTTATTTTTTGTTTATTTTTTAATTTTAATTTTAATTTTAATTTTATTTAGGAGTATGCAACTGTAGATGATATACTCAGAGATGGGGGCAGCAAAAATATGGGAATAATAAAACTCTCCAACCTTAGTAGGAAGTGAAGATTTGTTGATCTTACTATGGTAAAGGGGGAGGGGGTTGGGTGGCGCGGCCTTGGCTTCTTTGGCATTATCAAAGTAATGGATCAAGCTTACTACAAATAATAGGAAAATATATGAGGTGAGAGTCAAAGTCAATAAGAGAATTAAATTATGAAATAAAAAATTTGTTAATAGTCTCCATGTATTAAGCAGAATGGTACCCAGCCTGGATGCAAGCCTCAAAGAGTTGGTTAAAACTGGCAATGATAATGCAGATGACTCTTGTTTAAGGAGAAAGTTTACTAATTCAGTAACCTGACTGATAGCTTTTTTCAGCAAATCTGGTAAGGCAGTTGATTTTGCTTCTTGCTATTTTTGGGAAATAAAAAAGATGAGGGTTTATTTCAGGTATCAACTCAGTAACCAGTTTTCCAACACTTCATAAAGTGGAAACTTTTCAGGTGATGTCACCATGGCTACAGCAAGCTAATGGTTGCTTTAATAGGAGATGGCATAGGTATTGGGACAGGGGTTCTTGGATGGATAAGTGTATTATAGTCAAAATTCTTTTAACGTTGATTCATTTTGGTGCAGCTGATGACAAGATAATCCCAATTTGTGCACCCTCAACCAATAGGGCCTAAGGATTTTAATAATGTAAATTGGTGCATCAAAGGGTGTTATAATTAGATGAGCTTTTGGGCTAGAGAATTGGTGGATCTAACTGGGTCCAAACCTCCTCTTGATTGGCTGCATGGATGCAATTTGGTTGAGTTTGATGAAAGTATGGATAGTTGAAGAACTTAGGTGATGATCTAATGAGTGAATGGGCCAGTATGGGGCATTTAAACTATCCATATGAGTGTCACAAATGCAGCTTTATGGTTAGGATTTTTTGTTTTAGAAAGATCATTGGCTCATTGGCACAACTTTTTAGTGTGGTCTAACTTAAAGTAGAGAGGGCAAAACCCTAACTGTAGTCAATGCAGGACCAGAAGAAATGGTCAGAACTGAGGTGCTGTGCTCATGTGGTGGGATGCGCTGTTCCACAATTGGGTTAAAGGGTTATAGTAGCAATGGCACAAGGTGCTATGGGGCACTCAGCACTACTTGAAATGTTGAAGTAAAGGATGGGGTTAGTGTCATATGTGAAGGGCCCCAAGGTCAAAACTGTGTAAATGGTTTAGAAGTGAGGTTTAATGCTAAGTTTCCAAATAACACCACCATTGTAGTTTTAGCAGTGAGTTAGGGTAAAAATATGGTTGTAGAAAAAATTTTATAAGCAAGGTTATTGCTCCACAGTGGCCACATTTTCCTCAAAATGGATCTAAATGTCATGATAGCCCTTATATGCGTGGAAGTTAATAGAACCTGCTGATGCAAAGGTGGCAGTAGTGAGTTGAAAAATTGGTTTGTTGGCATATGGGAAGAGACATCCATACTTGATGCAGAGGCAAAAGTGAATGTTAGAATAAAGTAGGTCAAAGGTGTGAGGGTGAGTAGAGTGAGATCACACAAAGTAAAATGCTAGGTCCCTGGAAGGTAAAAATCATTATGAGGTGTTAGATGAACTAGTCAAATTAGCCCACATGTGTTTGCCTGCATGGTGATAGTGCTCAGTGGTGTAACTTCAGAAAACTCCCAGTTTCCAATCACCATCTTGCCTTTAGTTTGATGCCAATCTCTGACGTCAAAAGTATGTCCAATGCAAGGTTAGACTATCAAGATAAGTGATAATGCCTTCTGCAACTAACCAATTAAACCTCTGAATTAGAAAAATTCAAAGCAAGAAAAAAACAAAATAGGTAAGTGAGGTAGCAAACCCCAGAATTAACTTTATTTTATTTATTCTAAGTAAAAAAACCCACATCTGAGCATAGCTTGATAATTAGGCGCCACAAGCACACCAAGTAAAAGGCAGGATAGTTGGGGGAGATCAGGCCCCAAAAACTCAAGTTTTTGAGCATGTGACAAAAACCTGATGCATAGTGGCATGCCATAAGACAAGGTAAGGGTGGCCTTAGAGGCATAGGAGTAAACTATCTTGGGGTGGAAACTCCAGAAAAAGAATTACAGATGAAGCTCAGAATTGTGTGGGCTCAATCTTTAAGGTTGTCCTTCTGGGAGCCTCTCCCACACCATTATTTAAGCTCTTATAAGTCTAAAGAATGGCTCAGGTGAGGCACAGCCCAGCGCCCAAACATGTTCAAACACCAAAATCTTTTAAATGATTCACCTCAGGATTCAGAAAATCTGAACCCAAGTCAAAATGCAATGATCAGATTAGTCTCATTTGTTACAAGTGGTGGAGCACCATTGTCCATACTGGAGAAGCATCCAACAGTTCAGCGGACATAAAAGTTAGGGTAGATGTGGAAATTTGACATTAGATCATCTAATTTAGATATAATTTACTTGAAAGCAATGTCAAGAAATTATACTACATATATACACATATATATTGATATTAATAAAATCAGAGTTAAAAATAACATGAAACTATTTTTTGAGAGCATTACACTTTCACATACACCAAATAGGTAATATACTTTTCAAAGTATATTGAACTATTGTCATGAGCAAAAAAGTTCTGTGACAGTTATAGTAAATAATTTTTGAAAACCATTTAGTAAAACTTGGTAATTTGCTATATATGCTCTATACTAGATCATAAAAGTGTCTATTATATTAAAACTTTTTTATGGTTTACTTATTATTATTAAGAAATTAAACATCTAGATATCCCTTATCAAGATACTAAACCCTCTAGAATGATTGCAACAAAAATGGTAAAAAATTAAAACTTTGGATTACAAATGGACAGCTTATAAATTTTAATTAAAATGAAGTTCATAATAGATCTTATGCAAGTATCTACATTTATATGTATTTATATTATAAGTATAAACATGATAATATCCATCAGTAAGTAATCATATATCTAATTTTTTTTCTAAAATAAATTGACACTTTCAACCATTAATATCAAATACTAAATCTAATAAGGCAAGATTAAAAAACTTAGGACTTAGCTTTTATAAGATATATGTTATCATATCAAAACATACAGCTTCCAAAATTACTAACATTAACTTAGCAATAACAATTGCTTTTTATGTATTTTAAATATGAGGCCCAAAGATTTAAAATCATGTAGCTAAATGTTGTAAAAATTATTTTTAGTGCTATTTATATTACAAATGAGTAAAAGTAATCAGTTCCTTAACATAATTATAAATACAAAGGAAAGAATTATAAAGTAATCAGGATAATATTTAAACAACTCTAAAATAGATAAGCTTTAGATAAATAGTCTATTATAGATGTTTTTATATAAGAACCCTTAAAAAAAGTATTTGAAAATACAAGTATCATAAACTAAACAATATAGTATAGATAGTTATCTTGAAGAAGGTGCTTACTTTACCCAAATTTAAAATATCTGAGGTGGGTCAACCTTGGGACAAATATACCACTCTGAGAATTTTTTAGCCAGTACAGGTTTCAAACTTGTATTAAACAAAACTTGCACTAGGGTGAAAGCAGGAATTACCCTGCCAGGCTAACCACCCTTTACTTTACTTTACAAATTTTATATATCTATTTTTTAAAATAACTATAAGTTAGAATTGTTTCAATTTTATCAAAATTAGTAACTAGTAATATAGACCTTAATTGCATCATTTTAATATTGTAATAACTAATAAGTTAAATTACAGTTGAGCTATGTTAAGACAAAATTAATTAGAAATTTACTAATGTGGATTAATTAAAGTTATTTTAGTAGAAAAGGTTTTCATATAGTAAACTATTAATACTACCTTTAAAATATAACTTAGATTGATTGAGTTTATATTACAATTATAACATTATAAAAATCCATATATCTCTAAAAAGTTAATCTTACTTCTTTATCTATAAATAGCTTTTTTAATAAAACTACTAAATGATTATCTAAAACTAAGCATTTATGATTAAACAACCTTAATTAGATTTATGCAGTGTGTATTAAAAGAAGACTTTACAATTTAGAATCCAATAAAGACTAACCTATAAATGTCTTGGTATCTCTTTGTGTAAATAGGATACAATTTATCTTTGTAGCTAATTTAAATAGATATTTTTATTATAGATCTATCAGAAATGAGATTATATAAAAGTAAACCAGGATATATCATTAAGAATTAGAACTCTTAGGGTTTTTTCTTTATAAGTATCTGATGCAGGTCAACCTCAGACAAACATATTATGGCAAGTCTAGCCATGTGCAGATTTTTTATCCATGCATATCTAAGTGATAGTGTCAAGTTTTTACCATTAGGTTGATCACTTATTTTACTTTTTTTGACAAGTTACTAATTTCATACTTTATTATGGTGTCAGAAGCTTAGAAAGTAACTATAAGAAGAGGTACAATTTATTTTAATTTTTTAATCTTACTCTTATTTCTAGCATTTAAGAAATCAGTGTTTATTTCATAATTTGTTCTTATATGAGGAAGTAAAGATCTATGATAAATGGTAACTCTTTTTTAATTCTTAAGTTTTAAATGTTATGTAGCTAGATACCTATAATAAGTTCATTTATTTAATTATGTTCTCTTCAAAGCTAAACCCAATTGAGCTTTTATTTTTTAATAACAGTTCACTCCATATTTTTATTGAAAAACAATAGTGCTTGTCTATCTAAGCTTAAATTATCATATCAATACTAGTATCCCTGATCCTAAAAATTATTTGAGGTGGGTTGACCTTGGAAAAAATATACCACACCAAGAATTTTTCTAGCCAGTACAGGTTTCAAACTTGAAACCTGCACTAGGTGGAAGCATTTTTACCTGCCAGGCTAACCATCCTTAGTATCCCTGATCCTATTCCTTAATTTTAAAGTGCGTTTTTTTAGAAATCTAGCTTTTTTCAAGATTTGATACTCTGTATACTAATGATTTACTTTCAGTTCTAGAATATATAAAATAAGTTGCCACCCCAGCCATATAAAAAAGTCATATTTATTGAACTACCACCTGGTATGTTTTATTAATGTATCCTCAAGTGATTTCAGCCTTTCTAAAAATTGGAATGTTCATATGGTGGTTATACCCTCAGAAAGATAACAAGCATTAGTATCAATATATTTATTTATGTGACTATTATTATAGTTGATTAGGGCTTTTAAAGTCAAACTAGTTATAGATAATTCCACCTCTATAGGAATTATGATAAATAACAAGTGAAAAAATGTTCTGAAAAGGTTCTTTTCTAATAAGTTTCCAATAACTTACATATATTTTCACTTTTATTTGAGGTATGCCAACCATGGGTTTGAACAGTATCAAAGCTCAAAGAGAAACAAAAAGTAAAAGTCACATTAAAACAAAATAAAACACCCAAAATAAATGGACAAAACACAAAAAATATAACATAACCAACTAGGCGGGATAGTGGAAGACACTTATACTGCCATGGCAGATGGAGAGGGGGATAGGGGGCTTATCCTTGGAAGTGTCTTTACCCCAGAGCAGGGCATGGGCTAATGCAGAGAGAAAGGATTATGGGGCGTCAGCAGTATTGGTTTGATACCCTTGATGAGCGGGGCATTGGAAAAACAGCCAGCATAAAGAGTGATGGAGATATAAGTGGACAAAGCGGTTTCAGCTTCAACATGGGCATCCAGGAGCTTTATGAATGTAGCAATATTGGTGTAGGTAATCTTGGCCTTGGGATTCTGCGCAACCATTGCCACATTATGCACAGCTTTGGTGACAGCTTTGTAAATTTAGATCAGCGCATCTTTAGTAGGTTTATGGAGGGTAGGGGGGATATTGGGAGGAGGGATCCCTCCTGAAATCATCACCACTGACTTCGTGAAAGCTTTGAATAGGGGATGACAATATGGTCTGGTAGCTGCCTCAACAATCAGCTGGTGATCACAGAATGGTTTAGCATTTGGCTGTGGGGTATATAGGTGAGGGGGGTACTTGGCATCCCATTCTTGGCTGAGGAAACACTTGACTTGGATGGTGGTTTCCTCAAGGAAATTTACTGACTTGTTAATTTCAGAAAATAAATCCTAAGGGTTTTGGTTGAATTGAATTGGGTATTGGCATATAATTGAGAATTGGTTGGTTAGGGGAAGCATAGGAGAATATAATGTCCAAGATGATTCTTTATTAGATGGAGCACTTGTGGCACTGGGCTGAGGAAGAGCCTGATTGGGTGCTGTGGGAACGGTAGCAGCAGCAGGATTTGGGAGAGAGAGGGTAGGACTGTACCCCATACTGAAAAAAGCGTGAGGTTGGCAGAAGATTGGGACTTGCAGAAGCAGCAATGGAAGGACATTTTTGTTTGGAGTGGTCCAACTCAAAACAGAAATGAAAGATCATCCTATTCTTTCTCAACTCAGACCTAGAACGGATGGTTAAGGACATAAGAGTTGATGGCGTGAGGGGGAATTACAAAGCAACTTTATTAAATTCAGAGCTTATCATGGTGAACGCCTGAGGCCAAGTGAGGCATGTGGCTCCATTTGGGACCACATATTATATGATAGGGTTGGAGCTGTAGGCTTCCAAACATTCCATCAGCTCCTGATGGAGCACTGCAGTGGAAGTTGGGTGGGCAACCCAGTGAACTAAACCACTATAATGGTGTATGCAGGGAGCTGGGTACGCGTTGTGTGGATAGGTGTGTCCTTAAAAACCAAGGGCACAGTTGAAGCAAAGGCAGCGTTGGCTTTACATGTAAAGCCAAGGTCAAAATACCCTTATAGGGCAGATATCTATAAATTCATTGGGTTACATCACTACTTGTGCCATCTCAATAAAGGCTTTGTCATTGTATGAGAAAGATTTCATATATTTAACCCAAGGGCCAAACCACATGCTAGTAAGTGAAGCACTAGTGATTTGTGATGCACTTTCTGGGAGTGTTTGAGGTGGAGATTGAGATCCTTGGGTGGAACAGACTGACCCAGGGATTTGCAAGGACTGGATGGATCTTTTCAAGCGCTTTTTCCCACTGGATGGAAAATGCTGGAGAGGGAAGTTTTTCTGCTGCCCCACAATGGAGTAGCCAGCGAAAAACTAAGACATTGGGAGGAGAATGGCGTCAGGAGAACAGTATATTATGTTCTACTTATAATCTTAATCAATTTTTATAAAATACAGTTTAGAAGTTACTACAAGCAGAAAGAAAGTTTTTAATAACCTACATACACTAGGCATATTATCAAATTCTTTTGTTTGATAGTACTTAGAAAATATATGGCATATAAGAGGGAATAAGTGATATTTTAGCATTATCATCACTATAGAAAATACAATTTATAATAAAGGGATCATCACCCAAAATTATTGCTAAGCGCTTATTTATCTTAAGAATATATATTCTCTAATAATGACTTTTAGATGTTTAGTCATCAACATAAACTAGTGTTTTTTCTTAATTTGTCAAATTTTAATTAAGGGTTAATAATCTTAGACCCATGTAATAGGTCCATTGACTTAAAGCCTGAGGTTTTATTAGAAAGATATAATTGAGCACAGGTTAAGTTTTAATCAAATTTATAAAGAATCCCAACGAGTGACAAAAATCTACCTTATCACTATAACTCATCTAGATGTAATATCCAAAAGGACCAAGCTATGGTTAATTAAATAGTGAAGTTACAACTTAGAGTTAAAGGTGAAGTTTTGAAATAAAATTCACACTTAAGCCTTAAAGTTATAAAAAAGGGTCAACTTCTTTATGTGAACCCTTTATATTTTTTGTAAAAACACTTACCTTGTACCTATCCAGGCCAAGGAATTATTCTGAAATCAGGACAGGTAGATGATTTATAGCAGATTGGAAACTTGGTATTTCTGGCCAATATATCTTTCATTGTTACTTTTTTTAGTGGTTTGCAGTTAAATCATTTCATAAAAATAAGGTCTCACTAAAAGCGCACCAAGAGCTTTTTTATATGTATCATTCTATTCAATACTTAAAGTATCTTAAAATGCATGGAGAGAGGCGAGGAGCTTGCTTAGACTGCTGGTAGTTGATGTTTCTCTCACCTACCAGAAGATCTTCAGGGAAATGTAAATGGTGATAGTCCCTGGATGTTAAAGTGGCATTCCTATACCTAACTTAAAATAACACTTCTTTAATATACTACTTTGTCCTAAGTATCAAAGATTAGCCATGTGGCTTTACTTAATAATGAAGTTGTGTGACTAGATAATGTTTTCTACATGTATCTCTATATATGAGATAGATAATACTCTATATTTGATAATTTGGTTTATTATAAATACCTAAAACTTGACCTTTAAAGACCAGAATCTAATATCTGCATTATATAAATATGTATTTGTATAGTTTAATTATGTCAAAACCTTGCAACTTGGACAATCATGATAGATTTTATAACTTTTTATATCAATATAGAGGTTTCAGAGAGTTTAATTGTGCTAAATGATGTTTATTTGACTTTTCTAGGTAAGTCTTGATATCCCTGACCCAATTTATAATGTAAAGATTTTTAATTCTTAATTCTAGTCTCATTTTAAATTATCTTTCTGTTAAAGTTGTCATCTACTTTTGGTCCCTGGTAGTGAACTTAAAAAACTCTCATCTATGTAAGTATAATTTCTAATATTAAACACTTACTTCATAGGTTTCTCAATAAATATTTAAGTGAAATGAGGCTAGCATACTACAACTCAGTCTGATGTGGTATTCAAAATGAACTAAGAGATAGTAAATTATATGTTTGAGTAACATTTTAGTGGTATGGATTGTATAGCATGATTGACTTTTATCCTTGGGTAATATTATCCTATATCCTAATTGCTTTACAAAATTTTCTTTAAGTTTAGGTATCACTCTATGTACTACAATTCTCTATTAACAATTTAAAAGTAAAAAAACCAAATTTTTTATTTGGTCATTTATAGATATGTATTTAAACATATCTCTATATGACTATAATTGATGTATGAAGTACTAGTTAAAATAAATTTATTTAGACTTTTAAATATTAAAAATATTATTCCTAGAATCTATTGATATAATTTTTAAAGCAAACTTTAACTTTTCATATATAATTTTATGATGGATGATTTTAATACAATATAGTTTTACTCTATAATTATCTATCTACAAAAAAGCATATAATTAGAGATTCTAAGGCATACTTTCAGTGTTATTAATTTTTAGATATATTCAAATATTGGTTTTTTATTTCATTAATACAACTTATAATATTTAACATAAGCAATACTTAAAAGATTTAAATAATAAATTAATTGACAAGCAGATTTAATTTATATATCTTAAAGTAATTTCTATACATATATATGAGAAAAGATTAAATTACTATAAGACAGCTATAGCAAAATTAGTTAATACTAGAATCATATTATATAAGATGTTGTAATCTACTATGTGAGTTAGCTTTTAGTATTTGATCTTTTGACATGATTATGTCCTATGGCTGAGGGGGTATGTTCAAGATCCAGGAAAGTATTAGATCATATCATGACAAGATTAAATCATTAAAAATGGCTAACATTTTTGCATAATTTGACCATTAAAATCAACCAGAATAATAGGATGAATAAATATAGATAACAATCAGTAAATTTTTATAGATTGATCAATTGTATCAACTAAATTAGTAAAATAAATTATAGTAGATGGAAATCAGTAAATCTACCATTAATTGACCTTTTAAATCAACTAGATCTAATAAAATGAATTATTGCAGATGATGATCAGTAAACCTTACCAAAGATTGATCAATAAATTCAACTGATTTAATTTATATATTGTTATGATTATGTCCTATGTCTGGGGGGTATGTTCAAAATCCAGGCAAGTATGAGATCATAGCATGATGAGCTTAATTATTAGAAATGGCTGTTATTTTTGCATAAATTGACCTATAAAATCAACCAAAGTAATAAAATGATTTATAGTAGATGGTGTGAAGTTCCAAGGATCACTTGCTTAATTAATTAATTTCTGCATGCTAATCAGGCTGAAGTTTGGCTGTGAGATCCTCGATTTTTCCAGTGGCTTATGGTATTTTGACCATTCAGAAACTCACTAGGCATCCTCAAATAGACCCCAACTCTTCTGGCTGATTTTGGGCTTGATTTTCCCTCTGTAATTGGGAACTTCAACCAAGGCAGGCAAAGTTGCAAGCTGTGGAGCCTGAGATCTCATCTTGCTGACACTCTCCAAAAGTGACTTAGGATATAAATTAGAAAGAAAATTAAATAAAATAAATCTTTATTAGATTAGTTTAATTGATAATCATTCATTAGGCCAGGCGCCAGTAGTTATACCTATAGGGCATCTCCTGGCCACATTCAAACACGCTATTTCACAGATTATTTTCCACCTCAGTTTGGCCCTTGAACTGATATGCCTGAGATTTATTGCTAGGTTTATTGGTGGCAATATACTCTCATAAAAATATTTGAGGTGGTTCAACCTTGGGACAAATATACCACACCAAGAATTTTTCTAGCCAGTACAGGTTTCAAGCTTGAAATCTGCACTAGGGTGGAAGTAGTTTACATGCCAGGCTAACCACCCTTACAATATACTCTCATATTTGGGAGGATTTTAGGGATGAAAATTGCAACAATGAGCATGCAAAATGGTCCTAGGATCATCTCAAAATGAGTTCCATCATACTGTTAATGATATACAAATTCTGGGAAATTTCATGGTCAATCTAAGAAAATGACATATCTTTAATTGGGATGTCAGTTATTCCTCTCAATAGCACTAGGTACTCCCATTCAGGCGGTCCATGTGCAAGTGCTATCATGCTGATTACATTTTTTTATTTTTTTGTTTATGTGATTTGTAGACGTTTTTATTCAGGTCAATCTCAAACAATTTCTCATGCTAATTATTTGATATTGGTCCCAATTAGTCAAGACTAGTTGCCAAGGTTTGGTGCAGCAATAATTGGCCCAACTGTGAGAGTGTGTTTGGACTGAGCTTCCAATAGAATAATCAGATTGAATTGACATTGAGTTAATCAGCCTGAGCCATGTAGTTGCAGAGAAGATCAGCCTGAAAGTGCAAATGTATTTGGCCCAAGATTTTATTACTTAAATTAATGTTGCAATAATCAGCCCAAGACATGTTATGCAGAGAAGATCAGCCTAAATTTGCAAGTTATTCAGCCTGAGCTTTTGATAATAAAATAAAATCCACGTTGTAATAATCAGCCTGAGCCATGTTATTGCAATAGGCTTTGATTAGAGTATTAGCTCAAGCATTAGGAGGATAATTGGCATGATCTGTTGGTTGTTGAATGGTTTATTTTTGAGTCAACTACCAGAATCTAACAGATGGCAAATAGAAATCAACCATAGATTGACCAATTAAGTACCTAGATTCAATATAATGAATTATTGTAGATGTCAATCAGTAATTTTACCATAGTTTGACTGATTAGATCAACTAGAATCAATAAAAATGAATTAAACTAGATGAAATCAGTAAATTTACCATAGATTGACCAATTAAATCAACTGATTGATATTGTATATATTGACATGATATATGTCCTATGGATGGAGGGTAAATTCAATATCCAGGAAAGTATGAGATCATAGCATGGCAAGCTCAAATCATTAGAAATGACTATTGTTTTCTCATAATTTGACCAATAAAATTGGCCATATTAATAAAATGAATTATTTTAGATGGCAATCAGAAATCAACCATAGATTGACCAATTAATTTTAACTAAAATTAATGAATAAATTAATGTAGATAACAATCAGTAAATTTAACATAGATTGACCAATTAAATTAACTGATTGATTTTATATATATTGACATGATATATGTATTATGGCTAAGGGTATCTTTAGAATCCAGGCAAGTATGAGATCATAGTGTGATAAGTTTAAATTATCATAATATGGTTATTATTTTTGCATAAATTGACCAGTAAGAAACTAGATTTAATAAAAATGAATTGCTTAGATGGTAAACAGTAAATTTAGCATAGATTGACTAATAAAATCAACCAAATAAATAAAATGAGGTACCCCCTCTCTATGCTCAGTGTAACTTTCTGAGCAAATTAATTTCAGTAAATAAAAAGTAAACACATAATCACACACTGAAGTCTTTCTTCAATGTCATTGGATCCCCCGCTGACTGTTCCAGCATGGGGCAGCGGTGAAACTTCCCCCTCTATTTCCACCCAACAGGAAAACATGCTCGGACTGGCTCACCCAGTCATTCCAAACCCTTAAGACGATTTGTCCCTCCCAAGGATCTCAATGCCCATCTCACCTGAACCCAAGTGGTGCCCCGCTGCCCCCTGGTGCTCCCCTGGAGCAACATGCATTTGGCCTTAAAGTCAAATATGGGAAATTTTCCCCTAAAATGACCAATCCATTATCAAAATGGCTCAGGTGGTGATGACACCAGCCTGTTTTTTGACTTCCGCCCCTATAAGGGGTACTTTGATCTTGGCTACCCCTGTGAAGCTGATGCAGCCACTGCGGCAAAAGTGCCAATAATTTTTAACAATATTCCCCTCCCAACAACTTGGACCCAGCTCCCAACGGACACCACCTTGGTGGTCCAGTTTGCTGGTTTTCCCACCCACCTCCCCCCGAAGTGCTCCACCAGGAGCTGATAGAAGGTTTGGAAGCCTACGGCGCCAACCCCATCTTACAATTTGTGGTCCCAAATGGGGCCACACACCTTGCTGGGCCTCAGGCATCTGCCACAATCAGCCCTGAATTAACAAAAATTTCTTTGGCAATTCCCCCTTGTGCCACCATCCCATCTGCCCCTGACCATCCTTTCTGGACCCGCGTTGAGGGCGGATGGACGATTTGTCCATCCTGTTTTGAGTTAGAGCACTCAAAACTTAAATGCCCATACTCAGAAACTTCCGCTGACGCTGAAAGTTTGCCTGACGCCCACCAATCTGCCACCCACCTCATGCCAACTCTGACATGGGGTACAATCCTACCTTCCCCTCCTCCAATGCCTGATGCTGCAGCTGCACCTATAGCCATCAATCAGCACCCATCTTGCCCCAATGCCACAAATAATTCATCCAACCAAACATTGGATTGGATCCCAGTTTGATCCCATGCATCCACAAATGCATTGAACAAACCTCAACTGTACGCTGATTCCCCAATCCAATTCAACCAAAATCCATGGGAATTATTGGATGAAATTGACAAATCAGGTAAAGTCATTCAAGAACTGACGCTGCAACTCAAGCAGCTCTGTAACGCAGAATGGGATGCAAAATTCCCACCTCAGAAATATATCCCACAACCTAACTCCAAACCATTCTACAACGATCACCAGCTTGCAGTAGAAGCAGCTGCCACACCAGATTGCCATCCGCTTCACAAAGCTTTCACCAAATCTGTGGCTGCACTTGCAGGAGGAATTCCACCTCCCATCATCCCCATAAATCTTACTACACAAAGTAAGATCAACATGGAAACTTTACACAAAAATGTCACTGAAGCCATCCAGTCTGTGGTAACAGTAGCACGGAATCTGAAAGCAAAAATAACCTGAACCAACTTTGCCACATTTGTTAAATTCCCAGATGCCTGCCTCAAAGCTGAAACACTTTGGGCAAAATTCATCGTTGGTATAATGATGGCTAGCAACTATTCAGAAGTTCCAGTCATCAAGGATATCAAACCCCATGCTGCCAATGCCCCCACACCCTTACTATCTGCCTTAACACGCACCCTACTCTGGAATGAGATGGATGTGGCTGATGATCAATCCTACCAATCCCCCCTCCCCATCCACCATGGAGGGATAGCAGTATTCGCTGCCCACCTGGGTGGATATTTTGTTAGGTACAATTCAATCAATCTGTCCATTTTGGGCGTTTCATTTGAATTTTTTTTTATTATGATTTTTAGTTTTAGTTTGGTAATGTCCATCCCCTGGTCAGCTTACCTCAGTTAAATAAATAAATAAAATGAGGTAATAAAGGTAAATATCCGAAAGTTTACCATATAACTTATGATAAAATCAACTAAACAATAAAAATTAATTAAAAAAACTGCCAACCATATGCCAGAAACAATGAACAAACAAATTCAACTGAACAACTATATGTATACATCATAGAATATTTGTGTCAAGTTTAATTGAGATTGGTAAGTGGTCTAGGAATAGAGATTGAAAAAAAACATGCACTTATAATATTTTTGTTTATAAGATAATTTCTTAAACATGATAACTAAATGCTACCTAATTTAATCTAAATAAATAAAATTTAATCTACCAGCTATTTGCCTGCTGTCAACACAGTATTAGTTAGGCTAATATGACCATTACTTAAGTAAATTAACATCTCATATATTGTTCCTTTAATTGTTAATGACATATCAATGATAGTATCATTTTATAACAGTAGATAAAATATTAATAAAGTTTCTAATAACATTCAGCCATAAGGCATATATCATGCACTCAAGTTTTTATACCATAAGGTAAAACTTGAAATCATTTTTTCATAAAAGATATGTACTTGAGAAAAACTATAGCTTTAAAACTCATATAGTAGATATGTAGTATCTTGGTTACTGATCAATCTAAAACAGTAATAAATTCTTGCAGTGTTCTAATTAAAAAAATCAAATTTAGCCAATATTCAAGCTAATAAAATAGAAAATCATTTTAATCATAAAAAATTCATTAATGCAATATAGATCAGTTAATTTATTAGAATAATCCTTGGAGTAAAAGTTCTCTTAACTGACGCCAAAGTTTTAAAAATGGGCTCAAAGCCGTAAACTAGCGGAGAGGTCAAAAAATGAATATATATGTGAAATAGACTACTTTATTATGTTAGAAAGCGTCAATATATAGAGCGTGTGGGGACTTGATGACTCAAACATCTACTTAACCCTGAATGATCAGGATCTTTCACTATTATCAGTCTAACTGCCTGGTCAGCGCCCTCATTGTTCTGCTTTGTCCTCATGACCACAGCAGTGGTGGTCACGCCTCTCAAGATTCAGGAAGCAAGGATGGTATTCCTGAAGGTATTTGCATCAATTTTTGTGTGCATGAGCTTCCTTTTGAATCTCATATTGGTACCTTCAGGGTAAGGTTTTTTTGTACTGGCTTGAGAGTTGAAATATCAAGGCATGATTTGGGAGTATGGATTTTGACTCATTCATTGTCTCAAATCTTGACAATGGTATAAAATTTTATATTGCTTATTTTTTATATAAAAATATACAATTGAAATTTGTAAAAAAGAGAGTATAAATCACCAAATACTATAGCTAAGCAATCAAATGTCATATTTTATACTTAAAATTATGTAATATTTTTATGTAGATATTCATTTATTTAAACATAGTGAATGGCTTAATTATATAAAAACACTACTATTATTGCATGAAGTAACTTTTACTCAATCAAGTGTTAAATTTTATAATAGGTAGAAATACTATATATCTTAACTATTTAATATTCACAGATTTATTTGGGTAAGATGATCAGAGGAAAGTAATTACCAAAGCTCTTATGAGAAAAAAAACTAAATAAAAATAAAAATGGTTAAAATGAAGCAAGCAGAACACTTAAACTGACACAATAAACGAAATCAAGATAATTTAATTAAGTCTGAAGCAGAAAACTGCTATTTGATCATTGCAGAAGATAAAGGGGGATCAGGAGGCTCTTTTTCCTCAACTGGAGTGGCCTGGTATTGACACAAAGCTAAGACCACAGCATGGGCACATTTTAAAACAGGTGTTAAGCTCACAGAGAGACGTTTACAACTGAATTTTTACAATAGTGAGGGCGGAGAATTACACAGAAATGGCTTTAAAATCCTCAAGTTAGAATTTGGGAAGAGTGGCAGAGGTGGAAGCATTGTTGTGGGTGATTCAGGTCTTCAGGACAAACTTTGTGACCACTGCAACTTTTTGCACTGCTTTACTAACCACCTGGTATAAGCCGCGGTGTTCTTTCTTAAGGTGTGGGAGCATGATAGTGTAGGACATGAGGTTGTGGGCCCCCAGCCAATATTGCAAATGATACTGAAATGGCTTTTTTAAGTTAGTTTTTATAAAAATGTGCTGTTGGCAGATGCCTTTAAAACTATGTTGGGATTTTTGCCCATATTCCCAGCCTGCTAGGTTACCTGGTGTCGCTAGGGGAAATATCCTAAAGCAATGTGAATCAGAAATTGGTTGGCCCAAATTTTGGAGAAACTACATTTGGGGGATTTTGGGATATTCACCTGGTCATATCCATTGAGGGATCAATCTGGATGAATACCTAATATCTCATTAGGTGGAGCAGCCAACGAAATAGGGGCATCTGATAGTGATTAACTATCAGGTGTACTGATTAGAATCAGTCAGATTTCATCACCAACTGATTGGGAATGAGTAGTGAGATGCAAGGCGAGTGATGCCACCTGCAACTAGTAAATCATTTGGTTGGTAAAGTGACCTGCCATAATGGGTAAAAAGTCCCATTACCTAAGCAGGTAACTAACCAAATATGGTTGGTTTGCTTGGATCAAGAGGAAAATGTTAGGGACATGTTTCCAACTCTTTCCATTTGAGGTCTCAAGGATATTCAGCAATGGAACTCTGCCATGATGGGGAAGACCATCGCTGCCAAGATGAGGAATAGTGATTCAATGGCAAAGGCTGCTGTTTCATCAAAGAGGTGTCAACAGAGGGTTAGATGGCTGAATTTCCTATAAATTCACTATAATAAAAAAAGGAAGCAAGTATTACTACAAAAACAACTAGTACTATAAAAAACATTATTAGTTTAATTGTAAATTTTGTTATAGTTAAACTATCAGCATCCAGTATGAAGTTCCATCTCAAGGATATTATTACAAAAGGCAATAATTGGTAGACTCTCAGAGAGAAGAGTAGAGATCTGAGCGGGGATCTATAGATGAATGGAACCACAACTAAGGGATCACTGCCAACTGTGTGTTGGGCTGAAAGAAACTGTCATCAGGAGATCTTGACAAAGATTGGGTGGACAATATTGCAGGGAACAAATCCCTACGAGTACAACTATCAAGTATTTAATTAGAATACCAGCTGAAGCGTTGGGCCTGATAATAGTCTTAACTCAACTACAGATAATAGTCTCCATACTATTATTGGATAATATATTCTTTACAACGCGAGGAGCATAAAGAAATTGAACCTGTGCAGTAAAAAGATCACTAGGGTTGTTTGCCAATAAGAACAAATTAGTAAATTTTTACAAGTTGGTGCTCACTACAGGGGGTAATTGAGTAGAAGAATCTATCAATTATGTCATATAAAGAAGAGATGCGCAAGTTGTGGACTGAGATCGCCACAGTGAATCAGAATGCCTTAAACTCTGCAAACCATCAGGAGTTTGCGGCGTTGGAGGAATGAGTAACCAAGGTGGAGGAAGGAGTTGGTAATGTAGCAAACTTCAGGAATGAGTTACTCAGCAAAGTAAACTCATTAAAGAGGAAAGAATGAGACCTTGTCTGAGAGGTCCTATTCCTGAAAACGGAATGTGAATCAGATTGCGTTTTTTGAGAAAGTTCAGTGTGGACATTGAGAAGTTGATGAAAGAAGTAGAGGATTTGAAAGCACACAGAAGAGCAAGTGAGTCTGACATGGCCAATGATGTCGAAGAAGGAAGTCTTTGAATGATACTTGGGAAGACAAACACCCCAAGAAATATGCCACCCGCACCATCTAGTACTAAAAAAAGAAATATGCCACCCGCATTTAATGCTTTTTAGAGATGATGCCCAAAGTCACTCCACAAGTGAGCCAAGTAGCTGAACTGAGAGAATCGGTCCAAAATGACTAGGAGGAATTCAGAGCAACACCTAAATTGCCCATATTTTATTAGGATAACACCCCAGCATTTTTCTGACTATTTGACATGACCATGAATGGATATGGGATTGTCAGAAGGCATTGACAGTCATGAACTTTTTGGACACAGACTGCCAGAACCTAGTGTTACCACACTTGAAGAGGGACAGTTGGTCCAATGCCTAGGCTAAAGCAGCCATAATGAAGGAGTTTGGGAGTCCAACCCATATGTCAAAATGCAATCAAGAATTTATGGGAATTCAATTTTATAAAGACAAGTCTCTTGCAGGCTTTGTGGATCAATTTTACCAGGAGTCGAAGATCCTGGCTGGAGCAAAGGTGTTAGACAACTGTTGGGATTTTTGCCCATATTCCCAGCCTGCTAGATTACCTGGTATTGCTAGGGGAAAAATTCCCTAAGGCGAAGTGAATTGGAAATCAGTTGACCCAAATTTTGGAGGAACTATGTTTGGGGGATTTTAGGATATTTGTTTGGCCATATCCATCAGGGATCAATCTGGATGAATACCTAATATCTCAATGGGCGGAGCAGCCAACAAAATAAGAACATCGGATAGTAATTAACTATCAGATGTACCAATTGGGATTGGTCAGGTTTCATCACTGACTGATTGGGAATGTTTAATGAGTTGCGAGGCGAGTGTTGCCACCTGCAACTAGCAAATCAATTGGTTGGTGAAGTGACCTGCCATAATGGGTAAAAAGTCACATTATCTAAGCAGGTTGCTGCCAATTATGGATGATTTGCTTGGATTGAGAAAACATTAAGGATACATTTCCAACTCTTTCCATTTGAGGTCTCAAGGATGTCTAATGTCAGAATCCTAGTCAGGATGGGGAATACCATTGCTGCTGAGATGAGGAAGGGTGATTCAATGGCAACGGCTGCCGTTTCATTGATGAGGTGTCAACTGAGAGTTAGACAGCCAAATCCCCTATAAATTCCCTAAAATTCACTATAATAATCACACACAGATTGACACACATTTACAGTCAGATAAGAATTAATAAAGAACATTATTAGTTTGACTGTAGATTTGGTAATAGTTAGACTATTAGCATCTAGCGTGAAGATTCCATCTCAAGGATATTATTGCAGAAGACAATATTTAGTAGACTCTCAGAGAAGAGTAGAGATCCGAGTGGGGATCTAGAGACAAAGGGAACCACAGCTAAGGGATTGCTGCCAATGTGTGTTGGGCCTAAGGAGACTGTCATCAGAGGATCTTATTGAATATTGAGCGGACAGGAATATAGGGAACAGATCCCTAAGAGTGCGATATTCAGTAATATCAGAAATACTGTCTGACGCGTTGGGCCTGAAAATAATTATAACTTGAATATGGATAATAGTTGTCATACTAATATTGGATTATATATATTCTTACAACGCGAGGTGCATGAGAAAACCAAACCTGTGCAGTAGAAATATTACTGGGGTTGACCTCCAATAATCAACTCCTAAGAGTAAAATTTTTACAAGTTGGTGCTCACTACAGGGGTAGTTGAGTAGAAGAATTTATCCAGAATGTCGTACAAAGAAGAGATGTGTAGGTTGTGGACTGAGATTGCCACAGTGAACCAGAACGTTTTAAACTCTGCAGACCACCGGGAGTTTTCAGCCTTGGAGGAATGAGTAACCAAGGTGGAGGAAGGAGTTGACAACATAGCCAACTTTGGGAACGAGTTACTTGGGAAAGTAAACTTGTTAAAGAAGAAAGGAGGAGGCCTCATCCTAGAGTTCCTATTTCTGAAAACGGAATGTGAAGTGGATCGCATTCATTTGAGAAAATTTGGTGCAGACATTAAGAAGTTATTAAAAGCAATAGAGAAATTGAAAGCACACAGAAGTGCAAGCGAGTCTGACATGGTCAATGATGTCAAAGAAGGAAGTCTTTGAACAATACTTGGGAAAATGAATACCCCAAGAAATATGCTACCTGCATTCAATGCTATTTTGGAGATGACGCCTGATGACACTCCGCAAGTAAACTGATTAGCTGAACCAAGAGAGTCAGCCCAAACTGACTTGGAGGAATTCAGGGCAACCCCTAAATTGCCTACATTCCATTGGGATAACGCCTCAGCATTTTTCTGACTATTTGACATGACCATGAATGGATATGGGGATTGTCAGAAGGCGTTGAGAGTCATGAACTGCTTAAACTCAGATTGCCAGAATCTGGTTTTACCCCACCTGGAGGGGGACAGCTGGTCTTATGCTGAGGCTAAGGCAGCAATAATAAAGGAATTTGGCAGTCCAACCTGCATGTTGAAATGCAAGCAAGACTTTATGGGAATTCAATTCTGTAAAGATGAGTCTCTTGCAAGCTTTGTAGATCGATTCTACCAGGAATCACAGATCCTGGCCAGAGCGAAGGTGTTAGACAACTTTGATGCAAGAATCGCCTTGCAAGCGGCCCTTCAGCCCTATCGCAATTTGCATCAGGTGATGTCTATTGTATTCGCAACTGAGATAACTACCTCACAAATGGTAGATAATTTAAAGATTTTGGGAGCAACGTTTTATGCTCCTAATAGAAGCTTCAAGTCAAATCTGGTCCAAAGTTTGAATCCCATGAAGGGAGGCGAAGGAGCAAAGGAGACTTTTAACTGAACTGTGCTGGGGAATAATCCTGAGGATTAAAAATAGATTAAACAAGAAAGAAAAGGTCTGTTTCCAGTGTGGCGAGAAAGGGCATTTCGCCACACTGCAAAAAGCCAAAGGATCAAGTTAATATGGTCCAGGCTAAGGAGATAGCAGCCGCCAAGGATTTGGGAAAAGGTCCCACTGTCTAGACAAGGAACAGTCTATAACGGTGGAGAAACCTGTTCCTTCCAATATTATGAGCAAATAAATAGAGATTAGTGATCTGTTCGTGGATGACGAGCAGGATCAAATATATCAAGTGGTCAACATGGACATAAACGCCATGACCAGAGCCAGGGTGAAGAAGATTGACCCCGAGATAGTTTAGGAGGTTGTTCAGCTGTACGCTCAACAACTGGCGGAGAAGATTCAGACTGCCAAAAATCCTTTTGAATTAACTGATATTCGCTTAGATGAAGCCAACCTGTCAATCCCCCTTGGCATGATTAAGGAATTGTTTCCTGAGTTATTGGTGCAGATAATTAATACCCTAGATTTGGCTAATAACGCCGCAATTCACTCAGTAAATACCCTATTACAATACTCTGAGTGTACAAATATATATATTCAGGTGAATCGAGTAAGGGTATGGGTGATAGTCAACAGCGGAGCGCCCATCAACATTGTGTCAACCAAGCTGGTGAAGAAGATGAAGATCTCTCTGGACTTGGAACACAAGAAGGAATATGGAACATCTGGGTCAAACACCACCGTTTCCTATGAAGCGTATAGTGTGCTGTCACTATGATTATGGTCATTGGTGGTATCCATGCCAGCAATAGTTTGGCGAGTCAAAACTATGATATCCTGATTGGAACAAAGTTTCTGCAGAAATACGGAGTTAAATGTAACTTTGAGGATAATATGTTGACCATCCTGAGTCAGACGTTACCATTAGTATAACAAAAGAATGGTGAAGTTCCATTGAACCAGAGAAATAACTTCATCAACTTGATATACAATGACGGCATTGTACCAATTCAGTATCAATTAGTTGGTAGGAAGCGACGGGAGGTGCCAGCTGAAATCCTAGAGATCTGGGGAATTCCTTTGCGGATCAGAAAGGAAGAAACCATACTGGCCAGATCGCAGATGATAGTCAACACATGGTTGACTCTAGAAATTCTGGAGTTGTTGTATGGAGAAGTTGGAAGCCCCTGGAAGAAGTCCAGAGTGGAGCCTTGGATGGCTCCTGGGATAATTATGCTGGGCCATGGAGAAATACGAGTTCTCTTGGCGAATTTAAGTGAAAAACTGATGAAGATTAACAAAAATCAAATCATTGCATTTATTCATTTAATCCTGATGGCAGAATTGAGACGATTCCATGATTTTGGATCTCTCAAGGAAATGGGATTACTGGCTGGAGCAGCCAAAAGCATCAACTTATTAGTTGATCAAGAGCAGCTCGAAGATCTGCTGGAAGGGTAGAAGGAGGAGGTGCTTGAATTATTCAAGAGATATCAGGAAATATTTGCACAGGATGATCATGATTTGGGATGCGCACAAGGCGTAATTCACAAGGTTGACACTGGAGAAAATTTACCAATAAGAATGAGACTGATCCAAAGATTGAAAGCTGCCAAAGTAGTAGTGGAAGACGAGATCAGAAAACTAGTAAAGCATGGGCTTCTAGTTCTGTCATCAAGTCCCTGGGCAAGCCCAATTTTGATTGTAAAGAAAAAAAGATGGATCAAATTGGGTAGTGATTGACTATCAGAGGCTGAATAGAATTATGAAGAAGAATTCGTATCCCCTACCAAGGATTGACAATGCACTAGACTGATTAGGAGAAGTGAAGTATTTCTCCGCAATGGACCTAATCTCAGGAGACTGGCAGATCGACTTTCCATCAGAAGACCAGGAAAAATGTGTGACTATCACCGCACAGGGGTTATACCAGCTGACTAGGATGCCCCAGGGTCTTTGTAATGCACCCACGACATTCCAAAGGGCCATGGACGCGGTATTAAGTGACCTGAAGTTGTTGTGCGCCTTGGTATATCTGGATGATATAATTGTGTTCAATAGGACGTTTACAGATCACCTCCGTCACTTGGAAGAAGTTTTTAAGAGACTGTCCGCAGCTAACCTGAAGATTAAGCCACGAAAGTGCCACTTCTTCAAGAAGGAGCTGGAATACCTGGGATTTGTGATTAATTCAAATGGATTGCAGCCACAACCCCAGAAGATAGCAGCTATTGAGCGCATGGCTGTGCCAAAGAGTGTCCAAGACATCCATGTATTTCTTAGGATAGTTGGATACTACAGAAGATTTATTTGGGACTTCGCCCAAATAGTCAAGCCTTTGTTTCATTTACTAAAGGATCCAAAAAAAGGATTCATATGGAATGAAGAGGCCCAGGACTCTTTCTATGAGTTACGCCAGTATCTGATCAATTTGCCAATTCTGAAATATCCAAATTTTGATCAAGAGTTTATTATTCAAACTGATGCTTCATTGATGGCGATTGGCGCCATACTGAGCCAAGTAGATGAACTTGGGAACAAACATCTGGTGTCATATGTGAGCCGGACACTCTCAGCCACTGAGAGGAATTACACTGTGACTGAGCATGAATGCCTTGCAGTCATTTATGCCTGTAAGCAGTTTCAGGTGTATGTCCACAGAATGCACTTTAAGGTGGTAACAGACCACTCTTCGCTGCATTGGCTGCACAATCTACAGGAACCTGAAGGAGGACTGGCCTGATGTGCACTTAAGCTTCAGGATTATGATTGTGAGATAGTCCACCGAGTGGGGGCTTCTCATCAGAACGCGGATGGCCTATCGCGGTTACCAATGGTCCATTTGGTATATCCGCAGGCGGATGAGCTATTCCAGAGAATGATTGAAGGAAGAATTGAGGATGAGCCTCGAGAAATCCAAGGTGCACTTTGAAAAGTGATGGAAAACACTGAGATCATGGTTGGACAAGTATTCAAGATGATAAATGGGAAATAATTATTATTTCCAAAACTGTCAGAAAGAGCAGCAATAGTTCAAGCAGCTCATAAGGTTGTCGGGCATGGAGGCCTGAGAAAAACAACTGACCATATTTGCCAGTATTATTACTGGGAATCAATTAACTATGATGTCGCGGATCATCTGGCTTGTTGCGTGAAATGCCAACTGCATAAACCACATAAGAATACAACTGGATACTGACTAGTCCAACCTGGATTTGCATGGCACATGGCGTCTATTGACGTGATGGGACCATTGGCAATGAGTACAGGAGGAGTGAAATACATCATAGTGGCCATCATCTATCTGACAAGTTGGGTCAAAACGAAAGCATTAACCCGAGTTGATGCTACCAGTACTGCGAGATTCATCCTGGATCAAGTAGTATACTGGCATGGGTGTCCACAAGTTATAATGAGCGATAATGGGACCAACTTCACATCCCATGTGATCCCAAGGCTAAACAAAATAATGGGGATCCAGGTAGTTGTGTCAGTACCATATCAGCCAGAGATGAACGGACTGGTAGAACAGGTCAATGGTATGCTGGCCATGACGCTGAGGAAGCTAGTCACAGGGAGAACTTCCGTGTGGGGAATGTACCTGAGTTCAGTGACATTTGCCTACAACATCAGTCATCATATGGCGATGGGAAAGACGCCATTTGAATTACTTTATGGGAGGAAGGCTGCATTACCACCAATATTATATTTGGTAGTAGAACCTACATTGGGGATGAGTACCAAACAATACCTGAACTGACTGATGAGTATCCTTATTGATATGCAATTGCAACCATTTGATACTACCTTAAAGAAAAGGATATGAGCGAAATTGACAGATGATAAAAACTGACCGCCATTAGAAGAATATCAAATAGAAGAAACAGTTGCCTATTGCAATATGCATGGTTTTGGATGAAAAAACAAGTTGGATGTGTTATGGTCAGGTCCAGTCAAAGTAATCGCCAAGATGGTGACCAATGCTTATTCCATCAAGAATCTCTTGGATGGAAGAGTAGTAAATCGAGTCCACACTAAATATTTAGAGTGATGGATCAAAAAAAAGAGTTCCCAAAGGACCAATGAACCATTAAGTTGGTCATGTCCTAATGATTAGGTCAAGTCCAAAAAAGGACCTCTGAACCAATCTAGATGGTTAAGTCTGAAAAAGGGCCTCTGAACCATAGAAAACTGGTAGGTTTAAGTGCCCAGGATTCAGTTTGGGGGAAAAGATGGACCTCTGAACTGAAACAAGGTCAAGTCCCATAGGAAAAAAAAAATAAAAATAAAAAAATAGATAAAAGATATTGGGAATATATATATATATAAAGCGTAGATAAAAAAGCCAATATATTTTTTATAAAATTTTTATTTTTGTTGGTTGTCCTCAGTGCAGGGATGATTCCGCCTATGTCGCCTCTTGGAGGAGGGAGGATGGATCGCAGTAGGGAGGAATAGCCCATCAAAATTGATATGCGATCAGACACTTGCAAGGGCGAGTCCTACTCAAAACCACATTTGTTGAGCTGACACCAAGCCCTGAGAGAACGTGACTAGGGGAAGAGAAATAGATATGTCAGAAGATGCCAATCTACAAAACCCTGGAGCAGGGTGGAAAACAGCAATAAAGGAAGAGGCAATTGGTGAAAACCCTGAGTAATCCTGATAAGGCACTGGCGCTGGAAGATTTGTCTTAAGTGCCTGCCAATGGGCCTCATCAAGAACATCAGACATGTGAGCCAGCATTGAAGAAGGAATACTTGAGGGAGGTTGTCAAATCATACCCCCAATTAACGCCATTAACGGAAGATAGTGATGGGAAGTTCCAGAGAAAAGGTAGTCATGTAATGAATAGATTACATCCTGTAAACAATGACTATGGGCTTCGCGGAAGCTGAAGCTGAACAACCAATGAAAGTCAGGCGAGGCTGGAAGCTTTGTCAACCAACTTCAAAGAACTTGGCTGGCAAAGCGGAGAGCATAAGTGACAGTATCCTGATCCAGAAGGTTGTCCAGATCTGAGGGATTCAGCGCTAATGACAATGCCTTGGTGACTTGCGCTCAAAGTTCAGCATATGGGAGCTCAGTATGAATGCTGTTCCCAATTGTAAGCTCAGAAATCAGCACCACGGGTTGGTAAAATCGACCAAGTCAGAAGAGGAACTTGGGGAGCAAATCCAACCCAGCCAGGAACAAATGATCTAGAGCAGTTGGCATAACCTCCAGAGCTTTGATGATGATGTTCAGAGCCTAAGTGATAGGAGCCAAATCTAGAAGGGTTTTAAAGTCCAACTTGGGGATTGAATGCATGGGAAGAGTCAGCTGAGAGTTATTTGAAATGATGGAACGCCTGGTTTCAGTGGGATTGGATACCATTTCCAGTAACTCGATGGAAGGACTAGCTGATTGCACCAGGCTAGGCGTATGAGTCCTGGAAGGACCATAGAAGAGGGTCTGCCGAGCATCCTGACTCATTCACTGGAAGAGGTGGAGGTCCAAATTTGACAGACTGTTAAGAAGCTGTTGGTAGCGAGATTCCAAGTTTGACGTATGAGCAGGACTAGAGGGGGGATGTTGGACTTATATTGAAGTTGACATAATGCACTACATAATCCATTAGGCTTCAATTTTGGGAAATTAATTTCAAAAATTAATGGAATAAGCTTTCCAAGGGAAGAATTAAGAATGACTTACAGCCAAGAGGTTATGAGCAAAATAATGAGGGCAAATAGAAATAAGTATTCTTAATTAAGCCATAAAAAGAACATTGATGGCAAGAGTCTCCTGTCTAGGATGAGGAGAGAATCAGGAATTCAAGGACGCTGGATCAAGAATCCTGAATATGACAGTGGGTCATATACCCTGATGGGGGGAAAACTGGATCCCAGGCATAAAATCATTATGAGTAAATCAATTAGCCTGGTATGACAGGAGGTTGTGGGGACCACGCTCTGAGTAGGCGGTAGTGAGGAGGAAGAGGAGGAAGAGGAGGAATGCTGTGTGCCAAAGGTCATCCTGAGCAGCGTTGAGTATTTAAAAGTGTACTCCGCTTGAACCAATGAAGTATTTGACCAGGTGTTCAAAGCGATGTTCCCATGCTGGTCCTTTTCTTGCTGGAAATCTAGGCAAGAGAGGGGATGTGTTAAGATTTTTGCCCATAAACCCAGCCTGCTAGATTACCTGGTGTCACTAGGGAGAAAATTCCCTAAAGTGAAGTGAATCAGAAATTGATTGGCCCAAATTTTGGAGGAACTACAATTGGGGGATTTTAGAATATTTGCCTGGTCATATCCATCAGGGATTGATCTGGATGAATACCTAATATCTCATCGGGCAGAGCAGCTGATGAAATAGGGGCATCTGATAGTGATCAACTATCAGGTGTACCAATTGGGATTATCAGATTTCATTACCGACTGATTGGGAATGAGTAGTGAGTTGTGAGGCGAGTGATGCCATCTGCAACTAGTGAATCAATTGGTTGAAGTGACCTGCCATAATGGGTAAAAAGTCCCATTACCTAAGCAGGTCGCTAACCAATTATGGTTGGTTTTCTTGGATTGAGAGGAAAACGTTAGGGACACGTTTCTGACTCTTTCCGTTTGAGGTCTCAAGGATGCCCAATGATGGAATCCTAGCCAGGATGGGGAAGGCCATCGCTGCTGAGATGAGGAAGGGTGATTCAACAGCAACGGCTGCTGTTTCATCAGAGAGGTGTCAACTGAGGGTTAGATGGCTGAATCCCCTATAAATTCCCTAGGATTCACTATAATAAAAAAGGAAGCAAGTATTACTAAAAAATAACTAGTACTAGGAAAACATTATTAGTTTTATTGTAAATTTGGTTATAGTTAGACTATCAGCATCCTGTGTGAAGTTCCATCTCAAGGATATTATTGCAGAAGGCAATAATTGGTAGACTCTCAGAGAGAAGAGTAGAGATCCAAGAAGGGATCTAGAGACAAAGGGAACCACAACTAAGGGATCGCTGTCAACTGTGTGTTGGGCCAAAAGAAACTGTCATCAGGAGATCTTGACAAAGATTGGGTGGACAATATTGCAGGGAACAAATCCCTACAAGTACAACTATCAATTATTTAATTGGAAATACCAGCTGAAGCATTGGACCTGATAATAGTCTTAACTCAACTACAGATAATAGTCTCCATACTATTATTGGATAATATATTCTTTACAACGCAAGGTGCACAAGGAAATCAAACCTGTGCAATAAAAAGATCACTAGGGCTGTTTGCCAATAAGAACAAACTAGTAAATTTTTACAAATTATGTTTGTAAATAATTTTCATGCAGACTTGGTTAAGTCCACTCTAGAAATAAATTTCAACATATTACAAGAAAAGTCTTTTTTAAATTATTCTACCACATTATTTTCACCTAACCTCATTGACAATCCTCACTGCTGAAAAGAGGGTCCTAACATCCCATCAAAACTGTGTAAAAGTATGAAATTTGGCTCATGCTCTGGATGAAAAATGTGTAAAGGCCACTGCACCAAAAATTGTAAGAATTTGGTACCAAGTTATAGATACTTTAAAGACAGTAGATACGAATTTATGCATGGACCTGGTCCACCTATCATGATTTAGTCTTCTGGTTATACTATCCTGTCTTTAAACCTCAGATGAACATCCCTCCCTACTATTTACAAAAGGATTCTGCCAATCAAGCTTTTACTACTCCCCTATGGTGTGTTGGCCACTATAGCAGAGAAATAAGCCAGATGGAGAAATGTACTTTAATCTTCAATTCTTAGACGTGTTCTAGTCTAGAGAACAAGTGAACAATTTTAAAGGGTATGACCTTGTTTTGCAGTTTAACCTCTAACTTTTTTATCACTCAAAAATAAGAACAGAGTTTTTATGAAATTTAAGAATTAGCAGGCTAACTTTAGAAGTTAAATGACTCAAAATTTTATAGGCTTCTGCAGGGAAATGATGTTTGGGACGTCTATGAGAACTATATGGGATGATGATCCAAACTTACTACTTTACTAAATTTTGGAGTAGAACGTGACATGCCCATGAAATTAGATAATAGTTTCTTTATTCACAAGGTAAGCACTTTATATTTCTTGACTTTCTAGATACAGGGCACTCTGAATATTTTTCTAAAATTATATACTTCTTAACAATAGAACATTTTTAGCTGACACAAAATCATCAATCCAAAATGTGAAGTTGAGGCGGACTTCCTTTTGAAAAAGGTTCATTGGATTCTTTTACTTCAACAACCTTAACTATTAACTAGGACAATAACAATACTTGAGTTATTACAATGCCCTTTTTAAGATCCTGTTATAAGAGAACAAATGTATACAAAAATTCCCATGCACATGGTTAATTAAGTCCCATGGGATATATAATCTATAAAATATTTAGATCCTCATTCAATAAAGATTTTTGTAGGGGCCAGACCAAAAAATAGACGGTTTGTTGATCCTCTCACCAGGACAATAAAAACAAAATAGGACTAGCTCACCCAGATGATAATTAGTCAAGGGCAGATAATGAAAATTGCTCCACATGGTTAGCCTTATGGTTGTAGTTGATATTGAAATCCATAGTAGGCAGCTCGCCGATCTTGGCTTACTTATCATGTGAGGCTGACTTGCTGCTCAGGGGGTCTACTCTGCACAAATTAGGCACCAACAACCTTTTCTAAGATCACAATCATCCTCATAGAGTAAATTCTCCTCTTATGCTACCCCTTGTAACAGAAAATTTCTTTGATAAACTGTTTGCGCCCATAGTGAAGCTCTTGTTGACACTCTAAGACATCTTTGTTGTATGTTGGCCCTTGGGACTCAACGGAAGACAATCCAACCGCTCTCTTGGCATCTTGACTTCAGAGTATCCATGATAGAGAATGTCCTTGTTCAAGCAGAGCCAACCTCATATCGTTTACTGGATTCTGCGTATTTGGCTAATCCCAGACTGGATACAGGCAATTAGTTCACTTAAACCACTATAAGTTAAAGTAAAAGAATAAAACTGAAATTCTGTGGAACTTTTTTTATCATGATAAACAGAGAAGTATTTTATACTTGGATGGAAAATCAAGATGTAAAATAAATGAATATTAAACAATATAGTTGTATTATTAGTGTTGATATGGTGGGTTTTCAAGATCCCCTAATTAAATGGCATCTAACTGCTGCTTTTGTGCCTTCATCCATTTGAGACAATTCTTGTAGTCACGAGCTCCTTCTTGCGGTGGTTATCCCTGAAACTGGATGTCCAGGGGCCCATTCATCTGTCCCCCATTTCTAGGTTGTGGTCCATTATATTTCTGCTAATATTGTTTTATCATCAAATCTGGTAATATGCTTCCTAACTTCAGGTTTAAGTGAAGTGCTCCTACAATGCGCCTTGTATCAGAGTTTTGAGAGGCTCTTAAAATTGGATGGTTTCCCAACTTTGTAATATTCAGATTTGAGCCTCAAACGCTCTAGTCAGGGTAATTTGATTGAGTAATTAATGCACCATAGGTAAATTGCAAATTATTTCAGCTCCTTAAGGTATGAAAGGGGTTCAAACTTAATACTGATTTTAAGTGTTATCATCATCTCCAATTAATAATCCTCTATATTTTTAGGGCAAGATTACTTCGCATATCGCCATCCCAATGGTGAGGAAAATTTTTTGTTTTGCCAAAATCTATAAAAAGGCCTCATCCATCTCCATCCGCAGTGGGTTGGTCGCCTGTACCTCCACTGGTTTGAGGATTAATTCTACTCATTCCACTAATTGAGGAATGATCTGTTGAACCATTTGTGGCCTCATCTGCAACACCTCCCCTACCAAGATGAGACCAGGGGAATGACCTAAAATTCCAGGCATGTTTTCTTTATTAAACACAATGTTAGTACCATCTTTCCAGATGGAGTATTCAGTTCCTTTTTTCGTTAAGGCAGTAGCAGGCACAGTCCAAATGCCTTTTAATTCTATGCTTGTGTCTTCCCGTAGGCGATAAAACAAAATCTTGTCTTCTAGGTTGAACTCTGGTAGCCTAGTTCATCTCTGAATCTCCATTTGAATTTATGAGATAGTCTCTTAAATGTTGTTTGAAGCCTCTAATTAGATTCTTATGATCTCACCAGCTAACTCCTGCTGGTAGTTCTAGGTAACAGGTTCTTCCAGTTCGCTGAGATGATTAGTGCTTGGAGGTTGGCAGAGCTGCCTCTCGCCCATACAGGGCTCCGAATTGGAACATCCCAATCACTCAGTGGTGGCTCAACCGGTAAGCCACCAATACTGAGGGAAGCAACTGATCCCATTTTAACTTGTAAATTGGGCTATCTTTTTCAAAAACTTCTCCAAGGTTCCATTAACTCACTCAACAAAATCATTGAAGGATGGAGTGTAGGAGTAGTGAACTTCAGCTTTACTCCCATTAGGTCCATCAACTTTCTCAACACATCCAAGATGAAGCTCTTTCCATTGTCTGAGAGTGATACTTGAGGTCAACCTTGCCTCATGATAACTATATTGTAAAGGAAGTGAGTGGTGGAGTTTAAAATATATGTTTTGACTGCAGAGGCCTCAACCAACTTGGTGAAGTGGTCAATCACGACTAGGATAAACTTGGATATTCTGGAGGCAGGTGGTATAGGTCCCACCACGTCAATTGAGACATTGCTGAAGGGCGCTTCTAGGGGATCAGCGTAAACTAAGATTACTTCTCTAGTGGGTGGAAACTTGCTAAAGGTATTCACAGCTTCTAAGCTTGGTGCACTTCATCTGACATGCAATTCCAGTAGAACCTCTCTTTCAGGTATTCCAGCGGTTTTTAAAATCTTCCATGGACCACGTGCTTATGGGCCTTTATTATCAACTCCATGGTGTCGCTAGTTTTGATATAGGGGTAAAACTTGTTTTTTATCTTCTTTTGTAAATTTTTGATTGACAAACCAGGCGTCTTTGGAACATCTTTCAAGAAGCTATTAACTTCCTCTCTTTCATTTATGACAGGCCTCTTCTGGTAGCCTAATTAAATCATAAGGCGATCACTCTCTGGTACTTGCAAGTGGAACACCAAAAAAATTGACAAGCCATCCTCGTAGAGGTGTTTACTCCTGCTTGATTTATGATTTCAAAAATCATAGTCTTAGAGGAGTACAGCCCAACGGGAAAGGCGTCCATAAGGATCCTTCATGTTTTGCAACCTGTGGAGTGACATGTGATCCATCACCTTAAAATTTACCCCATACAAATAAGGTCTGAAGCGTTTGACCGCTCTGATCACCACCAAGCGTTAACGCTTGGTAATCTTGTAGTTTTCTCTGCTTTACTGAACACTTTTGAGTTGTACTCAATTGAGTGATCCATCCAATCTTCATTCAATTGTGCCATTATCGCGCCAAGTCCTACATTACTGGCATCAGTATAGAGGTAGATTGTTTTGTTAAAATCAGGTTAGGCCAAGATTGCGCCTCTACCAATTATGCCTTTAACCCCACGAAGGCATGATCTTGTTCCATGCCTCATTAAGACTTTATTTCTTTGTGAGAAGGCATGTGAGGGGCGCCGCCAAGTCTGTGAAACGGGGGATGAACTGTTGTTAGTATCCTACCATTCCAGCAGCACTTGGATATCCCCTCATTCTCCTTGGTGGCTCCATTGTCATGATGGCGTTCACCTTCTTGTCTTGAAGCTTGATTCTGCTAGGTCTAATCTTGTGCCTTGGAACTCCAACTGTATTTTGAGAAAAATGCACTTATTCCATTTCAACTTTAGATTGGATGTGCGCAGCCATGTAAAGAACTCTCATATGTGCTGAAGATGATTTTGAAATTTTCAGCTGAATACAGTGAAATCATCAAGGTATATCAGCATTCTAAATAACTTGAGATCACCAAAATGTGATCTATTGCGCGAAGAAATGTAGCAAGAGCGTTGCAGAGCCCATGTGGCATCCTCGCAGGCTCAAACAACCACTGGCTACTGATCAGGGCTCATTTCTCCTGTTATTCTGGTGAGAGCTCCATCTGCAGTAGCCAAAGACCAGATCCATTACTGAAAAGTATCTTGAGCCACCCAGGCACTTCAAAGCATCATTGATGCATGGGAGCGTGCACAAGTCCTTTTTAGTTATCTCGTTCAAGTGGCAGTAGTCCGTGAAAACTCTATGGGTTTTAGCCTTTTATGCGCTTGAGAAACAAAGGAAATGCCATGGTCTTTTTGACGATCTGAATAGCCCTGCTTCATCTATATGGTTCAGCTCTTGCATGAAAACTAAATCCTCTGCTTTTGAGCTATGGTAAAGTTTGTAATTGAAGGGTATAGCAGAGTCAGTATCCATTTTATGGATCTCGCCCTTGCATAGGCCATATCTTTTTGAGGCCAGTACTGAAGATGTCGCTAAACTCATCCAACAGCCTCTCAAGCTTCTTCTTCTGTTTAGAGGTCACATACCCAAACTCAAGCTTGTTGAAATCCCCTACTGCATATTCTGATTCGTTATCTTAGCAACTGGTCAGTTGGGCAAGTGCTACAACTTGTATTTTTTCAACTCTGATAGGTAAGGTAGTGATGTTACCTGGAACGATGTTCAACTCTCCAGAGTAAGTGGAATCATAGAACCTTGTTAGTACCCTAGGTTTTTTTGCAGATTCCTTCATGGCTGTATACTTCCAATATAGTATCAGGCGGAACCTTCATACTAATCAACAGGGTCTTCCTGCGTTGATCCTCTGGTTGAATCACTATAGTTTCACTAGCAGTCAGCGGGAGCCCTCTCGCTGCACTAAATTTAAAAGGTAGCTGATTCACAACCTTCTCAGTTAAGATGTAATGTATTAGTTAGATGGATTGACCCTTTTTAACCAAGAACGTACGTTGTTTCCACAGCTTGATATCCTCATCCTCAAATACAGTGGGAGTTGGTAACTCAAGATGCTCACATTGCTGGTGGTGAAACAAATCAACGCTCCAAACTCCAAGAGAAACTACACTCTAATCAAGAAATCATAATGGTTGTTGTCTAAAACCACTGCCAGTGTGTAAGTCCTGGGGAATGTCCCCTGGGCGTTGATCGGGCCCTTTTCCCATTCCTGAGTAATAGGGTATCAAAGAGGGTGGCTGTACCCCTCGTTACCCAAGGCGACCTCACCCATGTGGTAGACGAGCGCTGGGTAACAGCCCTTCCACTTCATATCCCTCCCCCAGTGCCTACACTCACCTTGGCAGAACTAGTACAGTTAATCAGGGAAATCTGCGCTGAGATCACCAAAATGAAATTGATTGGTCAAAATTCAAGTGGGAATCGGCCTGATGCTCAGATTCCATGTAGTCAAAAAGGGACAAAGACTAATTCATTGACCATAATCGCTGATGGCTTTGATTCAGCCAACACCATGATCAAAAAAATTAACCTTCTCCCAAAATCATTGGGGATGATCCCTGACATGCAGGTAGTAGCATCGGACACCATTGACAAGGGTTCAAAGCTCCCCTCTGGCAGATTGGGCGTTGCAGCCAATACAACGCCTTTGACCAAATGAACAGCCCAGTGACTGGGCGTGGGCAGGTTGGGCATCTCAAAACTGTTCCCAACCAATTGGGACCGCCCCAATGTGGGGTGGCCTTGGGGGATTCCCGCTGCTCATCAGGCCAAATTCCATTGCGCCAACTTCTGAAAACGTAGCTGAGCCTAGGTTCAGACATTTGAGGTCAAACCAACAGTGACTTGGCCTGCCGCTGAATTCTTCAATGTCAGTTCCCAATGAACTTATCCACCCCATTCCCAAATAATTTGCCAGTTAGGTTGAAATTGAGGGTCTCAATCCTGGCTTGTCCCCGCATCAATTGACTACTATTTAAACAGTTGCATTGCACTGAGAAAATTGTTGGTCAATTTTCTTCACTTTCCTTTGCAATAAAATTTTGCTTAAAAAACCAATCAATTTAGATTTTCTTGATTCCCTTCTAGCCGCATTCCCAATGGCTTTTCCCTGGTGGCCCATCAGTCCATATACTGGATGGGTTCTACCAGTACTCATGGTCACTATGGCCCCCACCATCATAGACTAGACTCAGCGAGCTAGATATTTCTAGCAATTTAACCCTGTCGTTATGAACTTTTGTCAACAATATACTGGGATCTTGTGACCTTATATCCACCATCTTCAAGCAAGGATCCGCCATCTTGTCTCCCCAGTGGAATTAACCACATATAATGCAATCTTGTTGAAACCATACCTGTAGTTCCACCCCCTGCTGCAAGACCTCCTGGGTCTGGGACGGCCTCAATTTGGTTCATTCTCGGGATGATCTTCACAATTGCCCTACATCAACGATTTATTGTTTCTTAATCCTCAGTTCCATACAATGTCATTTGGGTGGCAATGCCTCTGGAATTCTGGATTGCTTTTTGGGTGCTTATGCATCCCAACTGGCAGGCTGGTTTAAACTTCTTCTGCAATTTCCATGACACAGTGCCATTAGGACCATGAGCCCAGACTTTAATGGTAATACCAATTAGGTCACTAAAGCCCAGATACCGTCTGGTCCTGCGGTATAGTACTTCATATTGTAAAAAAATTGGGCATAAACTTTTGTCTTTTCATCAGCTTAGATGATATGATGTTGACTGGAGCTCCAGTGTCAAGTACCTCCAAGAAGCGCACCTTCTGGATAAATATCTCCACTTTCATTACACTCTTGCTGAAAGGGTTTACAGTGAACAAAACATTGGTAGCAGATTTCATTAACTATCAAAGAGCAGCAGCACTTGTTATAGCTTTGACAGTATTCTTGCCATCCGGTGCCAAGTTCTTGAAAGTAGCCATAAATAAAATCTCTCCTTTCTCAACTAGATTGATGACCCAGGTGGCTTACTTTATTGAGCCAGGTTGTATTTTTGATCTAGAGCTGTCAGTGCCATAAACTTTTAATCTAGCAGGTACAGTCACCGCACTAAGTGCCACTAACACATGGTATCCTGCACTAGCTAAATCATCAACTTTGTGATCATCTTCCCCCTTAGTATGGAAATCCACTCAGTTACTGCGCTGGGTATCCTCTTTAGATGGTGTGTCCTTCTTTTCAGCGGCAAATAATGTACAAGATTGACAAAGGTGCCCAAGGTGATGGCACTTATTGCAGGTTAATTATTGACAAGGCAAGCATTCAGGTTTGAAACTCGATTGTTTGGTTTGTCACTATTATCATTAGTGACATAGATGTCCTTGTTAACTCGTCAAGTGGGTGATGTTGGTCCCATGGACTTGTATTCAGCCCCAACATCCCTTGTTTGTCGAGTAGCACTACTTTAAGCGCCGTGAGGGATGTTGCGCTATTAACCACTAGAGCTATATGCATCTTTAAGTTAGGATGCATATCCAATAAGCTCACCAGTACGGTTTTTGCAGTAGACAAATCCATAGTTCCTATAGTCCACACTTGTTGAGCCTTGATATAGTAGTGAAAGCGAAATTTGTGACTGACTCATTCTTTCACATTTTTCATCAGGAAAACCTATTTATTTATATCTTGGACGTCTTTTTCACTACCAAACTCAAAGATTAAAATATTCTTCACTTTAGTATAAGATAGTCCAGGTTGAAGGCTCACGCTGAGGATCTCAAGCATTGTGGATTATATACCCTTTCATGTAGCCAGCCTTTTGAAAATTGCTAGCGCCATCCATGCTGTTTTCACAAATCTGAAGGAAACCTGAAATCGTTCCTTCTCCAGGTGTGTACTTGGTCTTAAAGTACAATTTAAAGTTAGGGATTCTTCAACAGAGTAGATGTGCATCATAGTCAATTGTATTCAGTTCTGACTGGGTGTTGGTCATTCTATTGGGCGACCCATCTAGGTTCGTCCAATAAGATTTTAGGTTGAGTAGAGGTATATTCTAAAACATTAAGCAGTTGTGACTTCAAATTTTCTATACTCTTGTCCAAGCAAACAGCATATTATCATGCTGTTCCAAATGCTCACCATATTCATTCAAAGCGATGATGGTTTCTCCATTATTTTTTGAGGAATATGAGTCATTCCTCTATACTTAAACGTAGATTCCAGTTTTATAATAGATGGTCCTCTCACAATAGCTAGTGAGGCAATTTGTGCTCTTATGGCAGTCTCCTTGACACGCTCAATAAAATTGTATAGATTGTGCACTTCTAATTCTAGAGCATGAAGTCTTGAACAGGTTTTCTCTCCTCCCTTACCAGGTGCTCAGAGGAATCCTCTCCATAATATATTTCCAAATCCGCTTCATTGTAAAACTGCTCATGAGAACTCATATGATCATCACTAGGGCCCAATAATGACATTCCTATAGTGAGCACCACTTTCAGCTCTCTGAACTCAGCTAGCGTAACATGTGAGGCTAACTCACTGCTCAGGGGGTCTACTCCGCGCAGATTAAGCACCAGACAATTTTCACTAGGATCAAAAAATCATACTTGTAGAGCAAATTTTCCTCTGATGCTACTCCTTGTATTATTAACCCTTAAATAACTGTTCACGCCCATGACAAATCTCTTGATGACACTATCATATGTTTTTATTGTACCTTGGTCCTTGGGACTTAACGGAAACTAATCCAACCTCTCCCTTGGCATCTCAGCTCCAAGGTATCTGCGATAGAGAGTGTGATTGTTAAAAAAGAACAGATTCAGACTAATTGTTGTATTCCACGTATTTGGATAATCCCAAACTGGATAACAGTGATTAGCTCACTTAAACCTCTATAGGTGAAAATAAAAGGATAAAACTGAGATTTTATGGAAAGGGTTTTTATTAAGATAAAAAGTGAAACATTCTATACTTCAAGTGAAAATCAAATGGCAAAATAATTGATATCAAAAAATATAGTAGGAATATTGGTGCTAAAGGAGGTGATTGTAAGATCCTTTAGTTAGATGGCGTCTAACTGATACTTTTGTGACTTCATAAATCTGAGCCAAACTTTTGGTTGTGAGCTACTTCTTTTAATGGTAATCACTGAACTTAGATGTCCAGGGACCTTCATCCATCCCCGCTTCTGGGTTGTAGGCCATTTTATCTTCTGCTAATATTGTTATATTACCAAGTCTGGTAATATGATTCTTGATTAAGGTTTGAGCGATGGCGCTCCTACAATGCACCTTGCATCAGATTTCTCAAGTGACTCTCAAAAATGAATGATTTCCCGATTTTGTAATATACAGCTTTGAGCCTCAAACGCGCTTGTCAGGTTAATTTATCTGAGTAATTGTCACATCATTGGAATAATGCAAAGTATTTTATCCCCCAAAGGTATAAATGAGAATCTATTTTCATACTAATTCTGTGCAGAATCATCATCTAAAATTAATAAATCCTCTTACTTGTTAGAGAGCAAATTATTTAACATGACGTCATCCCAATGGTGAGGAAAATTGATTGGTTCATCAAATCTATATAAGGGCCTCATTTGTCCTCATCTGTGGTGGGTTGGTCACTTGTACCAACACCAGTTTGAGTATTTCTACTCATTCCACTGGTTGAGGAATAATCTGTTGAATCATTTGCAGCCTCATCCAAAACAATAGTCATTTCTGCAACTGTATCTCGTCTGCCAAATCTTCCATGATTATATAAAAGGGCTCTGGAGTGGACAACCCAAATAAAGGTAAAGCTGGTTGATAGGGTAGCTTCTATACAATAAAGAGATATATAGCACATCAAAATTATTCTATTATAATTAATCTATGTACCAGCAATGAATTTGGAAGACAACGATTTTATAACATAGGGTCAGAGGTGGAAATTTTGTAAAGTATGAAGACTATTTTATTATTGTCTTATTAAATGACTCACTATTAGTTAGTTGTAAGAGGCTTTCAAAGGCTTATTTGGTATCAAATAATGAAGTAATTTTATACCAAGTATAATGTAAAGATTAATTCATGATCAGATAGCAATATTCTATAAATGAAATGTTTTATGAACATGCAAGAATAAAAAATAGCCGCTGGCACAAAAATAGCTAATAGAAGTGATATTGCACCACTTAATTTATATAGATAGTATATCATTTAATACAGGAAGGTTACCCAGTGGTAGAGTATAAACCTCTACCACTGCCTCCCCAAGTTTGATCCCATTAATGAACTTTAAGTAAGGGACAATTATGACTGTGTTGGCATTGTGCACCAATGCCCCAAACTGAGATAACAAATAGCAAAGGCAGTCCATGGAGTTACTGGCCTATCATACGCCAAGCATGGAGGTTTTCTGGTTTTTATCCTCCTTTTCTATTTTCTTCACTTCCCTTCATTGGTGCAGTATCATCCCCAGGTTGGCTCACCTCAAATAAAATTTATATCATTTAATACAATGATTCAGTGGCCATGTAATCTGGAATGACAGAAGGCTGATGGATTCATTACTTACAGTATAAAAAGGTGCTGAAGGAGTGACCACTGATGTTGAGTTTTTATATTATGGTATTATGACACTGACAACAAAGTAGGTGTCAAAAGCATTTTGTATGGCATTGGCATTGCATCCCCTTGGCAACAAGCCAAGGTTAATTTATTGGCTACTTGGAGGTGTCAGGCAGGACAGCTTGGGCTGGAACTTAACATTCTATAGAGGTTCAGAGGTTGCCTGAAATTCTCAATAAGCTGGATATATTTCTTCAGACCTAAAGAATTGGACTTTAAACTAAAAATAAATATAGATTTTAAAAAGTCTTTTATTTAAAATTTAGTACTATTAAAAGTACCAAGGGAAAATCAATAATGTGATGAATGTTAGGTGAATACCATGTGTGAGGATTGAGGGAGATTCAGGAATACAGGAGGCGATGGCACAATCCAGGTTTAGAGCTAGAGTAGATCAGGATTCTTTGTTGAAGTCTGGACTGAGATCGAATAACAGTAACAATTAATTAGTTTCCATTATCTGTTATTCGGAAGCCAACATGTGATAAGGCATCATAGGTGGCATAAGGTGGTAGATGTGAGTTGATGAGTTAAACACTGAATACATCATCAGTCCTAATATCAGGATATTAATTTTGCTAGGGCATTCTTCCCTATATTTCTGATCAGTGGAGCACTAATGGAGAAATTTATCCAGAGTTTGTTAGGGCATAAACTCGGCGTTACTATGGAAATTTCTTAGTGCTTGAAAATATAGAAGATTAATGATTTTAGGCATTAGGCCTGATAAAACATCTGTAGATAAGTTATAATCATATTTTAGGCTTTAACCAAAAATTATGTATTAATTTAAATTATAGACTGATGTCAATAATAGTAAAGTCAACATCAATTTAGCTTAATAAAATATTGTAATCCTAAAGTTGAGGTTTCACCTAAAATTAAGGTGAAGTCCAACAGATGGACTCTAGCGTGCCATCCCAAAAGTATTTTTTGCCTGTTTCAACTTCAAGTTTTTTGGACCACTTCATGATAAGTGCTTGAGTTTTATTATAATATTGTTTCAATCCCAAACTGTAAGCATATAGGGGTTGTCATTTACTATATAATAAAAATTAAAACATATCTTCAGACATTTGAATATAGCCGCCATCTGTAATGACCGTTTTTACACAAGATGGTTTCCCAATTGCCAGAATCATGTATATCTATCTTGCACAATAGTTGCAAATTGTTTTTTTATTTTTAAAATCAGACCAGTTATTAATTAAGAGCTAAATTTATATAAATTTGGCTGGTTTCCAGCAAGCACTAGATACTGGGATGAAAAGGGCTCCACACTTAAACTATTTAAGTTTAATTATCTCTGAGGTTCACTTTATAGCCTAAAGGTAGCAATCATCTAAATATCAGTTAAGAGCTCTAAAGAATGCACTCACCGCTGCGTTAGCATAAATAACTTACCTCTTTGCTTGAATATCAATTCATTTTTATAAATTAGCCAAGTATTAAGTTTATTTATTAATTATTCAATGAATGGAACCCTTTTAATGCTCTGGTTTACTGAATAGTATAGTATTACTCAAGACCCCAAATGTGATAAGATCGGATTGGCTGTTATACCTCAACCAAGTGGAACACCAGATTCATCAGAGTAATGTTGAGTTTTTCAAGTCACGTTTGTTTTGGAGAATATTTTTTTAAATTGGTAGAATTACATAGATTTCCATTGGATTTAGGAAACACTCTTTTGGGCATGTGGTTGTTTAATGACGCAACATTAGGGAACTTGTGGTATTTTGAGCGCAACAAAATCTTTCTGTTAAGCTTGTACTCTGGGTCTCCAAAGGTCATAATACAGATCAACCTATGAAGTCATATATCTAATCCTCCTAAGCCACTAGTACATTAAATCAGGTATCTTTATTAGGCCATCAAAAACTTTATAAAGCATCTGGAATTGAAGAGTAAAAAAACATAATTCTGCAACTTTAGCATCCACCTAGCCATTCTAAATCTGGGCCTCTCATCTGCTATAGCCAACAAAGAGAAGAGTGATAAGTTATATTCTTGCAATGCGTGCAAAACAAGAAGGGAAAATTATGATTGATGGTTAGGATAAAGCTAATTATAGTTCTGTAATATTATAGTTTCTATATGACTTGGTAATTATATGGCTAAACCATGTAATTGAGTGGTTCACCTGGGTTTCATTGTTTTGCGCTAGGATTGACCATAGCCATGATACTTGCATTAATACACTGCAAATTAACAGTAAAATTGAAATTGAATTAAAGCAGTAGACATAGTTAAGGCTGTTTTTAATGCATAATAAATTTTACTGACAAACCATTAGAAGATTACATGATTGTGTATTAAATGTACTTGTAGTTTGGTGAACTCAGCAAAATGAGTATAAATTTGATGTAACATCTAAAATCCCCATAAAAACTATATTACTTAAGTTCTGTGGAATGGACATCTTACAATCAACATGACTTTATTAGAGTAGGGTAGTATCCACACTTGGATAACCTTACAATTAAAAGTCTTAAACTTTTTATAAAAGCTCTTAAATGGCTTCAGATTTAGAGTATTCCACATGGTAGTTTATAGACATGGCGCAGATTGTCAGCATGGGTGGTGAATATTTATGAAAACATGTTTATATCATTTATATGCACTAATAAAAAGGATATCTTTAGATCTATAAGAATAGCCCTCTAAGAAATAGAATGAGCATCTTATAGCCTCAAGGAATCTAAGTGGTAAAATAGTCTTATTAAGATCAAGATACTTTTTGATGATTTTTGGGGGATATGATAATCTAAAAACCTAATGACAGATCAAAAAACCAAAAAGTTTTATAATTATATGATATATTGGAGAGAGATATTAATGCATGGCAGATAATACTGTATATTTTGGTAATGAGATTACCTTTGATTAACCTTGACCAACTGAACCTATTATTCATCTAAACCAGGAGCAGTACTGAAGCCTATGGAATTTGTAAGAACTTCAAAGGGCTAACATTCAGAAGCTTCTTTTATTCTAAGCCACTTTATATCTCTATTATTTAATTTTTTGATTTCATTGTTCATAATGATAGGTATTGTAATTGTCTTTATCAGCACCAATTTCTTATGAACAGGGAGGCAGTTACGTCTCAGCAGACCTGACAAAAATCCTTTATTTGAGTACTTGGGCGCCAGTGCAATTTTATCACGCCTGGCAGTAATAAAAAAAGCTCATTGTAAATTAGGTTCTCCTTTGATTAGCTCTTTCTTTGAATTTAACCTCTACTTCTAATTCTTATAAGTTATAAACACCAACAAAAACAGGCTTAATAAGATATAACCTTTTGTACAAAAAAAATTAAGTTGAGGTTTTCATACCTCAAATGGGAAATATAAAAACTTTAGTAATAAATATACTGTATTGTTTCCTAGTTTGGATTTGAAGAGTAAAGTGGATTGTGAATAAGTTTATATTAAATAGAAGATAACTGCCAGTAATTTATCTTTTGTGAATATCTGCCTTGTGATTAGACTGGTGTTATAAGTATTTCTGATTTTCTAAGAGCGTCTGGTGGCACTCCCTGGTTTTTTAAAGTAGCATCTTGATGCTTAGTGCCATCATTAGACATATCAAACTCTGTTTCATAAATTAATAAATTGCAAATTAGCCATTTTAAGATTTTAGGCGTCTGATCTCAAAGAATTGTTTTTAAATATAATCCAACGGCTTTGGAATATTTCAATTTTTTTGGCCTATGTTCAGTATCTCTTTTTTGACAATTTGATCTGATATCCTCATATTGGTCTTTAATATTAGTTTCAGAACTCGTTTTGCTAATATAATATGTGACATTCCAATCTAATGTCTTTAGATCAACTTCAGTAGTAGTTTTTAAACTTATTTCACTATTAAAATTTTGATCTATTGCACAACATCTTTAGATCGCATTTCTATTGAAAACATTGGCTTAAATCTTGTTTATTACCGTTTCTTTTAAATTTTTGATCGCTTATTCTTCTGGGGTGACTGCTTAATTATTCTCTCCTAAGCAATGAACTACTATAATCTACCTTGGCTAAATCTTCAATATTACCTTTCCCAAGCTGAGATCTAGGGAAGAGCTAAAGTTACCTTACATGGACTCAGTTCTGAGTAACCTGGGTGGCTTCATCTCTAATAGTATAATATTTTACTCTTCATGTGAGAACTGTAGCCGACCTCATCCATATAGACTGTATTTTTATGAAGGACTTCCTCTGACATAGTAGAATAATTCTAAAATCCTGAGTTGGAAGGTTAATAACTGTATCTAGCGTCTGCTGTCTTTATATCCAGCTTCCATTTGGCTTTTAATGTTCCAATTGGCATCAATATTGATTTAGACTAGCTCATATGTCAGTGCCTGTTGGTAACCCCCAGGAGACAAGTTCTGGAAGTCAATGTCAATGACCAGAGCCAACAGGGAAGGTAGGGAAGCTTCTTTCCCATACTAAGCCTTGGTGGTCACATCAATATCATGCAATGGTATCTTAGGTGGTAGGCAAACGATGTGGAGTGATGAGAAGTGTCCCATCTTGAAACTTAATTTATTGCAAGCTTATTCAGTGTCCTTCAGAGTACCATTGATTCATTCATTACTGCCATTGGATGAATGTGTGTAAGCATAGTAATTTCTGTCTGAATCTTAATAGATTCATTATCTTGCCTACAACATCTGAAATGATGTTTTAGCTGTTGTCTTATAACAATAATTCAGGGCTCCTATGCCTGGTGATCACCTGGTTGTAGAGAAATCTCGCGGTGGCAGTGGAGTTTATGCTATCTGAAACTGTTTTGACCCACTTAGTGAAGTTATAAGGTGCAATGTTTGTCGCGATTCTGATATGGCTGGATGATAAGCCCTCAGTTGTGATGGCGGAATGGATTGAATCTGTCAAGTTTACTATGAGTATCAATTATTTGAGTGCCTCAACATTAGCGATATTAAGTTATTGAGAAATTGCCTCAAATTAGGCGATGGTGAAATTAATGAATGAAGAATTGACAGAGCCAATGAGATAGGGCGAATTAAATTACTAAGACATATAAGCAGTAGCATCTGAAGTCAATACAATATAGGCGAGATGAGATGATCAAAGAGGTTGTTGTTAAGTAAGTTGAGAGTAAGTGGAATAGGGAGAAATGCGATATTAGGTATACTAAATAAAAGAAGTTTTGGGAGCAAGTGCTCCATATTTATTTTAAAAAGGTTTATTTTGTTGTTTTGAGGGCAACAATCACCATATCATTGGTCCTAATTGCTCAGAGGGTTGAACCCTGTGCAAATCTTCAGCATATCTCTTGAATATCGCCAAGGAATTAACAGTGGTGCTCACTACAGGGGGCCCATTGATCAATTATAAATGATAAAAACTCAGTTGCCAGCTATGTTGCATCAATACTGTTTTGATA